>WBMY01003603.1:50938-70161 GCA_013397315.1 Donacobius atricapilla
AAACCCCTCAAAGTAGGATCAGAATACGAACTATTGGATACATGTGATCCCATAAGCCCATGAATTCTATCTTCTCCTTCAACGTATTCCATAATTATCAACTACCTTGGCTGACGCTTTTCCCAACTGTCCAGCGTTCCAGCTACCTCCAATTGGGAAACTCCACACCAGGAGTGGGGAGCTGCCAAGGCAAATAACGTGACTCGGGCAGGACCTTTGGGGCTGGCTACCCTGAGACAGCAAAATGGGTCACGTCAGGAGAGGAGGAGGAGGAGGAGGAGGAGCCTCTAAANGAAGAGGATGAGGACAAGGAGGAGGAGGAGGAGGACGAGGACGAGGACAAGGAGGAGGACGAGGACAAGGAGGACAAGGAGGACAAGGAGGAGGACAAAGAGATGAGGAGGAGGAGGAGGAGGTCTATTGGGTGGTGCAGGGGGTGGTTACAAAGCAGCGGCCAACAGCAGTTCAGTAGGGGAGGATCACGGGGAGCGGTTCATGAAGTCACAACCAACGAGGGGATCCAAAGGGAGGGGACAAGGATGAAGAACCAACAGGGCCTCAAAGTGAGGAGAACTTTCCAGAATGAGGGAAGGGAACAGTCACGGACGGACAGGCATTGGGTTGGAACAAACCAGGATTGACACAGGAATTTCTGGGACAAGGGAGTGGATAAGCTTAGGGCAAAACTAACTGTGTCAAACTGGTGGGGGAAACAGGGACAAACCATTAGGGAAAACCAAACCCTACAGCATCTCCCCCTTCCTTTTTCAAAAGGAGTGGTCAGGGTGGTACTCTGAATTAGAGTATAAACCACGAAACCAGGGAGGAGGGGAAAACATTACAAGACTTTGGTGAACACACCGGCTCCTCACGGTGCAGAAGACAGGATAAAAGCCTGATTGAATCGTCTTTCTTTATATTCAGAATATTGAAACAGAATGTTTTGCTGTAAAGGTGTTCCCAGCTGTTTCACTTAACCCTCTTAACAGATACAGAAGTCTTAATAGTTTGTGGTGTTCTCGTACAATAAAATATCAGACTTAAGTGGTTCATATGTGATACATACAGCTGGGAAAATTAAGTTGTTTTCAACAACAAATAAACCAAAAAAACCCAAACCAAACCAAACTAAATCAGGAAAAAATAATGAATATTCAATAAAGTTTGTGCTCTGTATTCACTCTTTGAAACTGTAATCCAAAGCCTGTTAAGGAAACAATAAATCTTATCAATCAGTAATTAAGGTATGCCATAAGGAAGAAAAAACAACGAAAACAACCCTATCAATTTTCTTATATTTTTTATATATTTGAAATACTTTTGAAAGTATTGTCATTTTAAACATGCCTCTCTCCTAGTGCTTACACATATATATTTACATATATTTATACAAAAGAAAGAAAAACAATGCAAAGATATACATACAGTCTTGCAAATGGAATAAATAAGAAAAAACCCCACACTTTGATGATTCTTGAATACTCATATCTGTACTGAAACTGATACAGTATTACAATAATATCCCCCAGAATGATACAGGACAAATGGATAAGATCCTCCGTCAACATAGTCACGTGTGTCACTGACTGAAAGTATTTTAAAATCTTTACAGTAAATCCTCAAATCTTAGATAAGTTATGCAATTATAATATCCCTATGCTTCAGGATAATGACTTAAACTCTAAATTAGGATGGGATCATAGTTGCAGAGGTATGTATAAAGATAAATGATCAGTATTGCCCTTTGAATCACTTAATGACTTTGCACCTCATGCTAAAAACTTTTTATATTTTATTGCCCTTTGAAGATCCTCCATTCTGGTTTAGACATTAGTGGACTACAAATCAATGCCAATGGAGGCATGGCAGTAATCCATATTGCCTTTAAGTACAGTATGTTAAAAACTTCAATTTTTTTTCATTCAGAAACTACTAATCTTATACAGAGATTATTCTGTGACCGTACTGTATGAAACACCTTTACCAGGTCCATGGAGGAAGGTTCCTACTAAGACAGCAGTTTTACTTCTTGGATACAAATAACTTTTCCAAAATCTCAACTCTTCCTCTATTTGTCTTTAAACTTCTTTTCAGAGAGCATATCTGAAACCTGGTTTTTGTCATAGTTTCTACTCAAGACCGATCAGTATAGTTATGTAGAAGTGTTTTATGATAGGAGTATATTCAGAAATTGTGATAAGGCACAGTAAATCAGAGAATCACAGAATAACCAGCAGGGTGATTTAAGGTCAGAAGGGACCTCAAAGCCCATCCAGTGCCATGGGCAGGGACCCCTCCCACTGTCCCAGGCTGCTCCAGCCCCAGTGTCCAGCCTGGCCTTGGGCACTGCCAGGGATCCAGGGCAGCCACAGCTGCTCTGGGCACCCTGTGCCAGGGCCTGCCCACCCTCCCAGGGAACAATTCCTGCCCAAAATCCCACCCAGCCCTGCCCTCTGGCACTGGGAAGCCATTCCCCGTGTCCTGCCCCTCCAGCCCTGGGCAATTGTCTCTCTCCATCTTTCCTGCAGCTCCTTCAGGCCCTGCAAGGCCACAGTGGGGTTGCCGTGGCCACCTGGGTGATGGAGATGCCGCGACCTTTCCCTGGCAGAGGCGCCTTTGGCAGGGCACCCAGCGCGCCGGGCTCGCAGGCACTCCCAGAGGGAGAGAGGGATTCCAGCTCCTGGTGAGAGGCTGGCTAGGCAGCTTCGCTCCGGGGGAAGGTCATGCACAAGATGGGCTCTTCTTCTCCTCAGTCTTCTTTATTTGAAGCCTCCAGGGTCCAAGGAACCCAGAAGCTCAGGAGACCTCAGCTTTTATTTGCAACCCTGAGGACGGGGATAGGAACTGGGACAGTGGAGACTAGACACGAAGTGAGTGACATTTGTTACAGCAGGCTGGGAAAGAGCAATCTGCACTGGGAGAGGAAAGGCTCGTGGGGGTGATCACATCTCTCACCCTGAGGGATGTCTCTCCAAAAGCCTCCCAGGGGTGAGGCCAGCTGCATTGCAACAGTCTGTAGCCCACAGGACTCTCCGCAGTCGAGAGGCTTCACAAATCATTCCCTCCTCCACGGGAGAGCCACGCCATTTGGGGTAGCCCTAAGGGCCACCTCCTGAAGCCACCCCAAAGCTTCTCCTGTCCAGGCTGAGCAGCCCCAGCTCTCTTATCCTTTCCTTCTGTCATTCTGCTACATTTTCATTTTCATATTTTACCCCAGTAGGCTGAGCAACACCAGGCATCACCTTGGTCACTTCTTCTCAATGGGATGAGAATCAGAAGGGTAAACACACAAAATCTCGTGGCTTGAGCCAAAAACAGTTTAATAGCTAAACAAAAAGCTGTTTGTACAAGCAAAACAAGGAATCCATTCCCACTTCCCATGGGCAGGCAGGTGTTCAGCCATCCCCAGGCCCCATCATGCTTGGGGAGACAAATGCCACCACTCCAAATATCCCTGATTCCTCATTCCTGCCCCCAATGTATATCCCTAAAATGAGGAATGCACACAAACACACAGAAAGGGTACAACCGATTATTGTGGTGAGTCTACGTTTAAAATTTGTATATTATCAGGTTATAATTTGATTTTTTCCAGGAGAGGAGAAAGGGATAGGGTAGCAATGCCAGCAACAGAATCTCCACTGTCCCCTGGGTTTTCTTCACTTTCCATGTCTCATTTAGTTTCATTTGGATTTCCAATGTAACTTATTTCATAAGAAGTCTTCTGGGACTGTGTGCCTCAACATTTCACTCGGAATTACCTACTGGCCCTGTATGATGTCCATTCCTTCTGTCAAATACATGTGGAGCTTGCTTGCAGAGAGACAGAAATTTGTTGTATATTTTAGTGATACAACAATAGGTACAAACAGAAAAATAATGGTTTTTCTGTTTTGTCCTGATTTTTTTTCTGGTGAGTGGCTTAGGGTTTGCTCTCTTTTTTTTTTTTCTTCTTTTTTTAATGTGTCATGAGACCCTTTCGGTTAATGGTTACACAAATTATTTAGAATCCTTGTGTTGTACAAATCTGTTCTTCATCCAGAGAATACTTTAACCAGTGATAAAGGGAATTTTCAGAAAACAAAATTAATTTTTACAGGTTATCTAGTGTCTCATGGGCCCTGTACAGAAAGAACCATACATACACCTAAGGAAACTTTATTCTGCTGTAGTCCAACATTATTTTTTCCCTCCCCTTTTTATAGAAATGTCCTTCAATCATTCTGTTTCTTCTATTATCTACAGTGAATTTAGAGGCAGCAATGTCTGTAGGTGAATGACCCAGGTTCATTCCAACACTAGGTTATTTTATCAGAATGTCATGTGGAAAAAAATTGTTTGTGCGACTTTGTGATGAAACACTCTGTCATAAAACATGTCAACAGAAGGATAAAGTTAAGATTTGCTCTCCCAAAAATGTCCCTTTTTAGAGAAGGTGGAATAAAAATTTAATGGAGTTCATTTTGGTTTTTTGCATGTAGTTTGTAGGTACTGTAAAGCAAATTAATTATATCTACAGCAACTCCAGCAAAAGTGTGTCCACATGAATAACCTACCAATAATAGTGAAAAGCTTTTACTCACTGCAAAAACCTCCAGTGTGTGAATTGCCAAATTTTAATGGCCCAACTCTGGGAACCAGGTGATGAGAGGATAGAACAGCAGTTTCCACATTGTTTCCCGATTTAAAACAACTGAGACTCAAATAAACATCCCTAATGGTCTCATGCCCAATCCGCCAAAGTTGACACTTTAGCTGTTGGTTCTCCAGCCCTCTCCCTTTCCTTTTATTCCACCTCGCCCCAAAATTATTTTTTCTCGCACATGCATAATTTACCATTATCCTAACCTGAGGTGTGTTTCGCAGCAAACCCGACTTTCCCCTCTCCCCTCCTCTCACCAGAATTCCACCATTTGCAGTTGAATCGCCCTCCCAGCTTTTCCTTCTGTCCCACTGGACGACAGCCACACTTTCAATAGAAAAGGTGTTTTGTTTGTTTTTTCTTCACTTAAAATGAGATCATAATGAATTCTAGGATTAGCATAACCACGCCTAAAATATTAATCTACTTTTAACTTTTGTGTTTTGATCTTTTGCTTTGCTGTTACCTCACAGGTAGCCTCATATTTAATTTATTATAAAGGATCTGTTTTCATTGAGGCCATCACCATTGAAATTTCCATTCCTACAGAATGTGTCCATAAAAAACAACTCTGTTGACTGGTATGCTACCTGTAATAGTGTTTTCAGTTTGGCTTTGTGACCCTTGCTCTCAACTTGTCATGAAAACTAAGATAACTTTCTATTTATCAAATAATTTTTAAGGAAGGTCCAAAGGTGACATTGTGGGGGAAAAAAAAAAAAATTAAACATCTTTATTTTCCAAGGTCTGGAAGACCTGTGCTTTATCTTCATAACACTGCAATTTTTGTGTTTGCACTCCCATGCATTTTTAAATGGATTAGAATTGTGAGAACTTAGAAAATAAACTGTCTTTTAGTAACTTTCAGAATTCTCAAAAGAAATAAAGGTTTAAACATCATATAAAGATCCTTTTATCTTTTATAAATGGAAGATAATAGTGACTTTTCTTTGAAAAGCTGGCCACAATCAGAACTGATTTAAAATTATAATTGGCTTAAAAACAAAAAGAATTCAATGTGATATAATTGTTTTTATACTATTCTATATTGAATATTTCAATCATTACTAAAATAAAAGTTATTAATCGAACAAGAAACAAAGATTGTGTTGAAATGCTTGTCTCTCTCTCTCCCTCTCTTCCAGAATTAGGAGTTTTATTTATGGTTATTGTTACCTATACTGTTCCTTCAGAAATGGCTAAGACTCTCTCTCTCTCACTACATGTAAGACATTTCCTTAAAAAGTTTAGGTAGGCTAATTTATTTTATTCAGACTTAAGTATCTTTCAGACCCTTGACTGCAAATTGATATGGGTTACATCCCATCCTTGTTTTTTAGAAAATGTCACTAAAATACCTAATTACTCATCAGAGTGCTTATAACAGAGATGAAAAATTATAGAAAATGCACCAGATCTTTTCAGTCTTGAGAAAATTAATTCTGTGAGGCATTGCATTTTCTGTCAAAGCGGTGGGGAACACCATATGAAAACTGCCCTTGCAGATCAAATTTCCCTGGAAGCAGTTACAGTGCATTTCTAATAGTTGTACTAGGGTAGGAAAAGACTGGGGGGGGAAAAAAAATACAGAGCTATCAGCTGTGTCTCTATCACAAAAGTCAGTGATTCAAGACACAGTACAAAGAAATTAACATGATCTTTTTCCGAGCACTTGTCTCCATACTGCTAACCTTATATTTTTAATGTATTTTAATACATTGCTGACTTTGTTAGATAAGTCTTAAGCAGCTTTTTTGTAAAGATCAAATAAATTCTTCTGGTAAGATCAAGGCTTCATTTGTCTATTACCTCCATGAAGCCAAGTGGCGTGTTTCCAGAGGAAGTCCCTCAACATAGAGAAGGATCTTAACACACATGGTGTGAATTCAAGTCTCTTTTTCAACTAGATCCTTTTTCAGCATGGTGACCCAGGTCAGACAACAAGGTAGTCAGCACATCCACAGCTCCCGATGATGACAAAAACCTTTCCCTGGTGGGAGAAAGACCTTGGTGAAAATATACACAAGCATCACAAGCTGCAAAAAATGTGAATGCGGGCAAGGAAAGACAATGCAAGACTAAGGTATAATATTTTCTACTCCAGCTTCCAGAGCTTCTCACTTAAATGCTAACTAGCTCTCTTTATTTCTTCATTTCTTTATTTTATTTTTCATTTCTCCAGAAAAACCTGAACAGGATATTTTCCTATGGGGCTTCTCCCAGCCCAGGCCAGGCATCTGTCTGTTGCCCAGAATAAAACACAAAACTTTCCCAAACAGTGTTAAAATTGTAATATAAGGGCAATTTTTAAATTTGAAGCTTTCAAGTGCACAATATGAGAGAATGCAAGTGTGATACAGTATTTCTACAATTTTTATAAGGTTATTTAAGTAATATATCTAATATTGTCCAGTTAGAAGAGCACTTGGTTAGGTAATTTCCACCCAACTTCTGCACCGTTGGAGCCCCTGCTGATCTTTTAACCCTACATTTTACTATGACTTTGATATATGGTGCAAAACCTAGTGTCCTTGCTAGACTAAAAGCAAGAATAAGCACAGTTTCAAAATTGCATTAGTAAGGGTTTGGTAAACTATAGGAGAGGGCAGGAAAAACAGTGGAAGTTACAACTACAAAGCTACAAATACATGAAAAAGATAAAAAAAGCTAAAGAAACTTTAGATATCATGTCCCTCATGTGTCTGGCGGGTTGACTGGGGGACCTTGGTAACGTGGAGCCTCTTTGCTCTCCCTTCTGTTGTCTGTTCCAAGGCAATGTTGAAAGTCCAATTAAAACTTTGGGCAGCATGCTAAATGCAGTGTAATGATTTCATCTTTGAGTATTTTGACTGAGCGATCAGGAGAAATGACTTTCTCTCAAACTGTACCAGATAAATCTCTGTAAAAAGCAACCTCTCCATCTCCATTGCTAATTTACTAAACCAATTTAAAATCCTAAGGCAGCAACTAAATACCATTTGTCATTTTAATTTTAAGGTGATGGATATACACTTTAAAAGGCATCACTGTGATGAATGTTGCTGGGACATCTGAGCATCTCCAAGGAGGAAATCTAGCTACCAAGGGAAGACACAAAGCAGGAGATTAGCAATATCATCTGTTTAAAAGAACTCTCTGCCTGATTTACCTGTCCTTAATGCACTGACATAGGGCTCTTTAAAGGAAGCTGAATTTCTGCCAGTCTTTTTCAGTCCCTTGAAAATCAGATTCCAACAGATGGAACGTGTTCTTCAATATGAAAAACTACATCACTGAAAATTTGATATTGATCTTTTTAGCTTTTACATTTTTGAGGCCAGAGGGAACTGATCTTGGATATAGCAGTAGATTTATTTTAGAGCTCAGGTGGCATCCATTTTGTTCTGGCATATCAACAAACATTTTCAGTTTGCCCATCTGCTTCCTCAATCCATTGGATGATTAAATAAGGAAATGTTAAGAATGACCTTTTCTGCTTAGATTTATGGTTGCATTTAGATGCTTCTCAATAATGAAAAATATTGAGCTGGGCTTTTTTAGATCAGATGAAACCAGATCAGATAGCTCAAAATCTGCATAGTTGCAACAACCCAAGGGAAAAATAAAAATCTGCTCATCTAGGCTGGAATAACTCAGATCAGCATACAAACTGCATTTGGACAAATATTGCGCATTATATAGTGAAAGTAATAGAATATTTTCTTTATTACTTCAATGCAGTGTCATGGCTGCAGTAACACGTGGTGTTCAGCATTAAGACACTGAGACAGTGAATAATTATCTGAGTCAAAGTGGTATTTTAAAGGGATGTTTCCAAGTTGTTGGAGTCAATTTTTTTAATTTGTCTTTTTCTTCTTTTTTACTGGAGTATTGAAGCAATACTGACAAATAAGTGCAAATATATATACATATATATTTTTTTTCCCCCTTGAGTTTGCTTTAATTTTTATTTTAGAGGTATGACATTAACTTTGTAGAAAAACCATTAACAATGTTGAGAAGGAAAAAGAGACTTTAAGGAGGTGCAATGAAATATAAAGAAAGAAACCAGCCAAACAAACCAGAGAACTCACACATTGTGTAAAGTCTGCAAAATACACTTCAATGGTTTGGTTTTCCACCCACTAAATTCAATGGAATTTCACAGCTATCCTCAGTCCAGAAAGCTTTTCCGGCGCTGACTAAGGGAATAGCTGGAATTATGGCTTGTAAAGGCGCTGGGTTTTGGGGAGTTCTCTGCTATCATACATCCCTTCTTTGGTTCTAAAGAGACTGGAGGCGCACTGGAAATGCCTGAAGAAATATTGCCCTTCAATTGTTCCTTGATTTAAACACTCAGTAGGATATTATAGCAGCAAGGCAGATGATGGAACAGTATAAAATTTGGCAGAAGTTGTAGCAATTGCTGTACAGATGGACACACATAGAATGTGAGAAGAATAAGAATATCAAAAAGAATATTACTGTGCTGTCTGCGGCTCACAGAATTTCAAAAAAATGTTGCAATATTTACATGATTAAAGAAATCCTAAGATTGACCTTTTAGCTGTAAGCTCAGTTGTGTCGACTCTCAAAATATGCATGACTAATAGAAGACAGAAATTAAACCTAAAATTTCACTAGTAAGTATGATTAGAACGGAGATGCTCCTCAGACTTCATCTCCTTTGTCCTGTCAGTATCGATTGTATTGACAACAAATTCTTTAACTACCAAAAAATAAACAAAACCAAAACCAGAAAACAACAACAACAAAACCACGCCTATCATTGTGCTGTTGAGAGGATTTCTAATAAGAATACATATCTTGGGTGAATTTCTCTGATGGTTTGAAGGTTACCTGTTCAAGAGAAAACTGTCATCATAAATAAGATTTTTTTTTCTGACAACCACTGCATTCTTAGAGCACCTCATCCCTCAGAAATGTGTTTCCTACTAGATAATCTTTACACTGCCGTGAGCTGACTAATCCCAGCTGATGGATTGACAGAAAATTGCGACTCAAAGTTTAGTCAGCTCTGCTTTTTTATTCCAGGCAAGTCATGGTGCTTGTACGATTAAAGTGAAGTCTTGGCTGCGCTGCTCCTCTGAATTTCAGGCATCGTATGTTTTTATAGTGAGATGATAATTTTTCATCTGGGAAAGAAGGCACTTACATACCCTTACACGGTGAGATTTAGGGAATCAAACCTAGTACGAACAAAATTATACACAGTAGAGTACTCTAACTCATCAGTGATTCAGATATTATCCCTTGATCCAAAATCTCAAAGGTACAGGCCTTTAAAGAAACGTACAGAAACAAATATTAAAACCAAATTCATGTTCCCTAAATAGTAAATATAGGTCTTGTCTGACATACATATGACTAAATTTGGTACAGAGACAGATAATTGGACAGGTAGAAGAATTTTGACCAGGAAAAAAAGGAGAAAGGAAAAAAAAAGTTTTGAGATTTTTTGTTTTCTTTAGTTTAGTTTGATTTCTCAAATGTTTTTCTTAAGAATAACGTTAGACACTATAGAATGCTTAACCCTAAATATATGTCCATATGTATTTCTTTCCATGTAAAAGGCCATCAGAACTGCTGTGCAGAAACTTTAGGTGTTTGTAAATGTTTTTGAAACTTCCATTAGATATGGTTTTGCCATTGCAGCTCAGTCTTTGGAAGACAAATTATGCTCCATCTTTTCATTTCAGCTTATTTCTCTGACAGGAGATATGTAATTGCATTAAGTAAAATTTCACTGAAAATTATTTCACTGAGTGAAACAATAACTCTAAATTTCTGGAAGCAATCCCCAAACAATGAAGAGGTTTTGTGAAGAAATTCTTACTGATTTTTAAAAAATCTCCATTAAAAAAAGCAAAAGTGCTGATTACTGTTTTCTTATTATAAGTCAAGAGCTACTGCAAAAACTGAGATGTTCCTGCCCCAGTTCAGTTTTCTTTTCTCTAGATTGCAATAGTCTGGACACTTCAGGTTCCCTCACGTGTTGGACAGTGAAATATTTTAGCACTGCTGTTGCAGCGCTATGGATTATCCTCAATTTGTATGCATCTGCCTTATAATGGAGTTTACAAAGATAAAATTCCATCCCAGATTAGTCCAGAGTGGCGCGGAGATAAATACTCCTGTTATATGAAACCTTATCCTTCAGTGCACCTCCATAACATTTACTTAGTTAAAATGTCACCCTCTTGGTTTTTTAAATGTCATTCATCACCCACTTCAAACTTTGGAACCTTTTCAGCAGAACCGTTGCCTTCCCTTTTCCCATTTCTGTTCCTGATTTCCCCTTCCAACGTGGAGCACTCAGCACTTCTGCCTGTGCAAGAGACTTACAGTGCCGACAAGAAAAAGACCCTGAATTATACGAAGTACATGAAAACTCCTTCTTCTTTTGGAAATTGGGCGAATTTCTAGATCAGCTTGTCAAGTCAATACATAGGGAGATCAACAGTGATGACCCGTAACCACTGATTCATTCCTTTTTCTCTCCAGTCTCTGAGAAATCAAATGCAAAAAACCATTTATTTTGGTTTTCAAATACTCAGAGTAGACTAGAAAGGTTTCTTTCTCAAGCTACCCTGGTTAAAATTTCATGTATTGCGATAAAAATGTGAGACCTCAGATGATCCCAGTGGAGAACATAATGAGACACATTAATATCTGGTGCGTTTTTATTGCCCGTAAGAGAATTATCAGAAGACTGAGTTTGGATGACTGGTTACTAATTAGTTGGCAGCATTAATGACAAAGTTCTGATTTTAAAAGATTGCAGTGCTAACCTAGCCCTGTAAGAAATGCCTTTAAATTTGTTCTGTTCTCTGTTTATTTCTGACTCTTAGATTGCCTTTACGTATTTTGAATTGCAAGTTTTGGGTAGCAGCTGCTGAGTTTCTCCAGTGTGTCTGCAGAGCTATAACTTTTATTATTCAAAAAACATAACATTTTTTTCCTTCATAATTCATATTGGCAATCTTGATGCATCTCCCAACATGGAATGAGAGAAAAAGCATGTGATAAAAGGAGAGGAAACAATAAAGTGATTTCAACAACTCAAAAATAGGACCTTATGAGGGTCATGAAGGTCATGACCCTTCTTCCTGTTGAAGAAGAGTTGATAAAATAGGGTGGGTTTGGAGGTGTGATTGCAACCAAAAATGAAAACTGTGGTTGTTAGAAAACAGGGTCTTAATACCAAAGCAGCTGCCTGAGCTCACCTTTCCTCACCAAGTGGGAAGTGTCATAAATTGTGTTATGGTTGTTGGGATATGCAAACAAGCGTGTTAAGAACATTTATGCTATGTTTCTGCAAATTTTATCTTTTTTTGTATGCAGTCTTCAGAGCAGGCTCTGGTTAAATGGTTGGCTGGTCAGCATTTCCAGGCATTAGAGCTTGGTACAAATGTTTTAGATGGTTACTCTTAAAATTGTTGAGTCATAGAATGACTTGGGTTGGAAAGGATCTTAAAGCTCATCCAGTTCCACCCTCCCCTTTGGGCAGAGACGCCTTCCAATATTCCAAGGTGCTCAAAGCCTTATCTAACCTGGCCTTGGACACTTCCAGGGATCCAGGGGCAGCCACAGCTTCTTTAGGAATTCCATCCCAGCCTCTTTTCTAGACTGGATATTAGGAGGAAGAATTTCCTCTTAATATCCAATCTACAGTGGCTGTCAGTTTGACTATAAGAAGGGGTTAATGTCTTTTCACTGATCTGCGGCTTTGATCTGTGTTTTCCACGTGAAAATTAACTCTTGAATGCTGATAATTATTTTTTGCCATGCTTTTTTCCGTTCTCCCAGCACTGCAGAGGTAGGGTGAGTATCCTACACCTCGTGCACATATCGATGACTGCAGCAGGAACACAGCTCCGAAAAGTCAAACCTCATTACCTGTTCCCAGAGGCCCCAGTTGATCTTGATTTCTTCTTCTGTGCTTACAGAATAGAACAATCAATACTCCAGAATAATATATGGGCAATTAACGGGTCTCCTCAGGAACAAAAATGGCAAAAATTGATGAAGATATGGTTTCCACAGCCAGGATACAACCTCTGTCAGTGCATTAGTTCGTGATAGAATTATTGGTAGTAACTTTTTTATTGTAGCTTTGGGCCATGATAAATCTGAGTTATTTTAAGACAATACATTTCTGATAGAGCTAAGTGGAAGTATAAGTTAAAAGTTTCACACACTTCGGAGATGTTGTTTTTTTACAAACATTTCCTCAACTGCTTTCCTATGTCATCCCTCATCTCCTCTTTGTTATTTTGCTTTTTCCTCGTGCAATATTTTACTGCAGGTTCTCTACTGTGAAAGTACATCTAATTTAATAATGTCTATAACTATGCTTTCATTCTCTTTGTGTTTCCCTTTTCAGGTAATTGCTTTCACCTCTTCTGGCTAAGCTACTGTTCTTAAAGAACTTGATTTAATTTCTATCATAATCAGTAAAGATTCCTATAAAGTCAGGGTGTCCCTGGTAGAACTCAACCAAGATTGTTTCTTCCAACCATTACATTTTTTTCCTTTCCTATCTTTGCCCTTAAATTGTCTATGTTTTTCAGTTAAGCATAGAATTCTTTTCATCTTTTTTTTTTTTTCTTTTTTTTTTCTTTTCCCAACACCTACATCTTTATATTTCAATTACTGGTTATCATTTCATATCATGATAACCATGATTTTTTTTTTTAAATAATCTTACAGTACACTTATCCAGTCTAATTTAATTATCTTTCAAATTCTCTTTTCCTACTTTCATACCAGAAAGCATTGCTAGGGTCTCTTATGAGAAGCTACTAACATGTTTAGCAAGAAGTCTTAAGTCCAGGAAATTATATTTCAATAAGCTAAGTCATATGAAGAAAGTCTCTTACCTCCATTATAATGTTCAGGATTTATGAAATAGAAAATTACTAGATTTTCAATATACTTAGATTCCCAGAGTCCTTTTAGAATATAGTCTGACAAATTCTTTTGAGACTTTACAGAATCAGTCATGTTATTAAAAAATCTGAATAGCAGTGCTCAGTACATTGCTTGCAAATGTATTATATAATAGAAAGAACCCAACACTTTGAATGCATATATTTAATTCTCTTTCTCAACAAAACTTTATTCCTTTCTTTCACAGTTCTCAAATTAAAAAGCAGAACATTAAACTCAATTAATGTTTAAACTGAGGAGTTTTGTGCGAGGGCAGCTAATGCAATTTTAAATGTTGTGTAACTCAAAGATGCAAAATTAAGTTATAAAAGGGAATATCTTGGTTTGAAACACATTTTTACATTCTCTTGTCAAGTGACTTTCTCACTAGGTCATTTCTAAGCATTCTTGAATGCAGTACTGCATCTCATACTGCCTTATTTCAACTCTGTGCAGCAAAAGCTACAGACTGAAAATAAAATATGTGTGGGTGAAAATTACATCTTGTTAAGCAGAAGTGACAGCAAGTTAATTGTAAGGGAGTACAGGCAGTCTTTCCAATTCAAGTGCTAATTATTTAACTATAATAACTTTATGGTATTATTTATTTGCCAGGTTGTTTTTTTTTTTTTCCCCCTAAACTCTAAGCAAGATTTAAAATTCCCAGTTTGTTTCACAATGATCGCTCCAGAGCGTCCTGATCTGATCTGTACCCTCGCAGAATTATTTTCTCTTAAACAGATTATGACCTTGGTAAAGGTAAACAGCTGAAATTGATATAATTTGAACAAACTACAGCTGCATCCTGATGAAACATCACAACACTCTGAGAAGATGATTGCAGACCTGAGGAAGGGATGTAATTTCATGACTGTCCTGGAAAACTGCTCCAGTGGCGGTCATGGATATCAAGGTCTCTCACTGACTCCTCTCCTTATGACCTCTGCTCACCCACTACTCTGTATTAAACAGAAAGGAAATGTTATTTTTACTCTTCATTTGTGCTGGAACTTGAAGAATTTCACTTCAGAAGTCAACAGTCCAAGATTAATCTGCCAGGACTAATTTATTTCTAACAAATTGGTTAGCCCATAGGTGCTGGGTTCTCAATGAATTCAAGGTTCCCTCACTCACTGGATTATTTTACCTAGAACTTCAGTTTCTGGGAAAGGTCCTACACTTTTTTACACTTCTCTGCGAACACACACATGAATTCAGAGGCTGTTGCACAATACTACCCTCAAATGGAGCTCCAGCCTCTCCTTTCAATGGCACATCTACTCTGACATCCCGTTGGTTCTTCTGAATTTACCATATTGCCTTACCTGTGTTTGCATAGACTTACAACACAGAAAATTCATGCTCTCAGCCAGTCAGTGACTGACTGAATGATGTATTTGCTCAATAGTATTATCCATTCTAAGGAAAGTAATAAATCAAGAACACAACTATTTAATAAGTTCGATGAGTCAAGAAAAATCTTTTTGCTGGAGAAAAGAAATCCAGTGTCCATTCTCTCCTTGATGCTTTTCTGACCGAAGAAATTTCTTTAAATGTACACAGCCAGGTCAGAATGTGGAATTTCATTCTCACTGTTCTCCTTTGTCTTTAATTTTTTAAAAGAATTTTAATTATCTGCAAATAAAATGATAAATAAAAAAATCTCCACTTTTCGTGAGAAAAACGATACATCCCGTAAATAAAGACACATTTTCTTCTTCATATCTTTCTGTGAGATTTCTAATAAGGGAAGAGTTATGATTAGACTCCGGTAATTTATATAATAATCTTTTTCCTTAAGATCACTAATTACACATTCATTTACAATTGACTATTGTTCATGAAGCAGTGTGGTTTAGGATCTTGTTTTGGTCAGGACATTAGAAATGGTCAAATGTGATGGTCAAATTACAGAAGAAGCCAGGCATTGAAAAATTTCCTTGCACGTGCAGACATCTCTCTGAGCATTTGTTTTTAATCAGTGCCACATTTCTCTTTCTCAGAGTATGACTCCCTTTATTTGTGGACATTTATCAAAGTTAATTTCTGGCGGAACAAGTGCTGAGCAGGCAATACACATTTATGGTGCAGTGTTCTGAAAGGAGAAGTTGATTCTAAAGGAATATGTCCATATACAGCATATATTATATTTATCTGAGAATTGCCTAAGTCACAGCTTTATATTACATGGGATTTTATATTATTTGGAGGTATATACACATATGTGGTAGTTCCACTGAATGAAATACCTGCATCCTAACTCCTCTGAAGTGAAATAAATTCACACAGTCTTCATTTGTTTTGGACATCTGTGTAAGAAAACCTAAAATATTTTTGAGACAACCTTGAAACAAAGCCATAGGCCAACATAAAGCCCACATTATTCTGTGTGGGAGTTAATTCTTCCTCTGCCTTAGATATTTCAATGCTGACATCAACTTCCATTTTTCTTATTTCTTTTGCAAGATACTATTCCATTTCTTCAGAAACTTTCTAAGTTTCTATACACTGAGCAGGGATTGTTCGAGCGATATACGTACTTAATGAGATCAACAAGGTTTAAGTGTTTTATATGGTGATTTTAATCACCATAATCTCTTCAGTTATATCTAAAAAACACAGACTGGAGCAACTGACTGAGCATTTCAAACCATTGTGTTGTGTTTGGTTTTGTAGAGCTCCGAGTTTTCACTTGAGGAACTGAACATTTTCCAACATGTTGGCTTTGTGCTGGGAAGCCATCTGTTATCTCCATGAAAAATATGCTCTAATTTGGTCAGCTATAGTTTATCTTAGTTCTTGTACACTTTGGTCTTTTACAAGTTGTATTTGTCCTGGTTTAGGGCAAATCTGGGAGGAAACCTCCGACTGGGGTCCCTCTAGAAAGCAAATTCAAGCTGCCCCTCCCACAGCTGGTTTGGGAAAAGATTTCCTTGGAGAAAGGCGGAAAAAGAACCTGTGTATCAAACAGACAAAGCATCCAACAGCACGAAAATGACCGATAATAAACAGTAAAACCTTTTGCGGTTCTGAAGGGATGGCAAACTCAGCCAGTGCCCTCCGTGAGGTGCAGCTCAGCCGGCCCAGTCTCTTATCCGTCCCTGCAGCACCGGAATGCTGCATCCCAGCCACGGTGGGCCACAGGCGTGGGCTCCAGGTGTTTTCTTGGTTTTCAGTCCAAAACGGGATTAAAAACAGTTCGAAGAAAAAGAAAAATAAAACCACAGTCCTGGGAACTTCCCTGCCTCAGCTATCTACAAACTAACTCAAAGCACAGGGGATCTCTGTCCCGCTGTCTGCCCGCGCTGCGGACAGCTCAGCCCAGGAGCAGAACGCGGAGGAGCGAGCGCAGTTCCTGCAAACAAACCACGCGCTGCTCCTTTACCCCCTCCGCTCCCGGAGCCAGTCTCAAAGGTGTAGAACGTAATTATCCAGCAGATACTGAACAGAGCAGAGCTGGGGATACAAGCACCACAAAGTCACCCCAGGACGCAAGCACGCATTTTAATCTGTTGGGTTTTGATCACGGTCAGTATGGGTCTAACCACCTGTGTGTATAATTAAGGACCAAACAGCTGTTCATCAAAATGAAGACCTAGGTTCTCTTATCTTCAAATTTCCTTAATTCTATTTAATGTTTATTATTTTTAAGACACAATGCTTTTTTAAAACAAGAGAAATCCCCTGTAGTAATAACCTGTTTCTTAGACTTAATACCAAACAAAAATAAAAGTCAGTTGCCTTGGAGTAAAGTGGATATATCTATTTCAGGTAATACACTTAGGTTTCATCACTTCTTCCAGTGACCTCACTTCACACAGTAGGTCGCTGAGGCTGTAAGCAACATGAAGACAGAAAACTAGCAAGTAAAATGTGAAAGCAGGCCACAAATCAAAGGCTTGGGTATTCCTGACTATCTCCTAGTGTGTGTGCCTGTCATGCTGCCTCAACTTACATTCCACACAGTGTTATACTTTTTAACTCTATTCATAGCTCTGTTAGTGAAAATAATAAATCCAAAATTTTGCCTGTGGTTTTGTGCATCTGTTGCTGTCAGGCGTTTTTCTGTACTCCCAAAACAGGCCAAATATGAGTGGAACTATCAGAACTTCATTGTCAATGGGGAGGTTGGATTGACATTTGTGAGAAGTGCTTGTGTTGCTTCTGAAGTTTATTAAGCCCCAAAGGCTAAAGTAAAAACATTAGGGTTCCTATCCACAATAGGATTCAGATCTTTTTCATAGAGATATTTATAGTCCTAAAGCAGTTCTAATTCTGGCACAATGTGCTGTTCCAGGGTGAAAATAAATGTGCCTCATAGGAATACGTGCCACTTGGTAGGTTCAGCATTTCCCATCATCATGATGTTCTTGTTCTTGTACTAACTCAGAAATTATTAACTGGGGTTTTTTTTTTGTTGGGTTTTCTTTTTTTTTTTTTTTGGTTTGTTGTTGTTGTTTTATTTGACTTGTTTTTGGTTTTTTTTTAGCCACAACTTTTATAACTCTTGGAAGATTTCACCTACAACATTATCAGTGATGTTTGGGGTATATTTCCTGTAAGTGCTCGTGCTACCTACCAAAGATATTCATTTCCCTCTTGCATTCATGATGATGAGAATTACAATTTAGATTTCAGCCATCTCTGAAATGTGTTGTGATCAGTTATAGCTGACTGTCACCATCCTGAGCCTTCATTGTCACTGAAGACTACATCTCCAGCCGGTGTTTTGGTGTTTCTCATTACTCTTTTGTAACATCTGCTTTCATATCCTGTGTTTTAGTAGCTGTCCAAGTCATTAAATCCCAAAAAAAAATCTTAGGTTGAGGTACAAGCTGAACATATAAAAAGATTTTTCAATCCTTTTATTAAACATATACAAGACTATGTGACCATGGGAATAATTGCGTTGAACTAAATATTTACTGAAAGACACCAACATGTTCTAAAACTTTTTGATTTGCTGTGCTTTACAGAGGAGCTGAAACATCACAGATTTTTTTTCTTTTAAGAATTGCATGAATTAACACTAATGATGTCTTCATGTGAATTTTTCTATTACATTATGAGAAAAAAAGGTCTTAGCCGAAAAATAATGTAAGGTCACATCTGATTGGTGTTTCTTTTTAATCAAGGCTACAACTGAACCTTTTTTTGCTTTAGTGCTTCTTTATGCTATAGAATCAGATCTGTTCCCAGTGCGTGGTGGGGTTTTTTGTGGGGTTTTTTTTTGATGTTTTTTCATTTGTTTGTTTGTTTTCTTTTTTTCTTGTTGGACCGGGAGTCTGTTTTCGGGGGGGTTTTTTGTTTGTTTTTGGGGTGGGGTTTTTTTGCTGACTGAGGGGGGTTGTTGTTTTGGGGGTTTTGGGGTTTTGATTTGGTTTTTTGTTGGGTTTTTTGTATGTGTGCCATATATATGCCTATAATCTATAATGGAAGTAGAAACAAACCCTTTTTATTTATTTCCCTAAACATAGAGTATATTTATTTGCTGCTCTGCCTCAACATAGTTAAACTTTATTCTGAATGACCTGGTGCAGCAAATCGTATTTGATCTATGACTTCTGCTTATCTCTTATCAGAACCATTCCATCTATGAATGTGGCTGCCAGTTCTGTACTTTTCTGTTTTCCAGTTCATCATCAGTAAC
>WBMY01003603.1:100889-112197 GCA_013397315.1 Donacobius atricapilla
TTTTTTTGGTTGGGCTGTTTTGAGGTGTAGTTGGCATGTGTGTATTGCATTTGTGCTTACATTCAAATTATCTCTCAAACCTAATAATTTTGTAATATTGAGCTGTGGATAATACAGGGAGCATCTGTACCCTCACAATGAAGGGAGTGAGAACCTGGTGCAGTGCCCCAGAGAAGCTGTGGCTGCCCTGGATCCCTGGCAGTGCCCAAGGCCAGGCTGGACACTGGGGCTGGAGCAGCCTGGGACAGTGGGAGGTGTCCCTGCCCATGGCAGGGGTGGAACACGATGAGCTTTAAGGTCCCTTTCAGCCCAAAGCATTCTGTGATCATTTGGTTCTATGCTTTTATGTTATTGAAAAGCCTTTATGCCTCTGATTTCCCTAAAAGCACAGGTTGTAGGAATATTAAACACTAGGACACTGCCATCATCCAGTCAGTGCGCAAAATCCATTCTGTCTGGAAGAAAAAAGGAGAAAAGAAAGGTGGAAATGCAAATATGACATACATATGAACACCCTGCGGAGTCTCATGGTAAAATACTAAACAAGGAGAATATAAGAGAAAATATGGTCACTTAACCCCACTGTTAAATAGAATTAATCATTAGAGTTTCCAGAGCGGAAAGGGACCCACAAGGATCACCCAGTCCAACCCCTGTCCCCTGTGACAAAGTTGTCCTTGAAGTATTTAAGGCAGAAGAATAAAATAATTCCCAGAAATGTGCAATTAGCCTACCAATATTATACGCATCAATGTTTAAAAAGAATTTGTGGAGCAAAACATTTTGTTCATTATAGTGCCTTGCTGAAAACTGTTCTGCACCAAATAACTACAGATTAAGGCTCATTAATTTAAAATGCAGAAAAATAACAAGTAGTTAAGGATGAAATATTTTTTCAATGTTTTGGATATTCTTAGGCTTCAGCAATATCTCCTTCCATACTGTGCATTCTAATTTATCCTCCTCAAAATAGCCTTCCTGCTTGCAAGACACTGTTTTTCTAATAAATAAAGAAATAAAGAAATAAAAACCCTAAAAAACAAATGCTTGCAGATCTTTAAAATATTTGATGATCAAACACATTTATTAAAACATACCCAGAGTAAACATAATGGGATACTGTATACAGTCTGTGAGTTTTATGGAAAATAAAACCCTTCAAGTTCTTATAGCAAGGACATTCACAGCAAGAATTAACATTTCAAAACTGCCAAAAACTGAGATGAAATTGTGGAAATACTTTAATTTGACCTGTAATGTACACAGGCTTCCCCCTCTTGTGTCAAACACTACCATTTCAGACTGAATTTCCAGAATTTTGTGGTGGTCTTCAGTACATTGACAATTATAGAGTACTTTGGTTGAAACAGAACCAGTTTCATGTAATTACAAAACTCAGAAGTGTCCAGTGATTTCAGTATAATCAAATTATTGTTGTTCCCAGTTTTGCAGCTTGTAAACAAACCATTATGCAGCTACATAACAATCGGTCCACTTCTAAAATTATTATATTTTGCCCTCTAAGTATGAAGAGAAAGGTTAAGGGTGAGGTGAGAAAATAAAATGACATCTCAGCCTCTTGTGGTAATTCTATCAGTATGCTCTGGACTAAATGACAAACTTGTTGCTAAAAATTTTTTCAAAATTGGACAAATCAGCAAGTTGACATCTTCCTGCTTCTTGGGCAAGGATGCATTTCCGTGATAAAACAGGTAAATGCCTGTGAGTTATTTTATTTAACATCTACATGCACACGATCTCCCAGACAGGCATCTGCTTTCATCTGTTATAAAATACTTGATTCTGACTGACTGTTCTCCACTCTGTAGCTGAGTAAAAGCCCTAAAGAAGAACATTAGGTGGAGATAATCAATTCACAGGCCGTGCACATACTTCCAAAAGACTCTTCACCACAAAAGCTCAGCTGGAATATTTATGAAATTGCAAGCGCTGTTGCCATGCTCAAGTAGATTTCCTTCTAATTCTCAGTAATCCCTGATTCACACTTGGATTGTCAAACCTAGGGAGCTAAAAGCATATTGAGGACTTGAAAAATGTCCTCCCCGTGTCTCAGCTCTTTAAGTTTGGTGTCATGGTACTCCGATTCAATGAAACTACACTCGTCTGGCTGGCTGTGAGATTTTGGGTTTGTTTTTTTTTGTTGTTTGTTTGTACCCATGGGCCCAAAAAGAGCCTCTCTTCTTTTCAGAAGTTATTTCCAACAGGTACGTGAGTCATTCTTGTTTCTTTACGTAAAGCAGTGCTCTCTTTCTTGATTTCCTGATGCCTCTATCATACCAAAACCTGTCTCTCATTCATTTGAGCAGCCTCCTCTACTATTTGCTCCAGTGACCTTCTCCCTGAAGCTCTGAGTTTCTCTGAGTGTCACACACATGATGCTTGCCCTTTCTTACTCCTAAAGCTGTAAAACAAGCAAATGAACCTCACACTTTTGTCGCTCAGATAATAAAAGTGTGAATAAGGCTTAGGGGAAAAAAAAAATGTTAAGAGCTTTCCTTTAGAGATCAAGGATCTTGGGCTGAGGATAATCATTGTCATGTCTCCCAGACCTGACATTTATTTGAGATTGCAAAAAAAGAGATCTTTAACATGCCCGTGTAGTCCTTATGAGGTGTGAAGGCAGTTTGATCCAAATGATGCTGTAGTTCTCAACTCCCACATGAAATATCTGAAGATCTGGGTTCCTCCTTGTCAAAAATGTAACTGCAACAGGGACGCTTTAGAGCTCTGCGTAACGGAGAGCAAAGACAAAGATGGGGAAAGATAAAAATAAACATTCAGTAGGTGACTCTGCAAACTAAGGTGGCTACACAAAAAAACAGCGGCTGGTGTATTCAGAACAAGACAGATACCAACTGTTGGCATGACAATGCAGGGGGAGAGTCATTTTTGCCGAGTATGGGGGAAGATCTGAAGGTATTGTTGGTCATAACTATGAAGTCGTTAGAGAAAGCCCTTGAAGGTGGGCAAGATTTGACATGAGGACACTTGCCCTTTCTCCCGTTTTCCTTTCACAGTCATACTTAGAGGCTAAAACCAGCAAATACGAGCCAGGATTCAGGACACAGGGAGGGAGCTGCAGCTTCTGGCAGGAACGGGGCCCAGAGTGAAGAAATCCTATGTTTACTAACAGATTTCATGAACTTTGTGATGGAGGAAATGGGACGCCAAGTCTTAAGAATATTCTGAAGATATCTTAAGACAAGCGTTGGATTAAACCCTGAGAATTCAGCTCTGTTTCTTCCCAGAAGAGCGAGGATGTGCAAGTTGCTCTTACTAACTCTCCTGGTAGAACACAGCTCCTTGCAGCACTCCAGCAGGAAGGATATAGTTCTTAATCAATGACTGCCTCTTCTAATGAACAGATTCTACTCATTTAGTCATCTCCCACTGAAGGGAATTCAGCTAACCTGAAAATCTAAATCCCAGCTGCCAGAGATGCCTACACCACAGAGCCTGGGGCTAGACTGTGTCCTAGGATTTAATTTGAGCCTGTCTGCCCGCCTGCTAGCAAGTGTGCAAGCCAAGATTTGGTCTGTGGTGGTGGGTGGAAGAGCTCTGGCTCCAGCACAGCTGAAACTCTGGCACGGCACAAGTGGAGCACAGGCCTTTCAGCTGACTGAGGAAAAAAACTCATACAGCTCACCCACCTGGTATGAATCGTTTTTAGGGGATGGATATTCACTTTTTCAATCAAGAGATATTTAGATATTTTATGTCTGCTCAACATATTTGAAACTGGATATCATGGAAAGGTTTGGGCTTGAAGGGACCTTAAAAAATCAACTCATCCCACTCCCTGCCAGGCAGGGACACCTCCCACTGTCGCAGGCTGTTCCAACCCTCAGTGTCCAGCCTGGCCTTGGACACTGCCAGGGATCCAGGGCAGCCACAGCTGCTCTGGGCACCCTGTGCCAGGGCCTGCCCACCCTCACAGAGGGAAGAATATTTTCCTTTATGGATATGTGACCCACCATTTCCCAATGTGACCTAGCAGCATTCATGGCCTGTTGACAGATGCCATGAACATGGTAAAGGTGTAGAGAAGAGTCTGTCCTTGCTGTAGGCAGCTCTTGGCCTTTCTCTCTCATATAACTGGCGCCAACACAAAAGCAACATTTATTCTGCTTGTAGGTAACTCCCAAAGCTGTATGTCACAGCTGTGAAAGGTGGAACTCAACTGAAAGTGGCTTCTGTGTGACCACACCGTGTTTTTCGGTCTTGTATGTGGGAAATTGCAATTTCTACTTAGCCAGTGTATGTCTGGGTATCAGCAGAACATGGGGCATCTCATGTAGTTTTTCTCTTAGAGGAGAAACCTGTGATTCACCTGCAGTTGTCCTCTCAGTGTAGCCTGTGCATTTGCAGGACATAAACTAAAAAATTTTATTTTCTTGAGCAGAAATTTTTACAAAGAAGGAATCTGTTACAAGCAAACTAAAGTGAGATCTCATCTCTTAATCATTACAGAACCTCTGAATCATTTAGATTGGAAAAGACCCCTCAGATCATTGAGTCCAGTTTTAATTAGGGTTGGAATCAATGATCTTTAAGGTCTTCTGCAGCACAAATGACTCAAGGATTCTAAGGTTCTGTGAATTCAGGCTCTGTATATATAATGTACTTGACTTAGAACATTCCAAGTGTTCCCTCCCAAAATGTTAGGCATGGGAATTTAAAGCAACACAATCATCTAGCCAGGGTTTTATATTCAAAGGATCCTGGCTAGTTTTCTTACAAAAAAAGGCACATTCAGAGGCAGTGGGTCATGCAGCCATTTCCTCCTCCAAGCAATAGAGAAGCAAAACTTAAGCTCATCAACTTTTAGAGCATTATTTTAAAAGCCAGCAAATTGCTTTCGCTATCTCTGAATGCCTCAGAAACTTGTTTTAACAGTAGCTATCCCGGCTGTCTTTTTGTCTCATCAGGCTTTGCAAGGGAAACAGAAAAGCAGGCTGAGAATGGGGTGCATTATTTTGTATTATGAAATCCAGAGCAAAATCCTCATAAACCTGTGATTGTCTTTACATTTCATCTCATTGTGCAGCCAGATACAGTGGATGAATGCACTTTACAGGTGTTTTCAACTGCGGTGTTAATTCGGAGCAAAATACTAAAATGTTGTAGCTGTGGGAAATGAGCAGATGCACAAATAGACACCGGGTTTTCATTCCTGTATTAAATGATCCTGGGGTACTTTAAAAAGCCCAGCAAAGAGCAGAAGGGAATCAGGCGCTCCTGACTTCCTTTATTACTAAATATAAGTGGGGGGAGGGAGCGAAAAAAAAGAAAAAACAAACAAACAAACAAACAAACAGTTCTAACCTACACCCACTCTCTGTGTCATTTACTGCTACAACCCTTATCTCCCAATCTTAATTAAAGAATTGTTGTGGAAATATTTGTTGCACTTCTGTCTCTAATTAATGCTACCTCTCTGCACCTGAGGATTAACTCAATACTGAAGCAAACAGAAGTAATCTTAGGCAAAAATTACGCAAGAAATTTGGAGGTGCATTTTGGATTTTAGCCTTGTGAAAATGCTACGACTTAACTAGAATAAAATTAAACTGTGACATACATGAAGGTCCTGAAAGAAGTTATATTTTATACTCTCACATATAAAAAAGGCTTGAGAAGCTTGAATCATTCACATTGAGAACAGTTTGCACAGATGATAAATAATAAATGCACTGTTGTACCTCAAGAAAACAGACAATAACTACTAATATTTATGACAGCATCCCAGCTGCAGGTAAGCTCTTTCCCATTTACTATTTATGAAAGGGTTGGAACTTCTGCCTATGTCTTTGCTATTATCCCAGTTCTAAAAGATGGAAAATTGGAAGATGGAGTTTGTGCTTTGTACAGCTCTCCCATTTCAAGCCTCCATGTAGCTTTGAAGCTACTTTGACTCTGTCCCCTTGGCAAGACTAATTCACCCTCAGAACAAAAAAAAAGTTTCTTGAAACAGTTTGTGTCTAAAAATGCAGGTCAGTATCTTATCAGCACCCTGTATCTGACACTTGAGTTCTTTATTTCCATTTATACCTGTTGCTTTTGCACACGTGTGTGAAAGTAGTTGGCAATATAACAGTTTGACACCAAGTGAATTCATGTCCTGGAACAGGTCTTTTTTTAAGCATTGTTATCTAAAAAAAAAAAAAAATTAGAATGCCATATTTTTATATGCTTTGTTCCTTCTGCTTTTAAGGTGTTACCAGGACAACTTGTCAGCAGTCTGCTCTGTGGACAGGTTAGGGAAAAAGTCTGCTGATGTGAAGACAGCACTTGCTCTAAAATAGAAATGATATATAAATAGCTGTGCCCTGAGACACAGCTTGAGTTCAGTGGCTCACATGCATGTCACTGTATTAAAATGTTTTAGGAAAAATTATAGTATACTATGCCTTTAAGTTTCTAAAATTTTCACAAGTGCTAAAATCTTAAATAGGGGAGATTAGCATTTTTAGTTTTGTGATATACATGTCTATAATTACATGCCTACCTCTTGGCATATATACCCAATGAGCATTTTAAAGCTATAATTTCCCCTGAGAGGTATTATACTTAGAAACTGCAGAAATAAAGGATGGTCAGCACATCATGAGTAGGAGAGCTGCAGAAAACAAAACAAAGCAAAACAAAACAAAACAAAACAAAACAGGTTTATGCAGTAATATCTTGCACGCAGAAGAAAAGTCAACCTTCTTCACATCTTTAAAATAAAAAGTGACTATATGAAGGCAGCAAAAGGAGTGTAGGCTGCTTGAAGTGTACTTACTGCTTCTTTGGCCAGTTTGGGCTGAGCTAAAGTGTTATGTGAGGGCCAAACTGAACTGTGACAAATTAAATAAATGCAAATTAAACAAATAAATCTAATAAGGATGATGAGACCAATAAATTGATGCATAGTACTGAAAGCTCTTAGACTTCAGCTGTAAAACCACGGAGGGAAGGTCTGCCTCATCATTGCAAGCACCTCATAGCAAACCAAAGATCAAATATCAGAATGTACAAAAAAGCCTTTTGGAGGCATTCTTGGGGCAGGACTTAAGGGAGTTGCTGAACAGCTCCTTCCATCGGAGTCATCAGAAGACATAAGGAAAGCTGAGTCTGCCCCAGACAAAGAGCCGTCTGCCTTCCCTGTTTCCCTGGGTTTCCACAATCATCCTGGTCGGAAAGCCAAGAGGAACAGAATCTACTTCCTTGTTATAAGTTTATTAAATTAGCAGATACTTAAAATCATGCTAGATTGCCATATTGTGCAAAGTAAAAAATTATTCTATCATTTTATGAGAAATCGGGTCATTCTTTTACTGTATATGTGTCAGTATTTCTCTGTCACAGGCTCTCTTCCCATGCAGTTTACATTTTAAGAGCAGACATGAAAAAATTTGAGAAAATATGTAGTGATAATAGAGAAATTGTCTAATACTGAAGGAAGGCGTGTTTACGCGTGGAAAGCAAAACAAAATCAAAAACAAAGAGCCTTTCTGCATTTGCCGTTATAAGTTAGACATGATTGGGACATCCTATGATAATCTCCTTTCATACTAACGTATTTTGTGTCATTATTTAGATAGTTTGGTTATAAATATGTATTTTGTTGTGTGGAAAGAGGCTGAGGAGTCCTAAACCATGTCGCACTTATGCCTGGGGAGGAAGGAAAATCTTTACCCTGTCCCCTAACCTGATCCTGCATATCAGAGTCTGTCCTCTGGGGATGGTTGATGAGGAGCGCATGAGTGATGGACAGGATCCAGGAGAAGCCAGCCATGCAAAGCTGATGCTGCAACCACCCACCAGCAGAAAAACATAGAAACCATCAGTTATTGGAGATTTCTTACTGGGAGGCACCAAAACACTCATTTGCCATGCAGACAATTTTCTGTAGAACGATTTTCTGCCTGCCGGGGGTTTGATTATTCCTACAGGTCTGCTCCTAAAATTCCACACAGGGTACAACAATGTGGCAATTTAGAACCTCCAGAGCAGGCAAAGGTGTCCCTTCGAGTAAAATTTTAAAAGAATGTGGAGCACCAGGGGTGTTGTCCTCTACCCTTCCAGTCAGGATCAGGGGTTTAGGAAAGAACAGGTGAAAGTGTGGTCAGTGTCATGCTCTATGTTTTGCCTCCTACAATCGTGGATAAACTTTTCAGAAGCCTTTGAGATTGATGGGATTTACCTAAGAGGCATTACTGGACCTGTTTCAGGGCAGAAGAACTAATTTGGGATGTCAGCCTTGGTGGCAGCATTCCCTACAGTGGCTGTGGCCAGGTGTAGCACGCAATAATGAGGGATATGGGCCAGGTGTAGAGTAGAGTCAGGATCCTGAATTTTAGGAGAACAAACTTGTTGATTTTAAGTAACTAGTGAATAGGATTCCTTGGAAATTCCCTTGGTGAAAAACAGGAAGAAAACCAAACCAGTAGATTTTTAAGGGCGTTTTTCTTAAGTGCAAGTGCTCTCAATTCTGACGTGTAAAAAATTGGGTAACAGAGGAAGAGACCAGCATGGCTCAGAAAGGACTTTTTGGTCAAACTAAAATGTAAGAAGGAAGTACCCAGGTAATGAGACCAGAATAATAAGGACACTACCTGGATGTGGAGAGATGGGGTTAGGAAAGGTAAAGCACAGCTGGAACAGAATTTGGCAAGGAGTTTGAAGAATAATGAGAGCTTTTACAAAGTACACTGGCTAGAAAATGGGTATGAAAGAAAAGGAGCCCCCCTTGCTGCCCTGTAAATAAGTCAGGAAAGCTGGTGACAGCCAACACAGGGCACATCGGAGTGCTCAGCAAATCTTGTTTCCCTCAGCTTTCAACAGTAATCCGCCTTCCCACATTGCTCAACTCCCTGAAAATCAAGACAGGGGCTGGAGGAGTGAAGGAGAAAGCCAGGAGAAAGCCAGGTTTGAGACAGACATGCATGTGCACAAACCTGTTGTTCCTGACGAGGTGCAACCTGGACTCCAGAGGGTATGATGCATTGTCCGAGCCGCTCCTCGTCACCTCTGACAAGTCATGAGAGACAGGATGTCCTTGGTGGTTGGGGAATGGGAAATGATGCATCCATTATTAAAAAGAGTAGAAAGGAGATCTCTGGGAACCACTGACCAGTAAGACCCAAATTTCCACATTTTTTAAGTACTTCCAGAAGTGGTGACTCAGCCACCTCCCTGGANTTCTGATTCTTCTTCTTCTGTTTATTATTGCAATGAAGGACTAAAAAGCCTGAAATCATTGCCTTCATGAAACACTGGAAAAATCACAGTAATTTTTGAACAGCCTACATGAATGTCCGTAATTAATCTCATTTTTTGACAGATCTCACAGTTCTGAGTGCTCTGCAATTATGTGTTTAACAAAAAGAATGATACTTACAAGTTGTATACAGTGACTAATGTGAGACATTCCCCGGATATTTCATTTTACAGCTGATGTAGCTGATTTGAAAATAAATATTCTTATTCTACCCTTTCCACCTTTAAAACAGCTAAAAGACAGATTTGAATAGGTTCCCTACTTTGCAAATACTTTCATAGCTATGTGATTCCAAAGAAAATATCAGTATTTCCATTCCTATGAATTATAGAGCATAGAAAATAGAAAAGGAAAATGAAATTAAATAAACTCTAACTTTCTTTTATATTTTTGTCCTTTGGATAGCTCTTCCAGAAAAAAAAGTAACTGCACGAAATACAACTTTTTTTCCCTACATAGTTATAAAGGTTTGAATTACGATGCAAAATAAGCAATCATCTATTAATAACACTTGAAAATATTATTTTTATCCACAAACTGTATAGTGGCTTTTTCACCATGGAGAGTAAAATGATCCTGTAGTGGAAAGCTGATATTCCCTTAAGAGTCCTGCAATCACGGGATATTTGAATTGACAATATTATTTAGGGTAGAGCTTCCCGGTTTTCAGCCTATTCCGTGGTGGGAAGAGGAACCCGTGATTCAGCAGGGCTGATCTCAGCACTTGTGACCTCATGGGAGAGGCCCATGCTGGAGCAGCCTGCTCTGGAAGGGCTGGCCCCGCAGAAAGGGACCCACGCAGGAGCAGGGTTTGCCCGAAGGACTGATCCCATGGGGGAACCACTCAGCAGCAGCCTCCTCTGAAAGACTGACCCTGTGGGAGCGACCCACATGTGAGCGGAGGGCTCCTGCAGGACTGACCCCCTGGGAGTGACCTGTGCTGGAGAAATCAGCTCCTGAAGGACTGACCCTGCGAAGGATCCACGCTGGGGGAGGCTGTTCCTGGAGAACTGCAGCTCCTGAGCAAGGTTCACGTTGGAGAGGTTCATGGAGGGCTGCCTGCCCCCAGCAGGGACCCCACAGTGGGGCTGGGGCAGACTGAGGAGTCCAACCCCCAGGGAGGAAGGAGCAGCAGGGACAAGGTGGGACAGACTGACCATGACCCTCATTCCCTGAAACCCTGCACCACTGCAGGGCAGGGAGGAAGAGAATTCAGGAGTGGGAAGAAGGGAATGGTGGGGAAAAAGTGTTCTGAGACTGAGGTTTTGTCTCATTACCCAACTTGGATCTGACTGGTAATAAATTAAACTGGTTTCCCCGAGTCCAGTCTGCTCTGCCCATGACAACAACTGCTGAGGGACCTCTCCTTGCCCTTATCTTGACCCTCGAACCTTTTGTTGTATTTTCTCTACCCTGTCCAGCTGAGAGCAGCTTTAGAGGGCACCAGGTGTCCACACATTCTCAAATAATTACACTTCTCTTCCTTTGCTGACTTCTTTCATGACCCAAACTTTCCTTACTCAGAACAAATGAATGAAGCGATACAGAATGACTGAAATTCAAGGATATAATGAAATTAATGGAATTGAAGTGGATATGGTAATTAAATGTTGGACATAATGTCATATTTCACTTGCAGGCTTTCCAGTTGTGATTNGAGCCTCTTCCATGCCCTGAACTCACACCCCTGTATCTTTTCCCCCTTTGAGGAGGGTGTACCAGATGTTGATGTTAGTGTCCCCTTTCTCTTCTTGGGAACATGAATTCTTCAGACATCTACATACCTCAGGACTCTTCAAAAGTGATTAGAAAATGGACTGGAATTGGTTTTTTTCCTAAAGAATTTTGGAGCCCAGGATACTTGCCTCCGTTTCAAAATACCTCCATCAAATCACAGTCGCAGACGTAGAGGTTGTCACTGGCCTGTCTACCCCTGGACTTACCACATCAGGAGAATCCTTGATTGCCTTTAAGCTCCTTCCCGTTAGCTTTGGATTGCCTTGCTGAATCTACTTGTGAAAG
>WBMY01003604.1:1310-14063 GCA_013397315.1 Donacobius atricapilla
ACCCTGTGCCAGGCCTCACACTCCTAAAATAAGCTCTACTCCACTGCTCAAAGAGCTTTGCCCCAAAGCAGAGGAGATTGTAAAGAAATTCTCGGTTTTCAATTTTTTACTAGGTACCCAGTTCCAGAGGTACTCTGAAGGAGAAATCCTCTTTCCCTGGGCGAAGCCACAGAGACCTGGGATGCTGTTGAGAACTCACCCAGAGGCTGTGAGCAAATGGAAGGTTTGTTTTCCATCCAACCCCTGAAGTTCCTCTGGGGGAAGAACTCAGGCACCCAAAATGCCTTATTTTCCCACATTGCCATGCTTTTGAAATTCCCTGAAACACATTGAAACAAAGGGAAAATACCTGTTGGTGGTGCCTGAGCTTTACGGGCTGAGGGGAGCAACGGGAGTCAAACACACACAGCCAAATAAATGGAGAAGAGGTCAAATCAAAGACTATCCCCATCCAGGGTTTATTTCGGGACCCCCTCTCCAGCACTACAAGGGGAGCCCCAGGCCTTTCAGAAACAAGCTGTTCCTGCTATTGCTGGCTTGGGACAAAAAGCACACTGCTGCTAACCTCTTACATAAAGTGAGCAGGCAAACAGCTGAGTTACTGACCCCGCATGGCCTTTTCCCCAGGATTTGTGGGTTTGCACAAAGACGCCAACATTTTACATGCAGCCCTTGATGGAGTTTGGAATTGTGCAGAAACCCTGTTTGGAGTGCACACTCTTAACCCAATTGTTTGTGTACAATGTTCCTCCACTCTGATGCCAAACACTGGAGGTCTCTGGGTTATTTTTTCTATTTTTATTTCATTTTTTTAAAAGCTGTTTGGTCATACACAACTTTGAGTGCCCGGATATACCTCCACTGCCATTAGTATTGCAATATAATACAAGTCTGCTGCCAGGCATGATTTTTTTTCCTAGAATCTATCCTTTCTTTCAGCTGAGCACTCAGAGCTTGCTAGATATGAGCTCCAAAATTATTAAACACTTCTTGGCTCCAAGTTTTCTGTGCAGGCAGAGATATATATCAGGTTTATTTTATGAGTGGGAGATACTTAGCAAGAGCAGTTGACTCAGTCTGAGTTTTGAGTAAACAATTCTCTTCATCTTTACATGCAAATTGATTGATTTAAGATTTTTGGAGGCTTTTGTCAATTGCTAACAGATATAAAACACTCATAAGGAAATGCACACTTCCCTTTGAGTGGGGAATAAAACCTCAGGCACGAGGTGCCAGCACCTCCTTTTATTAAGCCAGGGGCTGCACCAACTTCCCCTGCCCAGCAAATCCCAGTGCCTCCAGCACTGCTCCCATTAGATCCATGAAAACCACTCGAAAGCCTGTGCTGCAGCAGGGGAGCTCAAGGACGACACACTCCCCTTTCCCTGTGCCCTGGGTGTTTAAATCATCCCTAAGGAATCAAACCTCACACCTCAGAGGAGGAGAAAGTGCAAGTGATCCGAGAGCCCAACTGGTGGATTACACAAGGGGAGAATGAAAGCACGAAACACCACAATGCCTGAATTCAACAACAACAAAACAGCATTGAGGCATCACAGCACAAAAATCCCCATTGTACATTTGATTTCCAGCCATCCCAGCTCTGAGCTGCTAAAAACTACAGGATATACCGTTCCTTCCTCCCCAGCTATCCCAAATCCAACCTTGGCGGTTTAGTTTTAATTCAAAGATGCATTAATTGTTGCAAGGGCACAAAGTATTACCTGGAATAACACTTCAAATGCAAATTAAGGGCTGTGTAAAATTATTGTAGTGCAAGAGTAGCATGGTTTATTAACAGCAGATTTGCAAGGTTAATTTTCAATTACGTATTTCTTATTAGTTTTCTAGCTGTCTTGCTATTATTAAATTTAAAGAGGAAGATACTTTCAATGTGTCCAGCTTCTGTGGTGTTATTACTGATAATTATTCCTATTTTCCAATTTGTGTTACTCTCATGTCTTGCAAAGTTTATAATTAATGAGCAAATAATTATAGCAGCACTTACTAGAGCTGCTTTAGTTAAAGCTGTGTCAGCTTTTGTATTAGGATCCCCATTTTTCAAGGGTTTATAACTCAAGCATAAAAATTCACTCTGGGCAGAGCCTTGTCATAAGAGCTGTCTTCTGAGCATGATTTTTTGTTTTTAGATATTTCTAAGCATTATTATTTTGTTCTTTTTCCTTAAAGTCAGGGGCATTTCAATATAGCTTAAGACTTCCAAGGGCATTAAGTTTACAGCACTCTGTTTTCCTACTCTCCAACATCTTGAAAGTAAAGACATTTTATTTTAAGGTGAAGGCGTTCACCTTTACAAATAGGAAACGATGCCTGAGCATCTCCAAAGCCCTGAATTGGGTTTGTAATACCTGGTGGTCATTAACTTTAGAAAGCAGCCGCAGAAGAGAGCTTGACACTCAGGGATGTTTGTGCTGGTCCCAACCAGTTAAAGCACTCAGGCACTGCCCCAATTAAGGCGCACAAGTGGTCCTTAGGAGTCAACAGGCCTGGCCAGGCTCTCTGGGGTGCCCAAACCATTCACTGCCCCATTCAGCAGAACACAGCTCAGCTTTTGACGGGAGTTTTGGGGCTGTCCCCATCCACTGCCACCGCCAGTGCCTGGGAGCCCCGAGCCCCGCAGGGGTCTCTCCTTCAGGATGCTGAGAGCTCTCGGGGCTTGAACAGCTCAGCACCTTCTCAACGAGGTGCTCAGAATCACACAGAGGGCCGGCTAGTGCCTGTGTAAAATTTAACACAAAACCGGTGCTTCTTTTGTTACGTGGAAGGGGAAACTCAAAGGGAAAAGCAGCAGATCCCAAACCCACAAGTTTGCAGTAAGCGCTTTGCCACAAAATAAAATTGGACACTGACAGCTCCAGAACAAACATTCTGCAAAATTTAGGCTCTACAGGAGAGCGTGTCGCTGCTGCTTTCTCCAAGAATTCCATGTGGTCAGTCATACAGAAACACTGGACACAACCTGCTCTTCTGCACCCTTTGTCCGGCAAAGGGTCTTGGAGCAGCCACCCAGATCTTGGAGAGCCTGTCTTAGAAATCTGGAATCATTAGGGTTGGAAAAGACCTCCAAAGTCATCAAGTGACTCTCGGACTGTATGACCTTAATACTGAGCTTATTTAAAGCAAGACCACCATAACTCAGCAAACAGGTCACTGCTGCTGTGAAAATCAGCTTCAGTGCNGATATTTTCCCTTACCAACCTGAGTTTCCCCCAGTTCACATTAGTCTGTCAAATCAAAGGAATCTCTGTGTGCTGATATTCCCTGTTTTCTGATGGCCTCCTGTTTTGGCTGAAACCATGGTGCTGCTGGATTTATCATGGCTACGTGGCACAATGTGTATCTTGTTACTCTCTCCTGGCAGCTTTGTATGGCTTTTATTTAGCTGTAAAAATAATTGACATTTTTCGAGCATCTGACTTAAAGATAGAATAGAACTATGACATCGAGAGCTGGAGATTTTACACAAATTTATTTATAAATATAAATCACATGTAGAATGCAAAATTACACAAATGTCTTCTACNGACACTGACAGCTCCAGAACAAACATTCTGCAAAATTTAGGCTCTACAGGAGAGCGTGTCGCTGCTGCTTTCTCCAAGAATTCCATGTGGTCAGTCATACAGAAACACTGGACACAACCTGCTCTTCTGCACCCTTTGTCCGGCAAAGGGTCTTGGAGCAGCCACCCAGATCTTGGAGAGCCTGTCTTAGAAATCTGGAATCATTAGGGTTGGAAAAGACCTCCAAAGTCATCAAGTGACTCTCGGACTGTATGACCTTAATACTGAGCTTATTTAAAGCAAGACCACCATAACTCAGCAAACAGGTCACTGCTGCTGTGAAAATCAGCTTCAGTGCATTTCACACAAGCTTTGAGGAGCAGGGTGGGTTTAGATGTTTCCAGCAGTGAACATACAGAAAAAAAAAATCCCAGTTTTACTGGCAGACATTGTCAGAGATGAGATAAAAACAGAATGATGAGACCTACCTGCATCAGTCACAGAAAGTCATACAGTGCAAGGTTCGTCCTCTTGAGTATCCAGGTAACTTATTCCTCAAGCCTCTTCATCAGGAAAGGAGGCTGGGCCTTCTCTGCACCTTTGTTTACACTTCTATGACTACCATCAGCTCAGGTTTTTCACACCCTCATTTGGGATAATTATCNCAAAATTACACAAATGTCTTCTACGGATCACCCACCTCTTAAAGAAATGATTTCTTTACTTTTTTAAGGATAATGCCTAAATATGTTATCCATATATTTGCAGTGGGAACAGAAACCTGGTAAAAAATTTCCAAGTGAAGTTTGGGAACCTGGTGGGATCAGTTGTGTGACAAGGAGTCTTTCCAGTTCTACATCAGTGACTTGACATCACTCCACGTCACCAGCCCGTGTCACACTGGGATGGAATTCCAGCTCTGCTGAAGTCACCGGCAGATTCCTGGCTGGATTTGCCCAGACCACGATGCTTCAAAGTGCCAAGGGACATCCAGGAAGAGCAGTGACATCAGGAGTCCAACTCACAGTGCTCCTGTACCCTCATCACACCCCCCAGCACCTGTGCCAGAACTTGTGTTACTCAAATATTCCAGAATAACATTCCTGGGAAAACCCAGCTACCTGCATCTAATTCCAATACTCCCAAGCATCATAAAACCAGGGGTTCTCCCTGTCTTTTGGGATTTCAGAATAGAATAGACTGCACTTTTGAAAGTGGGATACAAGTGAGGTGGATTTTCTGCCTATAGAGCCCCTCCAAATAAATACTGTGGATTTCACAACAATTATGGATTTTGTATACAATTAGGGCTTCATCAAATTTCTTTTACACATTTTGATACCTTTCCTATGCTCTAATCTCAGGTTTTCCCTTTTTCCCTCTTCTGGGGCTTGGTTGTTCTCTCATTTTCTCCTCTAACACAAAATCTCTGCCCTGGGGAGAAAAAAGGGTGGTTGTTTTATTGACCTTCCAACAAAATAATCTGCAAGGTCTCAGTTTTGATGAACAGTTTCAGCATAACATTCCTTCTACTTGATGGAAGTGACATCCAGACCATCGCAGAAACCTCAATGCTGCCCATCCTTCTGCCACAAAGAATTCTCCACTGAGCAGTCCTACTCCTATTGCACTTCATCTCTTCAAAAAGGGGAGAATTGTTTCCTAAGGAAAAAAAAAAAAAAGCATAAAAAATTAACTGCCAATGCCCTACTCTTTCCTTAGCTCTGCTTCTACACTGAGGTTAAATACAACACTGGAATCAAAACTAACATAGAAAATGTCTTTTCCCTAAGTCAGAGCAGCTCCATGGAGTGTTTGCTACCCTGAGCCTCTGTAATTCACAAGACAGAATCACTAAGTTTGGAAAAGACCTCCAAGATCGTCCATTCCAATCTTTGATCCAATTCCTCCATATCCACTAAAATAAATCACCCACATTTCTGACTCTCTTCTCATTATTTTACCTATAAAAGCATCCAGCTGCATCTTCCTGTGATTTGGTTTTGTTTAATTCCACCTTTTGAAAAACTCCAAAGGGAAGAAACTCCAGGATTAAAATTGAAAAACTCATAAAATGATCCTCTGAAATTTACCATGTTGGAAACTTCCTGTTGGTGTTTTTAACCATGCCACAAAATTCCTTAAANCATTCCAATCTTTGATCCAATTCCTCCATATCCACTAAAATAAATCACCCACATTTCTGACTCTCTTCTCATTATTTTACCTATAAAAGCATCCAGCTGCATCTTCCTGTGATTTGGTTTTGTTTAATTCCACCTTTTGAAAAACTCCAAAGGGAAGAAACTCCAGGATTAAAATTGAAAAACTCATAAAATGATCCTCTGAAATTTACCATGTTGGAAACTTCCTGTTGGTGTTTTTAACCATGCCACAAAATTCCTTAAGAGACACATAAGTTTTGGTTCAGCATCATGAAAGTCTTTTAATATGAATTAAGTGGATATTCTGGTGGGTGAACATGAGGATAGATTTCCGATTTTTTACGTTTAGGGTGACAGAAGGAAAATACCTTTTTCTAGCCAATTATTGCTTCGTTAGCATACTCAGAATTTGCCATGGTGTTGTGGGCAGAACAAAGCCCTATTCCTCAAAATCACATTAATCTGGACGTTTGGGAGACAGCAACATCTCCTGTGAAGAGCAGGAGTGATGTCTGTGGGTGCTCAGCTTTGCACCCTGGCTGGTACAGGACCAAACACACCCAGCACAGCATCAAGAATACTGGACAAGAGATTGAGAAATTAAAAAGGAAAAAAGGAAGGAGTAAGAATGCGAAAAGTTGTAACTAAGAAGAGCTGAGTTAACTGGAGACTGGTTTAACAAATGTAGAATAGTTTTACACCTCAGGAGGGAATTGTGCTGGTTACAACCTCAGGACCAGCTGATGTGCTCCAGTCCCAACTAAGACAATTGGATTTAAGCACGAGATTCAAGACAAAGCTGAGCTGGGATAGTTTGCAAGATCACTATAAAAGCACAACCTTCCATTCTCCCAAACCATATGGGTTTGACTTCCCATATGGACTGACAAAATAAAAATGCAGTCTAAAAATAGCTCTCAAAAATGCACTGGCTGAGGGCGGCTTCCTGTGCCACGATTTGATTAGCCTTGTGGAAGGATTTCCACTTTGATTTCCATTTATCTCTGATTTGGAGCATGAAAAGCTGCTTTTATAGTTGTAAGCAAAGGAGAAAAAGGCATCCGGGGTAAAAAAAAAATATATATATATATAAAGAGAGAGAGCTCTTCTGGCTTTACAGGAGCTGCAGGAATAAGGAGGGCGATTTTAGAGCAGCACAAAACAAAGTGAGGCAGGGAGAGGATCTCTCCTTGCAGTCCGCACCCAAGTTCCCCGTCAGCCCGGTGCAGGGCATATTACATATTCCGTGCAGCCCCGGAGGAACCTGAAGGAGCCAAAGATTGTCGGAGCAGAAATCCCCTGTGCCCAGGGAGCGATGNACCAGGAGAGGCTTAGGTTGGATTTTAGAGAATCTTTCTTCATGGAAAGGGTGTAAAGCATTGGAATGGGCTCCCCAAGGCAATGATGCAGTCCCTGCAAGTGCTCAAAACACCTGTGGAGGTGGCACTTGGGGACACGGGGGTGGTGCTGGGTTGACACCCAGACTCTATGACCTTGAAGTTTTTACCCAACCTTAATGATTCCATGATTATGAATTTTAAATTCCTACCTGCTTCAGCTGGGGCAGGGAAAAGACCACCATCCAGGCACCTGGAGATCTGCTGCTGACATTCGAGACCTGAAACCCCTGGCTCTGAAGGGGAAGGAGGGAAGATCAGTCTTCGTGGGAGCCTCCTAACATCAAGGAAGTCCTGAGTCACTACTTGAAGACAAGAAGGAAATGTCCCAGCTGGGCTCCTCAGGGATTACTTCCCCCATGCTGGAGAACCCAGGATCCAGTGAGGTATTTCTCATTATTTGTGTCTTTTGCCAAAATAAGTAAAGAAATAAATAGCAGATAAGTAAAAGAGTTCACATACAACTTTCCAGGATGCTGGAGAAAATAATGTCTCGCTTTTCTAGCATTTCAGTTTTCCCATATCCCTGGGTTGGCGTGGGCTTGTGCAGGTTTAAGAGTTTCCTGCAGGCTCTGACACTGCACACTCTGTGCACACTCTGGGACAGTTTCTGTCCTGTTTCTGCGTTAATATTTGTTAACATGGATGCAGAAGTGAAATAAAATGGAGGAAGAATTGTGTTTGCAAGAAAAAGATGTCCCCCTCCTCAGCACAGAAGGGAGAGAGCAACGGCAGGGTGAGGTTGGGGACAGAGGAGGAAATCCTGGCTCTGGTTCAGCCCAGAAGGAATGAAAGGTCCAAACCCTTCACTCCCCGTGAATGTGGAGTGACAAAAAGCCAGACTGAAGTCCAGGAGCCTGCCCTGGGCACTGGGCAGGCTCTGGGCACACACACACCACAGTCCAGTATCTGCCACAGTGCACAATAAAGTTCTTCTATCTCATATTTTTTTTCTGTCTCTCTCTAGTTTCTTAAAGCTCTAAGAATGATTTTCCCAATCTGAGCAAAAGCTCTGCACTCCCCCTTAAAAGAGATTTTTATAATATCTACGAAATATTACAATCTAAAGAGGGGAAAAGAAAATAAATCTAGAGTGGGGAAAGGCTGTAAAAGCATTGGCAGAGAAAGGATTAAAAACCAGATTTTATCTAAAGAATTTATATAGAGCAAAAAAACCCCATCCAACGCTTCGGAAACAATTATCCACCAAATTCAAAGCGCTTGTTACCCTTTGCTCGGGTAAGATTAGGGGCAACAAATAGCACCCACAGTCACGAGGAGTTTAACACAATTACTCCTGTCAGCAAAACTAATCTTACAAAGTACATTTCTGCCAGGAAGAACACCTTCCTTGCCTCCAATTCCTTTTTACATTGCTAATAAGTCTCTTAGCAGTCGATTAGAAGTGCCTCTTCAGCCAGGAGCAGGCGGATCGCCTTGAGCGCAGCCAGCGGTCCCTGCTCCGGAAAAAAACTGATTGGAGCCGAGGGGAATTTCGCCCGAGGAGCTTCCCTGCAGGTGTTTGGTCCCGTGGCTGCAACCTGTGTCATTACAGAAGCTGCTGATGGTTATCACACGCTGGCAGCTTTCAGGAACTGGATCTGGGGCTGCTCTGACCCTTTTTCCTCGCTGACATCCAGAAATCAGAGGGTGTTTTTAGGGTTACGCGCTCAGAGAGGGGAGGAGGACCCGCCTGCCTGAAGACAGGAAAAGGCTCACAAACCTTAAAATCTTCTCCCAAATGATGCAAAATCTATCGGAAACATCCCAAATCCTGTCACCTGCAGAGCCAGGTAAACCTTTAAGGCAACCGTTTAATTCAGAAGAATCTAATTTCAGTAAGGAAAAAAACGATGGATGAGAGACAAGGATGATCAAGGACAGCCCTCTCCGGGTGGGTGGCACTTTCCCCAGGTCCACAGATGGGGAACATTTCCCGAGGAGCTGCTGAAAAGCCCCGGGCTGTGCTCTCTGGAAGTGAACAGCAGTAGGAAGATGAGCAGTGGATATGGGAGACAGAGAATTTAAACTTTTTAACTCAACCCCAGAACAATCTGAAAAAAATATTCAGTCTCTTTGTGGATAAATGCAACTTTATCAACTCTGCTGAAGGCAGTGAGAAGCCCCAGGCTGCCCTTGGCAGCTCACCTGCACCTGGAAAATTAATGCAGTGTCTTAGTTTATCCAGAGAAATGCTCACTTACGCAAAGAAAATATTTAGATGATGGAGAAGAGGATCAGCTTTCAGCTTTGGGTATTCTGGGCAACTCTGTGATCCATGTGTAGTCACCTCACTGAAGAACAGGGATTGGAGGCATCCATGTTCATCCCAAACCTTATAAGAAGTCATCTGACATCTAAATCCAGCACATAGAAAAGAGGCTAAATTCATTAAGTCAAGTTATTCCATTTTAATTCTCGCTTTTCAATTTTTATGCCGAAGGCTTTGTGGCAATTCATGTCAAAGAGCCAAGTAAATATTTTCTTGTGCTGTGTGGAAGATGATGTCAGGCAGTGATGGAAGTGAAATACCAACTTTGTAAAACTGTTTGTGCCTCTGACAGGATTGACTCATTTTGTGAGAATATAGAAAATGCATTCCATAATTATATATATACACCCCTAGAGGCCTCGTGGAGGTGAGATTCTGCACATCACAATGTTATTTAACCAGGAAAAAATGGACTAAGTAAATAAAAATCTGCAGGATGTGACTTCATCATGCACTGTTGACACCTGCTTCTATGATTTAAAAGATGTTACTAAGAATATCAGGGTTGCTAATGTAAATGATGAAGAAATCAGAGGTCAATCATATAATAATAAATATTAGCATAGGCTTCCCAAGGCCAGAAGTGCCTGCAAAGGTAATTGGAATTATGATTTTACTCTTGAATTATGTGATACTGAAAACACTTTGTTCTCTGCTGCTTTCCTGGAACTGCTCCATTAAAGCCAAGGAGACAAACTCTCCAATTTTATTTAACTCAGGAATTAATGTCCCCTTTTCATGAGGNGTGAGGGGCTGGCAGTGGCTTTAAAGCACTGAGTCTCATCCTTTCCCCCCATTCCAGACACCTCTCCTTGCACTGCAGGCTGCTGTACGAGGGCACTGTGAAAGTCAGAAGCAGCTGCATGGAAATATTGTCAGTAACAGGAGTTGCTGGGTGCTGCCTGTCTTACCTGGGGATTCCTGCCAGCACCGCAGACGGTTTTGGAAATGCTGCTAAATCATATTTTTTGCAGGGAAAACCCTCCCCCCTCTGCCCCCAGACTAATCTCCTAATGCTGCCTGAATATTGCTGGGCTGTTTTCCTTCCGTGCCTGTAACTCCTTGCTGACGGGCAGCTCACAGAAGTTGTGTTGGAGCTGGTGTTNTGGAGTTGGTGCCTATGTGTCTGTGTGAAGAAATCAGGATACACAAGTGTTTCAACGCAGTTAGACAAAAGTCTAAAATTAGGTCATAAATTATATAATATTGCAAGGAAACAACAAATTTAATGACTATGCCAAACCAGAGATAAAAGATGAGGAAGGAAATAGCATCTTGCTCATTAAATATTAAGGATCAGTTCCTTCCAACATTTTCCAGTGATGAACTCTGTGGGAGCTTGGCATCTGTATTTGTGTGTGTTCTATAGAATGTGCTTATACATCATATACAAGTGCTGGGTGTGATTTATGGAGCACACACACACATAGTAAGTATATTTATAATGCATAAATACATTCCATCAAGAGCAGAGGAGGTGATTAGTGAGAGTTTCCTAAGAGGTTTAATCAGATATTTTGATGGCTTATTTCCAGTGTTGCTCCAAATGCATTTTTCATTACAGGGCACTGGGAGAGAGCAGGTAGAGGCATCTCCTTTTCCCACTTACAGCAGCAGCAGCTTTCACATCCTCAGTGGGATTGAGGAACCCTGTAAAGGAAGAAAGATTATCAAGATGTAACAATGGATTTGAAAATTCCCTGCAACCTTTGAATCCCTCCCCTAATGCTGCTGTGCCCCAGCCTTTCTTCTCACCTTACATGACACAAATCTGGTTTGATCTGCCTGAAACAACGCAGGGGTGAGGTCTTGTGCATATTCCCTTTAAAGTTGGAAGCGATTCCCTCGGNGAATTATGTGGATTATAACACATGCAGATCCACCACTTATTGTGCAAGGGCAAAGCTTTTAAAATTTACTGGCTTTAGCAACACACATAAAACACAAAAACCAAAATAAAGTCCCAAATAATGATTAGACTTTTTAAAAATGAGATTTAAAAAAAAAAAAGGAGGCCTTATTTCATTATATACTAATACAACCCAAATGTATTTTAAGGATCATGAAATCCAAATGGAAATTTGCACAGTTCCTCATTTCCGACTGCAGCAGCTCAACAAAAAAAATTACATGTAAATGATTCAAAACCTCTCAAAGAAACAGCACTTTTTTTTTTTCTAATTTGGGGGGAAGGAAAAAAAAAGGGTTTCAACCCAAGCTCAGCAAGGGATAACAGCATTACAGGCACTGCATGGAGAATTTAGCCACTCATAATTCCAAATCCTTCTCAAATGCTTTATTGCTATAAGGTGGCTCAGAGCAGCCTCTACACAACAGGACTCCCATAGCATTAACCATGAGAGATAGGCTTCCAGAAAGAAACTATAGCAAAGTAATTGTAAATCTCTAATGATGCATAAAAACCGAGCTGAATTGGTCCTGAATTCTCAGCATAAAAGAAATGAACCATCAGAAGAACCAATTCTGGTAGCAGTATAACACACCCTAGTGTGGAAACTGTTTATGGTGTTTGCTGCAGTGGAAATATTCCCACTAATATGCAAGGGATAGGAATTAATTAAAAAGGCCTGAATGCTGCAGCTTCTTGGGATGCCACGTGTGACAGTAAAAACAAATCATTAGCCAAAAACAAAGCCTCATCCATACCAAACCAGGTCATTGGCTCTGCCAGTGCCAGCTGGTACAGTACAATAAATTCAGTGGAACCTGAAGGGTTTTAAACCCACCTTGCAAGACCTCCAGGGTGGTTTTGTGCATCTTGGGGGGTTTGGCAGCACCAGGCTGGGCTTTGTTGGAACTGTGCACACCAAGATGTCCCCTGGACTGCTTGGACAGACCAGACTGAAGCCTCATCCCCCTCCAAAATTCCTGTGTCCAACAGGACACCTGACCTGGGAGCTCCAGTGATGGCCTTCAAGGGGACATGGCCATAGACAGCTCAGAGAGCTGTCTGTGTTAAAACCCAAACTCTCCATTTTCCTTAGAAAGTTTAGCCAATTCCCACCAGATAAGAACCCAATGAAATATTTAAAACCATAATNCTCAATAAAATATTTAAAACCATAATTAACGATACCATTTATTTAATTAACGGTGCAATCCACAAACTCCACTGACATACCTGGCTCATTGCAGAAACCTCAGTGCACAAACCCGGACCCTCACCAGTTAATCCATCACTGTCCAGAGGCACCTTGCTCCAGGAACAGATCAGATGGATTATCTGGGAGAGCAGGAATGCAAGAACAAGAGTCTGCACACATTTCCCCACACAGCCTCACCCAGCAGCTCCAGCATGGTCATAAACACCTTTTTTTTGAGGTGAGGAACCATCGTGTTTTTGCGTCCAGTAGATCTCTGGCTTTTTTTTTTTT
>WBMY01003607.1:1705-49608 GCA_013397315.1 Donacobius atricapilla
TCGGTGTCCCCTCGGGGCTCGGTGTCCCCCCGGGGCTCGGTGTCCCCCCCTGCCCGGCTCCAGTGCCGGCATGCGGGACCGCATCGGCGAGAGCGGCGTGGGGACCGGGGCAGCCCGGCGCGGTCGGTGATAACCGCGACTCCGGCGAATTAATAACGCTAATNCGGGAGTTTGGGGCCGGCAGCGCCGAGCCCCGCGGGGAGCGCGATTGTCGCCTCGGCCAAATGCACGGCCACGCCTGGGGGAGAGGGCCCGCGGCCTTTGTGGATGGGGCTGGCTCTTTGCATGTGAATGGGGGAGTTTGGTAAATCCCCGGGCCTCGGCTGGGCCAGCAGGAGGAGGAGGAGGAAAGCGGGGGGGTCGCTCCCAGCTCGGGGTTAATGAAGTGGGAAAGGAGTCTTTCAGAGAGGCCTGCAAACAACCCCCTCCCTGGGCAACAACCCCCGTCCCAAATCCTACATGGATTGACTTAAACCCAGGGGATAAGTGCTTTAAATTAATCTCATTGAATAAGAATGAGGCCAAACAAAACTCTTTAAAATCATATTAAAAATCTATCAAAGGACAACTTGCAGTGGGTGTGCTTTTCATTTTGTGAGCGCAAAGGCAAGGAGCATACAGCAACCTTCCTCCCATTTACACAGCAGGAATGTGAATCAAAGGCATTCTCTAATATTTAATTGTCCTTGTAGCTGTAGCATATTCCTCCTCTTACATTAATGAAGTACAAAGCTTCGTTACACGTTTGTAATTGCAATATTTAAATTTGCCATTTCACATCTGGAAGGAGCGGGAAACTCCCCTGTGCCAGCGGGTCTGAGCCAGCACCATAACACAGTGCCAGGGCTACGAGGATGGTAGGAGAGAGCAGGACAGAGCCCTGAGCAAACCCCTGCCCTGGGGAGGGAGAACGGCTGTGCCAGGCGCGGTGGGAAGGAAAGAGGGCAGAGGGGATGTGAGGGATGGAGCTGTTGCTGCCACGGAGATCTCGCAGCAGAGTCAAGCTTCAAGATAAAACAGTTTAGGGAAGGCACCACACTTGCCTCATGAACAGCATCGTGTGTGGGAGGATCTCAGCAGCCTCAAAACCTGCTGAAGGACCAACCTCACCTCCAGCCTGTGTGCAGGGACTCAGGTGGGAGCTGGTGTCCCCCAGCAGAACCCACCAGCACTGGCCCTGCACCTACAGCAGCTCCTGAGCCGGCTGGAAATGATTCCAGAGGATGGTGCCAGGCGGGCACAATCCTGGCAGGGTCCCAGGGGTAGGACAGGCTGTACTGGGTTGAAATGATACGAAGCAAAAAATTGGAACCGTTCAGAAGCACCAGGCCCAGCAGGGAAACCTTTGGAGTATTGCACCAGTCCTGCTCCATGGACTTCTCCAGGGTACAAAGTCCAACAGACAAGGTGCTGCCGCTGGTCGGGGTCTGTCAGCTCCAGGCTCCGGATCCAGAGAGTGCAGTGGCTTTGCCAGGACCAAACACAGTCCTGGCTCTCAAGTCCCTTCCAGGCTTTTACCCAGCTCGAGGGCCACCTTCCTCCTCTCCTGGCACAGCTTTAACCAGGACCAGCACCCTCTGAACAGACGCAGCAAGAGCTGCTCTGCTGGACACGCCAGCACACACGAAGTCATTGCAATCAGCAGAATTGTTTCTAGCCAAGATATTCCACGGCTTCATCCGAGCACCAAACAAAACTATGTCAGAACGGAAAGCCCAGAACACTGTTGCTTTTCCTGCCCTCTCCCCAGGTTTATGGAGAAAACAAGGTGGTGTAAACAGGGAGGTTCTACCCAGCTTAGTTCTGGGGTTCCCAGCAGTCAGGGGCCAGCGCTGTGCCCTGTGTCTGACCCAGCCCCTGGGGTTCAACTGTGACCCTTGCCCCAAGGTGACCTCCTTGCTTTTCCCTAATCCAAAGCCTTGCAGGGTGAACCCAAGATGCTCCAGTTGCAGAGGAGAGGAGGGTGTGAGCTCCTACTAAAGGTAGAGGACATGGAGCAAGAAGAGAGCTGAGAAAACACAAGAGCATCTCCTGCAATCTCCTGGCATGAGCAGGGAAGGCAAACCCTGCTCTGACTCACAAGCAGCTTTGTAGAAAGTTACAGTACCACTATTTCCAGACCAAACCCAGGGACTTCAGGCGGCAAGGCAGTGAGGCCCTCGCCCTCCAGCACAATCCAGACAAGGTAACGCGACCAGAGCCAAAACCAAAGCTGCGGTTCCACGGACACTGCCAGACCCAGCTCCCCCAAGCTCCCCACCCAGCCAAGCACACACCACATACCCCAGAGCAAGAGGGGACAACTTCAGGAGCAGCTCAGGGCAACATCCACCTGCTCCATGCCACGGGAATCCACTCTCACCCCCGGCTGCTCCTCTGGCGTTTGGGGGCTCAGAGGATTTGGGAGCCTCTGCACACACAACACCCTGGTCCTGCTGCAGGTGGAGATCTGCAGGTGGTGGGAATGATGGAACTCCACAGCAGCTCCCACCTCCGGGCACCACACCCTGCCCTGCCTGAAAGAATGATCTGAGTAGAATCAACCCCAAACCTATCAGGTTCTTCCTGATTTGAGTGGCGCACAAGGGTGAAGCCAGCTCAGAGCCAATCTGGAGCTGCCCAAGTGCAAGTTAGGGCAGAATATGACTCCTGCCCACCCAGCCACAATTCAAACACATTTTACTCATCAGCCTTCAAGTTTATTAGGAGAAAACTTGGCTTAACTCCAGGTGCGTGTGCATTTAACACTTCCTTATTTAACAATTTCCTCCTCTCTCCTTCCCTAACCACACAAGCAATCCAGCCCTATCTGCTAAAGATGGTGAAGCTGAAAGAAAAAGGCACTCTTACATTTTTTAAAAAATCACTTTCTTCATCATAACCATTTGTACTGTTTCAGGCCCAGTTAATACAGGCAGCAATGAGATCTCCTGATGTCTCTCACCTATGTGCTTTGGCCTTTTTTCCTACTATTATGAATTTGCCAATAGTCCTTATTAATTCCGATGTGACAGTCAGCCAGGAGAAGGTCATGTATTTTCTCTTCATTCCCAAACTTGCACTCTCTGCATCATTCTGAGTCATTTTCATCCTCAGGGGTTTCTTTTCTGTTTAAGTTGACATTTGCCTTAAACCTGATTGCTCCTCCAAACAGTCCTCATAACAAAGTCAGGTGGGCTTTGTTGTTATTTTATTTTAATCTAATAAATGTTTCTAACTTCATTCTCTCTGCAAAATCATGGTTAATTTGATACTGGAGCCTTTCTATCAGGAGGAAAAAAAATTCTGGTTTCAGAAGTTACCTTCACGTCAGAAATTAAATACTTTGGGGCTGATTGCTGCTCTCCTGCAATCCTTTCTATGACTCACTACAGCCCAAAGTAGGTGCCCTCAATTCTGCATTTACAAGGCATCATTTTCATCTGCTAATACTCCTTTTTCAGTACTTTTCTTCCTTCTGACGTCTGAAATTGCCAGTATTTGAGCACTTTCTGCTCCTGAATTAAACACGCCTGGCTCAGGTCACGGGTGGGCTGCTGTTCCTCATCCCTTTCCTCGAGGAAGAGACATGCAGAGAGTTGTTTGGGCTGGGTTTGTGCTCTTCTCACCTGTGCCTCGCCTGGTGCTTGTGCGCTAGGAGGGGCTGGAAGAAGCACAGGGAGGACCATGGAGAGGAACAGGTGGGTGCTCACCTGCAGGAGCTGGGAAATCTGCAGGCTTTGGGGGCACTTCGGGTTTCATTTCACACTCTGTGGTGAACAAGTGCCAGTCTCAGCACACCGGGGGCCATCCTGCATCCCTCTTCCCAGCGTCCCCATTCTCTGATGGGAACAAGATCGATGGCACATGGGAAAAGCAAGAAGTGAAATCCATGAGCTCAGAACAGGCCCAGGCGAGGCAGAGAACCCCCAAAGGCTGGGTCACTACTGGCAAGGGTTTGCAAGAGCCTGCAAAGGCTTTCATGTTCCGAGAGGTGAGACACTCATGCTCCCAGTGTGTCACATAATCAGGAATGACAACACGCTGCAGGCAAGGAGAAGTTTGGAGCCTGCTGGATTCCACCGTGGCTCCTTCCCACAGTGATGATGTTTGTTCCTGAGCTCAGCAGCTCTGACAGAAGTTCTGTGCCCATGAGGGGCCGTTTGTCAGCGCACTGAAGAGCTCCCCACAATTCTGCCACTGGCATCAGTGCAGGTGGCAATTCTGACTAACAGAGACCGGGGCCAGACCTTGCCCAGGGCACAGAGCACAGCAGAGGAGGTGGCAGCCTCGTGGCCTCATTACCTGAGACAGGAGCAGAAGTGCTCCCTTCGCAGTGACGGGACAGGGCAGATCCTCCTCTCCATGGTGCTCCTGGGACATCTCCCCTGCCACGTTGACCTGGCTGGAAACAGCAAGTGAAGGCATTGTGGAGTGTTCCTTCAAGAGAAAAGCGCCTCCTGCCTGCCCAAACTTCTCTCACGTTTATGTTGCACACACATCACGTTTCTCTGAAAATCGTATTTAACTTTTTTTATTTTTCTTGCTAAAAAAACCATCTTAGGAACACGGCGCATCTTCAGGAGGCCACATTTAATTGCAGCAGTACCACAGGACACGCCTAGATTCCATTCCACTTGGACCTATGGAATGAAGGGGAGGAGGCCAAGATCCCCAGGCTCCCTCCCACATTTGCCTGATAAATTGAGACACTCCTCAGCTGATTTGGCAGGTCACCCTGACCCCCGGCTGAGGCACTCAAGCAGCTTTTACAGCCAAAGACTGGAAGGGCCCGGCTTATGTTGGAATCTGCTGGTTGCCAGCTTTTCTCTGCTTTTTCTTCTTCTTCTTGACCTTGGCTCCAGCGGTGTCCATCCCGCTGGAATATTCAGAGCGCAGGAGCTCAGCAAGGCGGCGTTTGCCCTGGGTCCTCTTGAGCAGGTCAGGCCTGGGCAGGGGGAAGAGCAGAGGAATTAAGGAATTAAAGAATTAAGAACCCCTTCTCCTGCTGGGTGGGTTCCTGCAACGACACTGACAGTTGTACATTAGAGAAGGAGCAGCTCCCTTTCCTTGAGGCTTGATTTGAAATTCTGCCTCATGCAGAATTAGGTATTGTTGTGACAGGTTTTCACAAAGGTGGCAAAATATCACGGCATTTTTCAAAGCAAGCCTTTGTTCTGTACAAATGCTCTTGCAGGGATGGCGGGGAGAAGGAGGGAAGCTTGTGTGACTGAAGGCTGATGAATGAGGTGACACAGCAGTTTGGAAATAATAACAATAATAATAATAATAATAATAATAATAAATCTAACAGCCCAATGACACTGAACAATGGAAACATTTTATAAACAGAGCTTAAATACACAACCCCCTCCCAAACAAACCAGAGAAAAAAATTAGAATGTCATGAGTCTAAACCCAACAGATCCAACAGATTTTCTTTTCTTGCAGTGTCCTGCAGCCATCACATGCACCTCACGGCCTCTCCCTCTAGAGACTGGCTTTTGCAAGGGTAGCTGCATTTTGCCAGGCCACCAAACTCCAACATGGATGTCCCTGCAGCCCTAAACTGCCAGCTATAAATATAAAAACCCACTCAGCACTTTCCCACCACGAGTTCTGCCACTGTCCTGCTCTATAACCTTGGGCAAATCTTACCCTCAGTTATTTAAAATACAATCTCCTGGGCGCAGGACCAGTCATTCCCTACCTTGTTCCCCTGGTCCTGGGCACAACAGGGTGTCCACAGCTGCTGGTGTTGGCATGTCCCACTCTCCTCCTTACACCAGAGAGTCACAGACTGGTTTGGGCTGGACCCCAAACATCATCTCATTCCTTCCACTAGACCAGGTCCAACCCGAGTGCCTTCCAGCCCGGCCCTGAACACGTCCAGGGCGCACCTCTCTGAGCAAGTTCTAGTAAGGACCTGTACCACATCTCAAGTGTTTCCAGAACAACAGAACAGAAACCTGTCTGTGCCTCTGAACACCAGGGAACTGAAGAGCAGCCCCACACCTACACCAGCGAGCTTTGGTGACAATGCAGGGACTCAGCAATCCCCAAGGTGACACCTTGTAGCACGGCCTCCAAGTCCCTTCAGGCATCCAAACCCACGCTGGGCATGGAAGAGAAGGAACAATTTCTGGCTGCAGCAGTGGATCAAGGCATTCAATAGTCCAAACACCCAGGGAAGACAAGGGAAGTGAACTCTTGGCTGCCAGGGGTATTTGCTTGCTCCCTTCCCACAGCCTGTGCAGGTGTATCCTCTGCTCAGCCCCCTCCAGCAGTGGGTAAAGTTCCTATCTGACACTTTGATTGTTGTCTCCAAGCATTTCCTACAGTAATTCCTGGGTTTCCAAGCAACAGACCAGTTTACTTAACAACAGGGAACTCTCTGCTGCAAAAGGACAAGGAATCCACCAGTAGCTGCCGGGCTGAGCTGCGGCTCAGCAGGGAGGCTGTCCAACACTTTATTATCAATCAGGTGAAATTGCTGCCCAATTAGTAAATCAATACTCCCTGCTGAGGTGATCAGCTGTACACAGAAAAGCAGGGATGCAAGGAAAAGGGAGCTTCCTCCCTCTAACCTGGGGCTACAAAAATCAATGGAGTTGTGCTCTGGAACCGGTGCTCACCAGGGCCAGGAGAAGAGCAGCTGTCAAGGCCCCGTTTAACCACGAGAGGGAAAAGCTACAGGGAACAGCAGCAGCCTGCAGTGACAGCACACCAGGAAACTGCACCGGGTCAGGAGCCCTGATTTCTGCTGTAAAGTTCTGAATTCCCCCCTCTGCCCAAGTGGTGACAGTCTCTGGGGTTCAGTGCAGCAAGAGAACCACAGGGCACCTTCCCTCACCAGTGTTGTGAGACAAAGCCCAGGAGAACTGAGCCAAGACCTAAACACTCACCCCCTGAGCATCCTTGGGTAAAGTATTTAATCTCTTTGGCCTCCATTCTCCCGCCTCCCTGTGTTTTCCCTGTTGCTGAGGGCTGGTGGGATGTTACTTTAGGGGAGCTGTGTGGTGATACTGTGGCAAAAAGCTTCACAGAAAGGCTGAAAACCTAAAGATGCATTTGCAACACAGACAGAACCCATGTTCCCATCACTGGAAAAAAACACGGATTATCAGCATCTCTTGCTGTGATCTCATGTTTAGGTATCATGGTATACTGAGACAGAGGAAGGAATGAAAGACTCAGGTTGAGAGCTGCCTGTGCACATCTGTAATTAAGCTGCAACCTCACAAAAGCTGGTACCAAGACCCTCAGCAGAGAGACAATAAAGAAAAAGAGGAACTTTCCCCAGATGACTTTATCTCCTGAAAGGCTGGAAAAGTCCAGGTCAAAGTTTTCAAGACAAAAAATATATATGTTCTCCTCCAAAAAACTAGAATGATTTTATTCACTGTTTAAACATGAGAAATTTGTGAATCTTGTTAAATACATCACTGAATGATGAAAAGGCAGGAGAGGAACATCTGGAAGAAACAGTGTCCAGTGAAGGAAAGAGTAAAATCCTTCCTTCCCCTTCTTCAGTTCCCTTCTACACCCACTTACAGAGCTGTTCCCAGCACGCTGCTGCCCTTCCCCACTCGGGAGCCACAGTGATCTTAGGGATGCTGGTGCTGCCCATCCTTCCATCTCTGAGGAAATCTGAATGGTTTGGACTGATCTCCTTCTCCTGAGTCTTGCCTGCTGGCTCAGAAGATGCCTCTGCTCATCTTTTCACCTCAGTGGTGGAGGAACTTGTTCTTGGAGGTGTCTCTCACCCTGGCTGGCACCAGTGCCTGTTCCTTTGTCTTGCTGTGTGAGACGCTGCTGCAATGCAGTGCCCAGGTGCAGTGACCTTTAACCAAGTCCCAGCATCTGCAGCAACCAAGGGCTCCCAAATGGCTCCAGCTGAGGACAGAGGAGGAGGAAGTTCTGACGCACAGTCCCAGAACTCATGGTGTGTCTTTGGAGGAGACCCGAGGAGGCCGTTCCATTTATCAGAAAACATTTCAATGTGGATTGCACTATCAATCTGCCTGACAGCATCTCCAACAGCTCCTTGACACTGTGCCAGCAGCAGAGCTGGGTTACCTCTGGGCCAAGGCTGCTGCAACACCTGCTTTTCCTACTTATAGCATTGGATGAACCATCTGCAGCCAACACAACCCTGTTTGGGTTGGTTTTGCTGCTGTTGTTTCTGCAGAGTGGGGGCAAGAAATCCATCAGCAATCCTACACTGCTCTCGACAGGTCAACAGATGGCCCAGGTCCTCTGTTCCCAGCTGATGCAGATGCTTGAGAAGATCGAGGAAAAATATTACCCAGCCAGAATGAGCACCAAGCCTGTTCCAGAACACTCAGGGCAGGGTGGTCACCACACTGGGATGTGCTGAACAGCAAAGCCCACCTTGCCCTACTGAAGTCAAATGCAGTTCAGCCACACAGAAACCCCAGGCTCATTTTCACTGCCATCCCTTGGTCCTCACCCTATGGGAAAAGGACAAAAGCACCACTGGGAAGCTGGGAACCTCCCAGGATTCTTGCTTCTGTCAGGCCCTTTTCCAGCCTAGAGGACAGAATATATTTCAATTAGAGAGAGATGATAATTTTTGATGCCCAGCTCCCAGCACAGAGGTTTTCCAGCTCTGTGTGCAAGCACTGTTTACTTGATCAGAGATCAGGATGGCTCTGTGCTGCAGCCACAGTGGAACAGGACAGTAATAAAGGGCATTGCTGTATGTAGGAAACAATCAGATGGATTTTACAACTATAAAACTTTCATTTCATAAGATGATTTCTCTTATAACATCATGATGTGGTAGCCAGGACTCACTTGCGTCCCTGAACTGCCTTAATGAAGAGTGATGGTGATGTTTCCTTTCACAGCAGCCATGTCTCGTACTCTCATTTTTGGCTCCATTTTCCCATGGATACATGCTCTTACCTCAGCTCCAGTGTGGCTTTCCAGAGCAGAAAACTGCCCAAACCAAGTGAAATTCCCAGGGGGCAGAATTCCAACGTTGCACTTTGACTAATTAAGTGATATCAGGAAAGCTTTAAATGTGCACATAAAAACTGGCAAGCGAAGTGCTTCTAATGATGAGACAATTGCTGTGCAGGGAGGCCCAGCCGCAGCTTTGAGTCACAAACCCTGTATAGGTATTTTCAAAATTGCCAATGCCAAGATGTGCAAAAGTAAAATCAAAGATGAGAAGCGCGAGAGAAGGTAAAAGGCTGCGAGTCTGCACCCAAGGGAAAGTGCTGCTCTGGCCCTGTGGAGGACACAGGGCTACAAGGTCTGCTTCCCACGAGTTGTCTGATTCTACCTGACCATGATGAAGAATGAATTATCACAATGATCTTGCAGCCAAAGCCTTCAGGCCATGCCCATCTCCACACCAGGGCAATGGCACTGTGCTAATGATGCACAGGCAGGTCTCAAACACCTCTTCCTGATCCCATTTTACCTGAGAGTTGGACTTAAACTCTGAAGCACTTTGTTTTGATCTCGCTTTTTGCATATGTAACAATTCTTGATACTCGTAAGTAGATTCAACCTTTCTGAGCATTTCTTGCATCAGTGATTCCTGTAGCAGGGAGTTCCACAGAATCAGCTGAGCTAGGGTCATCTTTCTTTCTAACGGCTTGAACTCATAAAAAAGGCAAATTAAGTTGCAACTGCTCACTGCAGTGAAAGCTTTTGGGGCACACACTGGCCTTCCTGATTTCAAAGGGAAAGCAGACCTGCAGTCGCCACAGATTCCCATGAAAGCCCCCTGATCCAGAATGCAAAAGCCGGAGCAGCACAGGGCAGCATGGTGGAATGGCAGCGAGTCTTTAGCATTTGCATTGTGAAGGAGTCAAAAGACAAGTCTATCTGGCCTGTCAGCCACTTCCTCGGCGTGCTGCGACTCCACAGTGAACCAGGGACAGCTAATCCCTCAATGGAAGTGGGATCAGCTTCCTTGCCTCTACCCTGCAGTCAAAGCATGAGCCCAGACACTGACTAAGCTGGTGTACTGTAATTCAATATGCAGTATCTGGTTTGTGTGCTCATTTCTCACCTAAACACAGCATTGCAACGTCCAAAAAACACCGCCAGCAATTGTTTTTTCCCTCTTCAGATCTGGTTTTGCGAGATGCACTACAGCTAAGGGGACAGCTGGTTTGCACAAAGACCTCTGAAAAACACAGAGAAGTTTACGTGGGCATTGAGGAGAGGGCTGCTCCTGTTTCAGCACTGAAACATCCCACACCTGGCTGCTCCCTCTCACTGTCTCACCTTCCCCACGCAGGCTCTCCAAGGAGGCGCGAAGCACAAAAGGAGACTTCAAAAGAAATGAAAAGTTTTCTTTGTCCTCTTAAGGAAACATTTAATGATTGCCTTTACCCCACTTTCAACCTGGAGTGCCTGCTCTTTATTCTCTAGGCAGGTGCTGAGAGATGAGGCTTTAGTGAGCAGCCTGATTAAAAACCAGTATCAGATGTTGGGAGACAATGTGTAATACGACAACCAACACTCACAGCATCATGTGAGAAATATAATTAAAAAGATTGCTCTGTGACCGTACTGTTATAATTTCAAGACTTGCATTTTACAATTAGAAACCATTTGTCTTCTAAATGGCAGGCTAAGTTTTGCTTTCTGCTTTGTCAGTGTGAAATCAAAAGCAATTCTCGAAGTTAATAGCATTATCTTGGATTTATGCAAGTGCAGACTGAAGCTGAACTGATATTCACTTTCTCTAAACTATCCTATAAATACTAATATACCCTCTCTCTTTATTTATTTATTTTTAAGCACACACAGAGAAGGCTGATTAGATCCAAGTTTCACAGGCAGGAACATTTGTTGCACATCACAACCTCGGCTATTTTTTGCAGGGTCTTAACTTTGCAGATGCTCCTGGATTTGAAATCTGGAGCTGTGCAAAGTCTGCCCACTTTCCTTGAGCTGCAGTTCTGTGATCCACGTGCAAATGAGCTCTCAAATCACTCTCAGACCATTTGTTCCAACACCTCCACATCCCCCAGCCTCCCACGTCCTGCGTGTAAATACCTACTGTATCTTGAGCTTGTCTGTGCTATAATGGGATGAAGGCTTGGGGAGGAGGAACCCCCGTCTAAAAGAGGTTTGTAACAAGGGAAAAAGCAGCTCTAACAGAGTAGCAACATCACAGGAACAGAGAGAGGCATTGTTACAGGCCAAGTAATCCTGTGACACGCTACTGTCAGTCATAGCTTGACACCCTGCTGGGCCAGCAAGACATCAAAGCCCACCCCATACCATCTTACATGCTCTTTATCAGCTAATCAGGCCATTCTTCCCGAAATAAAGCTCCCTTAAATCCCCTGCTCACAGGGGCATTCCCATCCTGTTGCCCATCTGCTGAGGAGGGTCAGCTGGAGCAGGAGGCAGAGCAGTGGCCTGTCCCTGGTGGCTGCTGAAAGCAGGACAATGCAGGCTCCAACTTTTTATTTTAAAATCCCTTTCCCTTGCATTTTTTTTTTTCTTTTCACAGGATAGGTGCATGTGCAAGAGAAGTGCCCAGCCCTGGAACAATTATGTGGATTAGTGCTTTAATTGCATGGCTAAGGTTTGCTAATGGAGTTTGTAGCAACAACTACGTGGAAAGAGTCACAGTTGGTGCTGATAAGGAAAAAAGATTTTCCTCCTTTGATTTATTGCAATGATTTCACTGGCAAGGCAGAGGTTTGGATCCTGCCATTGCACTGGGGAAGAGAGCGTGTCCTTAGCATTGTGATCCCAAAAGAGAGGATTATCTGTCCTGTGGAGCCAACTCAGAGCAGCCAGGATCAGATCACTGAGCACCTTCAGCTCCCTTGCAAGCACAGAAGAGGGCTCAGGGCTCCTCCAGCAGCATCAGGGAGACTCCAACCCCTCACACGGAACAGGAGTACCCGAAACAGCCCCGAGCACACACTAGAGGGGACAGAGCTGCAACTCCGGGCTTGCTGCAGACTATCCCCAGGAGAGATCCCACAGGATTTTGCAGAAATGCTTTTGCCAGAACTACTCACACCTCCAGATTTGCAGAAGGATCATTTCTACCAACAGATCTGCTTTTGATTTGCACTCGATTCCTGGAGCAAGCCCAACCACCTTGTGCAGCAAAGCACAGCCCAGCACATCGTGTCACCCCATGTTCCTTGGCTCAGGAGCATCAGACCGACCTACCTTTTTGGCCTTGGTTTGGTTTTCCTCTTTGAGCCTGCAGCTGGAAGAGCAGTGAGGTTCTGGGGGGCATCTCTCAGCCCAAAGCTCTTGGCCACGTGACCCAGGTGGAGAGATTTGATGTGGAAGATGTGCTTGAGGTCCCTGGGATAGGTGGTATAGGCACAAAGGAAAGACTGCAGTGCTGAGGGGAAGGAAAAACACCAGTGAATTCTGTTTGTTGCTGCATTTATACACATATATATATATACACACACACACACTAAAGATTCAGCTGTTCCAGCTGAAAGGTCTGGTCCTTTGGGACACCTCCTCAGCAGCTGGCAGAAAAGGTTGGCATGTTAGCAACCTGTGAAGGTTGCACGGTACTGGTACAATCCCAAAAGGGGAAGGTAGGTGCTGCGGAGGTGTTAGGAACTGAAACAAAGCTCCACGGAATTGCACTGGGTTTGCCTCCTGCGAGGTTGCCCCTTTGGCCACAAAAGGTGAGTTTGTAGCACATCTCTCAAGAGTCATTGACACTGAATGGCAGCAGGCAAGAGGAGAGTGGGAACAGAAGAAAGAAGCATGGAGATGGCACAGGAAGGCTCCTCTGATATTAGAGTCCCAGTAGTCCATGCATTTTTCACCAGTTACCAGCTAGTCCCTTATAAATATCTGAGAGCCGGATGGATTTCCTGACTCATCAGCACACTGAGAACAGAGCTCACCTTCTCAAAAGGGGAAAATAATAGAACGGTGTGCAAATTTCCCTTCCCATCTTTATATTCCTGTAATGCCCTTCCCTCAGGGCTCATTGCTCTAAAGACAATCATCCACTAATATGAGCACTACCTCTGCTCCTCCCCGTCCCTGGAACATTAACTACACCCGGGCTGGCCCCTGCTCTGGGAATAGAGGGACTTCCAGGAAGGAAACTGTGCAGCTCTGAAAATGCCTCCCCTCAATCCCCTGCCGCTCCTCTGCTTGCTAAACCTTCTGTGTCCCCCCAGCCCGTGCTCCAAACCACCTCCTGCATCTTCTTCTCCCTCTCCCTCCCCACAGCAGTGAGCTCTAAACTCTCACCTCTCCTGCCCTTGCCTGTTGAGCCACCGGACCAGCAAGTTTGCCCACAGCTTATGTCTAATCTCTTGGCAGCAGCCGGAGATTGGAGTTTATGAACAGTAATAAAAATGTCATTTTAGCAGATCAGCTCCTGGAAGGACCCAGGGAATCCATCAAAGCTCTGTTTACTGAGCAAAGCGAACTCCTTTTCCCAATCGATGAGAAGAAAAGATTGAGTTTTTTGCACCTTCTTCCCAATTTCACAATGCTGCTCTTTTAGAGGCTTCTGAGCACCGAGAGACCTGTGTTTTTCCAAAAAAGAGAATGCTAAATTCCAAATACCATCTCAGTGCCTCATCTGAAGGCCATCCTTCTGAGGGCTTATAAACCAGCTCAAATGCTCTCAAAACCCCTGTTCTGCTGCATTTTTTTTTCATTAAGTTATTGGTCAAATTCACCGATGAGAAGGTGTAACTCTTCAAAGGGAACAATAGGAACTTGCTCCCGCTTTGAATTCAGTCCCATTGGAGCTAATACAGCTGTCTGCCTCTCAGCATTTGAAATGGGTGATACTAAGGATTCTGTTATTATGAAGGCTGAGCTCACCTCCCACAGCCGTGCAGAGAGGAAAAGCTGCTAGTACAAACTCCCCAGGTCAGAGACAGAGAATCCAAGTGTCAAAGGCTCCCCTCTTCCCGAAGTCCTGACAGACATCTGCCAGATCCAGCTTTGAGTCAGAGCACCCAAAACCAGGGAGAGCTGCAAGGCACCAACCCAGAGCTGAACTGAGAGCCTGGCTGGACCTGCAGGTCACAATCCCAGCCCAGGAAACTGCCTCAACTCTGAGCGGCTCACAGCTGAGATGTTCATTACAGCACCCACGAGACTGAAATGAAGACCTTTGTGGATGAGATTCTTTTTTAAATCTTTACTATCAGGTCTTTAGACCTCTCAGTGTTGCCAGAGCCATGTTTTCTGGCTTTTATGTGCAATTAGAGTGGCCAGATACCGAAAGCTTTATTGGATTTTTTTTAAGTTGAAATTCTTTTATGATTTTGTGATCAAAGAGACAGAACTTTAGGAAAACAACTCACGAAGTAACAGTGCTGGTCAGGCTGTAATTCATGTACAGGGTTCCTTATCTTGATGCCACGGGAACAAACTGCCTGAGCTGTTGAGAGATTTTGCCACACCAACACAAGTCTGAGGTAACAGGTACTGGCTTGGAGTGGGATTTGGACTTGTGCTCATGTAAGACAGAGGATTTAGACTGGTCCTTTGCAACTCTGCATCCCCACTTTTCTCCACAAAATGTAAATGTGGAAAATCAAAGGAAGAAAAGAAAAAACCCAGCATATTCTAGGTATGATGGGGGTTAGGTGGGCTGGTTTGTTGTTATTTTAAACAGGGGACACGAGGGTAATGAGATGAAAGGAAGACAGGTGACATAACCTGGTCACCAGGCTCTCAGCTGGCAGCCAGCTCCCAGCACTGGCCCCAGGGCACAGCCTCAGCATGGCTGGATAAACTGGGAGGCACTTTGCCAGAGCAGGAGGGAAAGGATGCACCAGAACCACCACAGATTTGAGCCCTGTGCCACAGCCCTGGGCTCCTGTGACCCTGCTGTCCCTCTCCACACATGGGTGCTGAGGACAGAAAGGAGGAGGCAAAATGCTCAACTGCTGGCTGTAAAACTGGGAAATGAGGAGGAGGAGAGCAGGGTTTGCTTCCCTACCCTCTCTGTAACTCAGGGGCACACAGGATCAGTCTCCTGAGCTCTTTCTGGCCCCACAGTTAAGCATTCATCACCATGCAAAGCCTCGGGATGAGCACCCTCCACTTCCCAAAAGGGGATCCACTCTTGGTAAGGTTGATCCTTCAGGTAGCAGGGCCCAGCCAGTCCCCTCCTCCCACCCACCTCACTGCTGATCAGTCAATCAAGTCTGAAGGGCAGCACCTTCCCTGAACCATTTGATTTGAGTGTGAAAAACACGGGACCCAGAGGCAGAAGGGGAGAGCGGGCAGGGAGCCACTCGCCTTTTGAAAGCAGGCTGCAGTGCAAACACTGCTTATTAACATTGACTAGGTCAGAAAATGGGGAAAAACAGAAAAAGAGAGAGAAACAAATGCATCTCTGGCACAGTTTCCAGTTGATTGTCTGCCATGAAAGCAAAAGCCAGCTGCCATGTTAATTATTCATGATGCCTGGCTCAGAGGGGAGGAAGAGGGGCTTATGGAAGCCACTCAGCAGTGGAAAATTTGCATATGTAGATAGCAGAGTTGGAAAAAGAGGTGGAGTGCTCCTCTACAAGATAAATGGGATGCACAACATTTCAGCATTTCCTGGTGTGTTTTTCATGCTTTTCTGTGGCTAAAGAAGTTGCTAATGCTGAGGTCAGCAACAAGTGTGTGGGTGTGTGCACAGTGACACTGGGTAGGGAGGAACCACGGGGCTTTTCTAGGTGTGACCAGAGTTATTCACTGGTTGTTCCTGTCACAGGCATTTCAGGTTAGAAGTCTGCACGGGGTACAAGAAATCCCAAGGGAGCAGCAGGAAGCTCATCCACGCAGAATGAAGGATTACGATCACGTTAGTCACATGCTCTGAGATTGTGGATTTAAAAGAGCAGCGACAAAATTACACCACGCGCCTGAAAATGGGCGCAAGCTGCTTGTAGCAAGTCTAACACTTTCACTGCAGGATGAAGGTGTTTGAAAACCCCAAGGAACTGAAATCAGCACTGTAGCTGCTGGAGCTGGGGGGAGATTTCAGCCCAGGGATGTGCAGTGGTGGCGGGAGAGCAAAGAGAGAAACAGCAGAATTTCAAATACTTCGCCCCTCAATTCAGCCACACATAATCAAAAGCATGCAGAATGGTTGGGGTAAGCAGGTAGTCACAGGAGATACTCTGGTGTCTCTGCTGTGTCATCACCTAAGAAGGGAGTACAGAAAAACCAGCACCTTTGGCCTCCTGAACAATCACTTCTCAAGACTCCAAACACTTTTCATGCTGAACTTTTTATCTTGAGAACAGCCTCCCCTTCTCCATTTTCTCCAGACATTGCGTAACTCCAAGAGCAATTTCCTCACATGGTTTTGGACCCCTTGGAAGGTGATTTCAGAAGGTGAGCACACAAGGCACACCTGTCCTGCACCTGTATGCAGGTGCACACAGCAGGTACACAGAATGGGAAACAGGAATGATGCAGACCATTAAAATGCATCTCACCAGGACCCCCCTCAACTGGAAATGCTGCAGAACTGAAATAACTTCTACACAAGCTTAGAGAGCAGGACTTGACTCACAGCAACGAGGTGGAAAAGAAACAATCAGGAAGGGAGATGTGGGAAGAGGAGACTCAAAAAAAGGGGTAAGGCTCCAGTCCTAAATACTGTGAGCAAGAATGGCTTAGTCTCTTTCCTAAAGGTTTTGAATTTTGTGGACGTGTCTCAGTAAGTCACAGTCAAATTCCAAATCACTGCCCAGGAGCTCTGGGGCCTGACTTCCCATAGCGCCTACCCTGCACCACCTTTTTGGCTCCCCTCAGGAGACAGCATGGAGTTTCTTTTCCTACCACACCCCCAGCAAGGTTTTAATCTTTCTCCCAAATCTGTCTTCCTCTCGATTTTCTGAACTGAGAGGAAGAAAGGCAGAGTCTCTTACACTGCTCGGTGACAACTGCTGTGCATCCTGCCTGGAAAAGATGGCAGATCAAACCCCAGGCTGTACACAGCTACAGTGATCAAGTCCATCCCAGTTTTTATCAGTCCCGCCTTTCTGAGCTGTTGCCCCTCTCTCTTTTATCTCCCATCCCACACAACCAGCTCTGCTCCAAGACCCTTTCCTGGTCAGGGTTGCATCCTCTCTTTCAGGCTTCTAATTCACCCCTGGTGTGAACTGGAGGCATCTGATGGGAACTGCAGAAGGATGTGATGGAGGAAGTCACCCAACCCCTTCCCAGCACAACCCACACAACCCACTTGCTCCTGTGACTGGGTCAAAGCCCTCAGATGTGAATCCCACTGAAAGCCAAGACTAAATCTCATTTGCACCTAATATGGGAACGCCAGAAATTAACATTTAATATCACCACAAAGCCTTCTGGGCCTGCCTCAGAGCCCAACGGCCCCAAAATGTTTCTTCCAGGCCTTCTCTCTGATGCTGTGCCCCAGAAGAAAACCTTGGCAGCTCCTCTGAGCCCTTGTGGGATAAGTGGAAGGAACCTCACTGACCTTTCTTTGCCCACCGGACAGTCTCCTCGCTGGAGTGGACGTGATTTTCGAATTTTGTCTGCAGGACCGTGGCCCTCTCCCGGACTTCCTGAGGGTTCTTGCCACAGGATTTCTACCAGGGAGGCAGGAGGATTAGAGGAAAGAGAGAATTTGAGTCAGGAATAATGAAGCAGTTTACAATAGATTTAATAACAGTAAAATCACACAGCAACTACCCAGGGGCCAACAAAGGTAATCCTCTCAATATTACTAGAGGAAAAAAAAAAATCCAGATAAAGATGTTAAAGTCAGAGCAGCCAGTGAGCGCCGTGTGGTGGGGAGAACAAATCAGTTTTAATTTTGTGTTTTCTAACATCTATCACATATCTTTTTCCCTTGCTTTTCTTTTCCTTTTTTTTTTTTTGCTTCCAGGTACAACAGGCCAGATCCCACTGCTTGTTTCCATTGGAATTATCTGGAATAACTGCCCCCAGACTACACTAACAGTTTTGGAGTGATGCTGCAAGTTCCCCTGTGCACTCCCCCAAAACACCCAGGGCAGGAGATCACGAGATCCACAACGAGCCCCAAGCTCCAGAGAAGAGACCAAATTCAGCACCTGTGAACAAAGGCAACCAAAAGAACTTCTCATGAATTCCACCATGGATTTCTACAAGAAGCTTCTTCACCATCAACACATCATGTTTGACTGCAACTGCCATCACTTGGCTCCTCTAGAGCAGGACAAGCCCCTTGCACCAAAGGCCCGACAGAATAAACTTCCTCAGGCCAAAAGGGCAATTTTCCACGTGTTCCAGCTGTCCTGGGATCAGACTGCAGGATGCAGCTCAGGAAATGGAAAACAAGCATTCCTGGGAGCAAGCTGTTACTGGGAGGAGAAGAGAGGCTCTCTCCCCCTCTGAGGGATCCAGGCAGAGAAGGGAAACGTGGACCAGAAAACAAGTGAAATTTTTGACGGAAAGCTGACAGCGAAGTGCAAAGCCAAGCATCCATGGATGTGCACCTCTCCCAGAAAAGGCCACAGCTCTCCAGTGTGACTCAGACAGGAACCAGCAGCCAAGCGTGAGAGCGCCAGATCCAAGGCAGGAACTTGATACTGGTCAGAGCCCTCACCCCAGCAGGGCTGACTGAATGCAAACATCCAGCTCCGGGGATTCTGGGGGAGGCCTGTGCCAAGGCAGCAATCCTGTTGTTCTTCTCTGGCAGATCTGCATGCTAATGCAGCAAACCCCTCTCTCCCCTGCGCTGCTGCCAGGGCAGAGGAGCCACATCCCACTGACACCACAAGGAACCCCAGGGACTGTGGGGGCTGCCAGCGCCTGACACAAAATGCTCTCCTGTCCCAGATGTGCCACTCTGTACCCAACAGTAGAAGTGCCCAGAGACAGAACTCAAATGTAGTTTAAATGCCCTGCACTGTGCCCTCTATGAAACCCAGGATCCCAGAGCTTCCAGCCACTGGGTAATTCCTCAACAAAACAAACACACTTGGGGCTGGAGCTCCTGCTCACTCACTGCCTGGACTGACTTGTCCCCCTGCATCTCTAAAGACAGCCTGGCTATTTTAACATATGAACTCTCCCAGATTTCTGGTCTCTGCTGTCTCCCAGTCCCCTCAAGAAAGGCTCATGACCCATCTCACAGAATCATTTAGGTCAGAGAAGACCTCCAAGCTCCAGTCCCAACTTGGACTATCATCACTTTGTCAACCACACCACGGCACTGGGTGCCACGTCCAGTTTTTCCTGATCTCTGGGGATGGGGGCTCCACCACCTTCCTGAGCACCCCATTCCATGCTTGACCACCCTTGCAGTGAAGAAACTCTTCCTGATGTTCCACCTGAGCCTCTCTTGGCACTGCTTGAGGTTGTGTCCTCTCCTGTCCTGGCTCCCTGGGAGCAGATCCTGACCCCCACCTGGCTGCACCCTCCTGTCCGTGAGTTGTCTTCCCTGAACCTCCTTTTCTCCAGGCTCAGCCACCCCAGCTCCCTCAGCTGCTCCTCACATAATTTACTCTCTGGAGCCTTCCTCAGCTTTGCTGCCCTTCTCTGGACACTCCTTTCACGGTGCCTTTGACTTCAGGTGTGCCCTGAAGCTGAGACCGTCCCCAGCCCAGGGGCCTCTGCAGAGGTTCAGTGACTCCAAGTGCAGCTGAAGAGGCCACTCCTTGTTGTCACAACTCAGTTTCCACCGACGTGAAACACAAAACTTTCTGGCCCTGCCTGCTCCTCCCGGCCCCCAGCACTTTCCTTTTGTTAAGCCTCCTGGCAGCACCAAGTGTCACCTTCCCAGCGCTTTTTAATATGAATGTGAAATTAGTGAGGTTTGCCCTTTCCCCTGGCGGACAGAATCCTCTGTTATTAAAAAGTAAAGCACTTTAATAATGAAAACTTTTTCTCTTTTTCCTGTGTTTTAACTGTTTAAAATTAATGAGAAGGGCATAACGGTTGTCAAAGCGATATTGAAAGCTGGGTAGCCAGGACCGAATAAGCACGAAAATCCCTCCAGAGTGTTAAATAAACAGTGCTTCAGCCCCCTCTGAATCCCTGTGTTGGTTATTGTATACATTCTGTAACAGCACTCAGAATAGATCTGAGCACCAGGGAGGCAGAAAGGTTTCAGAATTCCAATAAAGGCCTCAAATTAAAGACAGCCTGGTGCGAATTCCAGGAGAAAATTAAAGAGACCTCAAGCTTAAGTGACAGGTGACTTGCTTCTGTGTCACAACTGTCAGGGGATTTAGTGATAATATGGCAATATATTACAAAGGACTTTTCTTATTCCCCCCTTTAGGTTTCAAAATGCGGCATCTCTTCTTCCTGGTGCTGGGGGAAAATAAAAAAAAAAAGTAAGACAAAAATGAGGGATAAAAAACTAGGTGCATAATTTTCAAAGTGTGAGGTCAGTGCAAGAGATATAAATAAAAAAAAAGCAAATGGCAGGAAACATAATGTCCTCGGAAAACAGCTTCTCCCCTCCTATCTCCACCTTGTCTTTTATCCCCTTCAGACCCTTGAGACAGATCTCATTTTAAAATTGCACCCTAATAGGCATGAAAAAAACCCTGTGTTTGATTCCTCTCTTCCAGGGAGGTTCATCTAAAAAACAAAAAAAACCACCCCACCTCAATAATAAAAAAAAAAATCTAAATTTAAAACTGACTCAGAGGCAAACTGTGAAAATAAAACCTGCCCATGACTGAGTGTCTGGACAGATCAAATAAATCAGTGCTTCTGCAAGGGCATGGAAGCCATTCCATGTGCTTTACTCAACAGGCAAGCTTTAATCCTGGTTTGGATGAGGAGGACAATTAATTTGAGACCTTACACATTTTTCCAAGACCCCAAAGATAAAAGCCTACCCCAGAGGTTTGCTTGATCTGCTCCCCATCTAAATTTGTTCCCTCTGTTAAATAAGCAGCACTGTTGCCATCATGGAGAAACAGTGGGATAGGAGAACTTTTTCTGCCTTGTGATTCCTTAAAAGCCTGTTCTGGCAGATCCCAAACCACTGGCATAATGACTGCGGACAATAACAATATTTATAAGCTAAATGAAGAAATGCAAGAGGAAAAAGTCAGGGTGCAATGTTATTCATGGTTGTTTGAGACATCAGGGGAACTCCCCAAAACACCAACTCCAGCAGGAAAAGATACATGGATTTCTGTCAGAAGAAGGAAACTTTCAGTGATAAAGGTGGCAGGTTTTAGGTTTGAGAGGCTGGGATAAGTACTGAAAACTTCTAATTTCATTAAGAGAACATGATAATGAAAAAAAGAAATTGAAACACAGTAAGGCTAGATTGAGGTAGAATAGTTCATTCTTAAAACAGGAAAAAAAAAAAAAAAAGGAAGATGGGGAAAACCCACCAAAAAGCCTGTCTGTAACATCTCCTGCTTCCATTTCACTTCAAAACAAAATGAAGGATTTTGTTTTAGTAACAACTTTTTACTAACCTCCACACACCTTCTCTAGAACTCACCAAGTCTCCCTTGCCCCCCTCCATAAAAGTTGAAAGATCAAATTTATTCTCTTTGTAGGCAGGTGAACATTCACACGCCCAGACATAGCCACATATATATTTCATATACCTAAATATAAAATATACATTTTACAGGCACTTCAGCTTGCTCCCTGGCTGCACACAGAAGCCCAAAAAATACATGTTCCAATGTGGTACTTATAATGGACTTGAGTTGAGGCAATGGGAACCGAAGAGCATCATAATGAGGTTGCAGTGTGCAGGACTATAATATATACATGACTCGGGGCACGGAGAGCTGAGAGCAAAGCTGAACCTCCCTCCAACAGCAGCGCCCCAGCCGGATCAGGCCCAGCTCCTCCTGCCACCTCCTCAATCCCTCCCTGTCCCACTGCACTCCCAGCTTCTTGTACTGTCCATGTGGCAAATTTAGGGAATTGAATGGAGATTAACCTTCCTGAAAAGTTGGGAAATGCCCCTGCAGCTTCTGAGCTGACCACTCAGAGCCTCCATGGCAATATAAAACATGGAGCTGACAAACACAACTATAAAACATGCAGTTAACAAACACGACAAGTCCTTGATAGCATTAATGTCTTTTTCACGTCGTTCTTGGAGGAGTTTGTTTCATATTGACAGAACTGCTGTAATTCCATCCCCACTAAATGATACAGAATTTTTCCCATGAAGAGAAACTCAATTCTTACATCCCAATTTGTTCAGAATGAAAGAATAAAAAACTGGTTTTTCTGTATTTCTAAGTTCCTGCAAGAGATTAAAACCATCCTACAATCACAGTGGATGGATCTCAGCTCCAATGAAGTCAGCAGCAAAATCCCACTCACTTTGATGTCAGAGGGAAATGAGGAATTTAATCCCACCTTTGAAAGCAAAAGGAACCAAGTCCTTCTGGGCAAGTTCCTGCACGCAGCACCCTGCTCAGCAGCTCTGCCCAAACCAGCTACTGCTCCTTTCAAAGAGGAGCTGGGTTCAGAGCTTTTTGGAAGGGAAGGAACAAAGCCAAAAGAAGTGTATTTAAAAACTCTGTGCTTAAATGCGTAGAGCATTTGACAATTTGGAAGCATGGTAGAAACACCAAACTGATCAGTTTTGATAGCAAACAGGCTTGGTTAGGTTTTTGTTGCTAAAAAGGCATTTTCTCCTGCCATTTTTCAAAACTTAAATCGTAATTTCCTGGAACAAAACGTGTTCTCTTTTTTGCCCACTTCCCAGAAGTAACATTTGTTCCCACATCTGGAACAGCAAATATTCTGTCCCATGTCAGTAACAAATCTAAAGTACAATTTCTGCGTAAATGGAATTGCTGAAAAAGTCTTCAAAGGAACTCTGAAGTTACTCCCCCTATAGCACATTTAGGATAAAAGGAAAGTATTTCTATATGGAACTATTTAAAATAATTTCTGCACTAACAAAACACAACTGAACTTAGTTACGAGGTGATATCCTAGGCACGATCCACACAATTAAAACACAGGCACTACAGGCTGATTTCAGCCAAGAACAGGGGTGGGAGAGAGCTTTAAATAGAGCTGCATCTCAGCTGAGCTCAGCTCTGGCTGTCTGTGAGGTGCAGGAACGCTGAACATCTTTCACAGGCCGTGTTTAGCAGGAGCACCATGGCTCCCACCAGCCAGCGCCGGGAACACGGCGCCTCAGACACGGGGTAACAAAAGCACGGGCAGGCAAAACAGCAACAAGAGGGGGAAAAGAGTGTGTGCTGCATCATGCCTGACACATTCTTGACTTCCATTCAAAATGTGGCTTCTTGCAGGATTTTATTTGTCAGAGCGCAGCAATGCCCGAGACATCAATTGCAAATGAGTGAATTCTGTGAATTAGCAACTCGAAGGCAGACCCAAAGCTTGCCCAAGTCAATAAGAAAGGTGCCTGTCAGCCCAGGGAGCTTTGTTTTAGGCTCCAAGTAAATATAGATGATAAAACCCCCGATGTAACACATCACCAAATGCATTTTCCTTGTTTCTTCAGAGAAGTTTAGAGCCATTTGTCATATCCAACAGTATTTTAGTGCAGAAAACACGGGAAGAACAGAAACGTTGTGCAGTAAGAAACACGGAGCTTTTGCCTCCAGAAACCTTCCCTGCCTGTTACAAAGATATTTGCTGAAGAGCTAGCAAGAGACTGCTTTCTGGGAGCAACAAAACAGTGAAAAATTGTGATATAAGGTAGTTCTAGAATTATTTACACTGTCTGACATCATGGATGTAAAGACAGACACTAAGGCAGGAGCACTCGTGATGTTGAACTGGCACGTGAAAACTGGAGCAATTCCAAAGCAGCAGAATAACTCACCTTGCTTCCGGGTCTGGGCAGCTTGAAGCGATCATCTTTCATCAGGCTGGCTAACACCTTCTCCATCTTCAGCTCTGAAACACTGAAGCAACCAAGACAAAAAATTACTGTTTCTCCTGCTCTGAAATACAGCACAGAATGAGCCACAGACTGGTAAGGGAGAGCAGAACAGTTGAGATTTACAGTTCAACTTTAGAATTTATTCCAGAAACACACGAGGTCTTACCCCAGACACTCCCTCATCACCCCTGAAAGTGGAACTACCGCAAAATCCAAACCCCTGCTTTCGGTGGCACAGAGACACAGTTTCACCCACAATTTTGTCATTGTTTTAAGTCACCAACACACCACTCCACACTCCAATTCTAGCAGAGCATCAAAATAACTGAGGGTGGACTTTCCATTCACTGAAAGTCTCCCTGGCTCTCAACCAAGAGGAACTGATTAAAGAAATAAATTGGATTACACTTCCATTATTTTCATAGTTTTTCCTTCCTTGCACTGAGAAGCATCAGGACAATTGGGAAGCATCTGGTTACTCTTTTCACCAAAAGAAACTCAAGACAGAGCTGAAGCAGCTCATAACATTAATGCTTCTTGGAAATTTGTTTTGTAACTACAAAGAATAAGATCAGCAACCTCCACCTTGAACCCAGGGGTTGTCCAGTATTTCTTTTTTCACTCAATGCCACGGGCAGGGAGCAGAAGGTTGGTTGTGCAACTGTGAGAAAGAGACTGAGGCACCCACAGGCTGGAAACATCTGCTCCACTTTGTTTGCTACTCCTGCTACATCTTGTCTCCTCCAGTTCAGCTTCCAGAGTCTCTGGAATCAGACACAGTGCCCAAGCCTCACTCAAAGGATGATGCTTTCATGTTCACACACATTTGCTTCCACCCGTGTTAGTGACCACGCTCACAAAAGCAAAGAGCTAAAACTGAAGGGGAGGAAAGACACAGCTCCTTCCTCTCACAGTGACTCAAGCTCAGAGGGTAACAACAAAACCCCGAGGAACTTTTCCTATCAGCCAATTCTCCTGCAGCTTCCTTCCCTCTGGTCACACCATCACTTTCTTTCCCACGGGATCCTACGTGATTCCAACTCTGTGCTGCCTCACTCAGGTCAAAGCTCAGAGGCACTTCCCAATGGACAAACTCACCCTCCAATGCTTTCATAGCCTCAAAAGCCACCTCTGACACCAGACACACAGTTTGATTTCCTTCCCTGGTCTGAGAACTCACCTCCCCTCTATCTGAAGTGCGAAGCCAAAGCTCAGCCCATTAGAGACTCCACAGCATTTTCTTTTTTAAATACAGGAGACTCAGTCAGCTGTCCTAGCCAGGCTTCACACTGGGCATTTATTTTCATTCTGTCGACTCACATTCCTCCTGTAGGCTCAACCAGATGATTTATTCTCCAGGTCTGCTTTCAAGACACTGCTGGGTCCTGCTATGGCCCAGATATGGAAATGCTTACAAACCTGTTTCATTTCCAAGGGAGCAGTCCTGCTTAAAGGTGCATTTACAGGAGACTAGAAATTCTTTGTCCTCTTTAACGCTGCCTTAAGGGGCACACACACCCCAGGTGACAGCACAGGAACAGCTGTGCAGCTCCAGGCCATTAATATTATACCTGCATCCAAACTGGGTCCCATTTCCAAGGGAATTACTCAGATCATAAAAGCTGATGACTGTGGGCCCAAATTTTCTGTAATGGGCAAAGGTCATGTCTAGATAAGAAGCCAAGGAGTTCACTTGGGATTAAACCAATCTAAGGAAGAGAGAAATCTTTGGGGTCCAACAGTTCTCAGATTCCTGACTCAGATGGTCAGAAAGCTGCCTGTGGTTTCTGAAAGGAAGCATTGCTGGTATTCTTCAATTTGTAAAGTACAGAAAGAAATTATAACAACAAGGATATCTTCTTTTTGCTCCAAGCTCTCGTACACCTGCCTAGCAGGAATGGATGAATCTGTGCCAGAGTGTGTCACAGGATATTGTGATCCTCACCTGCTCCCCATCCTTCCCAGTTAAAGCAACAAATACCTTTACTTTTGCAACCTGCCTTTTCAACCTCAGCCAACTCAGCATCACAGCATAAGGAAAAGAGAAGGTGCAGAGGAGCAGCCGTCCGGCCTGGAAGGGATGGGCCAGAGTGGCCATAAGACACCCTACAAGGGAGAGCAGCCCCTCCACGGGCAGCTGGGCCACCCCATGCACAGATTCCTTCACAGAGGACGCAGAGAAAGGCAGGGGAGCGACGGGGGAGAAAGGGAAATGGAGCATAAAACGACAACCGAGGGTTTCTCTGTTTGGTTTTGAAAAGTATAACAGCAAATTAAAACATAAATGGCAACCACTTAAGCAAGAGGAAAGCAGACCTCCCCCTTCCCCCTGCAAAGGTGGCTTTGACAGGGCTATGAATGAAAATGTCAAACCTTTGACATTGATTTGTCGGAGTTGTCACCCCCTCTCAGGCCCTCCCCTCGCCTGGCTTGTCGCCAGCAACAGATCCCTGAACTGGGTTCCCAGCGGGGAGCAGGAGAGGGAGCCGGGAGGGGGGAGCAGCACAACCCCAGAGCAGGGAGGGAAGCGACTCGTGCCTTCACGGTGATGCCTCCTCCTCTATAAATTAGTTAGGCTGCCGTTAGCAGATAAAGAAATTATCTGATAGCTGTCGAGGCAGGCGCTGCGAGATTGCAGCTGAAGGGACTGGAAGAGACATAAAGAAAAAAAAAAGTGAACCTTGCATTTTTCTGCTTGTTGCCACCTCCCTTTGAAGGGAAATCTGTTAGTTGTGCTTGGAGCTGCGACAGAACATTTTGGAGTCTAAAGTTTGGTTTTTTTAAAAAAAAAAGGAAAGAGGGAATGTAGAGAAAACATGAGCGTGCATGTGCCTGCACATCCACATTTACAGCTGGGCAGAGCAGCCACAACTTCCAGCCACACAAAGCCCAAGCAGAAAGTTGCAGAGAGAGGAGGCAGCTTTGCTGAGCCCCAACGGGAATTACTGATCTCAGCAGAGCCAAAGTGAGATCGTTTTGGCAAAGGCTAACGCTGCTTTTCCACACTGGAAGCCAAGGAGAGGCTTCAGGTACCGGTGAAAATTAATTGCGAGCGATTTCCAATTTCAAAGGCAGTCATCTCTAATTCCGAAGTGGATTTTCATCCAGGAACAAAGCCACGTCTGCTCTCATTACTTCCGACTCTCAACATTCCTGGACTTACTCCCATGCATGCTGGGGTGGGTGGAGGGGTTTAGGAAAAAACTCTGGGTTAGATCCTCATCCCCTGTAAACCAGCAGAGCACTGCTCATTTACACCAGCTGAAGGCTGCGGGGACACATCTCATGCTTTGTCTTCTTCAAAATACATATTTTATGAAGTATTTACATTTCAATAAACCCAGCAGGAATTTCATTTAAGAAAGAAAAAAAAAAAAACCAACAAATTAAAATAAAAGATTCACAACAAACATTCATCCTCGACAAAAACCTGAGAGATTTAAAAATTAAGCTAAGAATGGGGGAGAAAAAAAAAGCAAACTCCAGTAACTTGTGCAGACCAAGTCAAAAGCTACAAAGACTCAGGGTAAAGGAACAGAAATGAGCAGTGCTGAAGAGGTTCGGTGACAGTCCAACACACGCTGTCTTTCGCCCTCGCACTGAATTAAATTGTCAGGATTATCACCATAATGCTCTGTTTATGAAGGGTAACGGCAATTTGTGCTGATGGCACTTGCTGCCTTGAGCTTCAAGCTGCCTTCCTGCATCTTCTCAGTAATTCATCAGCTCCCTGCTCTGTCCTGGTGCCCCTTCTCCTCATCCATGTGGGAAGAGCGGAGAGGCCGGATTGCCCCCGTGCCCATCAGGCATTTGCTGCCTTCCCTCTGAGGATGGGGGTCAAGGAAGGCAAATTACACTCCTTGCTGGCAAGTCCTTCATCTGCAGGGCATAAAACAAACAAATAAAACAAGAAAAGGCAATCCCCAGGGTTGTCTGGCTCCGAAAAAGGAAGGAAAAATAAATTCACATGAACCTCCCCCTCACATGAATTCAGACTCTTCAAGATTCCCGAAGACCACAGCCAGTTCAACAACAGGTCTCCTTAGCAGCTGTAATTACCAGCCTGAGTGACACTTCCCTAAACTTGTTAAAAAACAACAACACTGGATAAAATAGTAACATTTAAAATAAAAAGAAGGAAATTTCCCTCTCCTTGCTCTAACCCTACCAAAAAATTGTACAATAGAAAAACAGAACTTTTTACTTGGAGTTAAAAATTCACAATTATGTGGGATTTCACCTTTAAATGTCAGTGCTGTTTGTTACATGAAAAAAAACCCTGTCAGCTTAGCCTTCCATGTCTTGCTGGTGTCTGCTTAATAGATAGTTACCTGGGATGATGGATGGCTCTTTGTTAGACCACTAAATGGCTCACAGCCTAGAATAAGCCTGTATTTACTGCCAACATTTGTTTGTTTCAAGGATGCAAAACTAAATTCGATTCCAAGCAGCTCCACCCGACAGAAACACAATAAATAAAAGGGAACTAATTTGTGCATGAGTTTACAGGGCTCCATCAACACTGCTACAACACTGAAAGCACTCTGCTGATGTTCTCAAATGCTGAGAGACAGCAGAGCAGGGAGCAAGGGGAGGCACAAACACCCAGCTGGCTGCTGAGGAGGCTGGAGATCCAGCCTAGCGATGCTGAGCAGCCAGTTGTGGGTTTCCTCCACAAAAGGACCATCGTGCAAGCAGAGCTGGACTAAAATCTCCTCATGTGCCAGCCATCAGGTACCTGACTGCACACTGGGCTGGTCCTTACCCAGCCTGGCTTGCTCTCCTTGTTGCTACTCCCAAGTCCAAGCCAGAGCCAGGTAAGAGGAGCCTTCCCAGGCTTGGAAACACACCCCACTTTGGGTCTGCAGAGCCCACTCTCCCTGTTTGCCTTCCAGTACCCACTGGGCTCTCACCGCTTGCCAAAGCCTCTCCTATTCTTGTCACAAGCCGCTTAAACAACACATCCTGGTCAACTAACTGCAGATATGCCCAACAGCTCCCCAGCAATTTCTGCCCTGGATCTCTCCCACAGGGCCAGCACAGTCTCTGACAATATGGTGCCATGCAGGCAGAGGGCCAGGCAGCATCTGACAGCCTCGTTTGACTTGTGATCTGCACAGAGAGACGATCTGAACTCAGAGCAAAAACAATGCAGTGCAAAGGATCCCCGACTATCATCTCCTCCCTGCCCCTCACCACACACACTCGCTCACGCACAACCTGTCAGGCTGATGATTTTCACACACTTCCCTCTCCTCCTTTTGCTAGTCTGGGGCCAGGCCTGGATCACGAGAATTAATAAATTCTTATTAAAACCTGCACGAGACACAGTCCCGCTGAAAGTGCCACGGAAGGTTAATTAGCAAGGATGAGCTGAAACTTTTGTTCGCGTTTCTGACTCACTTAATCTTGTGAGAAGCCAGCAAGCTGACATATTCTGCCTCGGAAGGCGCCAGCACGAGCAGGCTGCTCCCGCGGCAGCCGATGCGCGCCGTCCTCCCGATCCGGTGGATGTACTCCGCAGGTGAAGCCGGGGCGTTGTACTTCAGGAAGGGGGAAAAGAGGAATTAACGGCGCGTTAATTATAAACGAGACGCCCAGCCCGCTCACCTGGAACAAAAGGCGCACCCTGCACGCTGCACCTCCTGAGGAATTGGGGTGTTTGTAGCACGCCTCATCCCCGGCACCGTCACTCGGCCCCGCAGCCGCGGCAGGTTTTTGACATGTGGATGTGACACGCTGGCCAACTTTCAGATAATAGGACAGCTTCCCCATCTCAGTGTGTCTCTCTGCCTGTTACATTTTATTTCTATACAGAAACCTGTTCGCTTCCCCTAAAAAAAAAGCCCTTAATCTAATCAAATCTCACACCAAAAAGTGCTCAGGGCTGCCCACATGGAGCAGGGAGCTGCTTGCTCTGCACTTGGGAGAAAAACCACAAGATAAAAAAACAACTGATGCCAGTTTTGAGTTGGGCTAAATTGCTTTGTTTGAATTAAAGCAAATCATAGCTGGATACAGGGTAGAATAAATCTGAGAGAGAGGAGGGAGCGCTTTCAGCCATCTGTGATATAGCTAGCAACTGTCTTCTCCTGTCCAACTACCAGGCACCATGAAAACGTTCCTTAAAGACCCCACAAATACAGCAGTACCTCTCATTTACTTCACTGGGAATCAAAACTGCCCAGCTATTTGCAAGATCTGATAAAGGGTGACACATTTCCCTCCCTTTAACCTCCCCCTACTCTTTCCTACCCTTCCTCTCTTTCCTGGAAAAAATGAACAAGCACAGAGATACTGCTCAGAAATGAGCCCTCAGCAGTTTAACTGGAAAAAACCCAACAACCAAAGCCCACTCTAGTGTTTATACCTGTGCCCTCTGGCAAAGTTTCTACTGGCTAGAGGTGTGAGTAAGATGCTGTGAGCAATCTAATTGCTCCCTGCAGGTCCTTGCTCTTGGACACAGCTCTCAGGACAGCTGAGATTTCGCCTTCTGGACACACAGAAGTCTCCCAGGGCTTTAGGTAATTTGCACTGCGTTCTAACACTGGCAACTATATCTTTGGTTAAATTATATTAATATACAGTTCTGGGAATTAAAGACTTCACTTCCACAGCCTTCTCCGACTAGCTGGCTGCTACAAAATCATTCTTTTTAAAAAAAACCCCACAAAAATCAAATCAAATTTGTTACCTGAAGGGATGAGGTAGAAATTAAAAAGCTTTGTTGAGGCTCTGTGCCCTGTTCCTTTTACCCAGGTGTCGCTTGATACATGTGAATCTCTGGATCAGTTTTTCCTCTATTCAACTAACCTTTTTTTAATTATAAATCTTTTATAGAAATGAAATCTGTCTCATGCTCTCAGCCTCCTCTTTGAAACGACAGGCTGCTATTTTTAAGGTTCAATCCATCTTCCTTTGTTTCTATTTTTTTTAAATAGGACTATATTTCTGTCAACAGCAATGCAGCAGTGTGGGGTTTTGTTGGGCTTGTTTTCTTCAGGGAAAATCTGAACCATGCAGCTCTGCTGGAAGCTGGATGCCTGCAGCTACTCAGCCCCAACCCAGCCAGGCCTCACTCAAAACACTCAGGTCACCAGACTGACACTACTGGCCTACTCAATGTTTAACATGAGGAATGCACTTAAACTCCTCATGGAACTGCCTCCCCAGCAAGCTCAGGAAAACAGGACCAAAACTGCAAGAGATGGCCAGGACTTCACAAAATTTGGCTTCCTGGGTGGGGAAATGGAGGGTGTTTCATCTCCAGCCAGGAGAAACTCTGGTAATACCAGAATTATTAATGAGAAAACCAGACTAAGGCTATCATAACGATGCTTTATCCCGGCAAAACCCAGAGTCCCAGTCCTGCAGGCAGGAACTTGTAGGTCTCCCACAGCTGCAGGCATCGGCACCAAGACCAGCAAACTGCAGGAAGGGTCTGGACTGAGACGGGCTTTCATCTGAGCAAGGCTGCACTTAACACACACAGACACCCAGGGCACACCCACCTGTACGATCCAGGTCACTTGAGGCAGGTCCAGTCCCCGTGCTGCTACATCCTTTAAAATTAATAAGGAAATCACTTCAGTAGAAATCCTTTGGAGGTATCAGCAGAGTGAGGAGTCTTCTGGGATGGCAACTATGTCTGAAAGCAACTGGCTATGTAAGTAGGAATTTTATGTGCCTAAATTGGGGAGAGATGGACTGAAGGTCAGAAATAACAGTGAGGGTTTAAAATGCACAGACTGTTAGCAGACTAATGCAATAAAAAATGATCCACTACTATGACCCAAAGCCTGGAGGATACAAACACCTATTTCAGGATGGTGGTGTTGAATTACAGCATTTTGCTACAGCCCCTTTGCATTATATCTGAGAGAATCCACAGTGCAAACAGTAGTGATACCTTTGGTTCTTCAGTTTGTTTCACTGATGGAAAGAGATCTGCTCATGAGCACCTACTACCCAAACACAGAGAGGCAGAATTAAATCTCTGAAAGGCAGCACTAGTTCTAAGCACACCCTTCTCCACAGCAAATCTAAGTACTAAAACCAGGCTGCTTATGATGAAAAGGGAAAAAAAAAAAACAAAGGCCAATGGTCAAGAATCCCTGGCCTTGGGTGCATTGTCCAAAGATAAACTGACCTCTACCTACAAATAATTAGTTGTTTCCCAGGTGATGGTCTGAAGTTGAGGAGCAGATGACTTGCAGGTCATCTGGCCCTAAAATAAAAGGCCAATAAACAATTTAGCACAATCTGCAGGAAGCTGGAGCACAGCTCGAGGAGAGGGGGCTTCAGCTATGCCTTAGATTTGCACCAGTCTGGCTTTGATTTGGAGAAACAAAATGCAGCTGCGAAGAAAAGAGTCTGAAGCTGCTGTCAAAGTATTATTTGATGTGCCAGCTGGTGAGAAAGCCCATCAACTTGTAGAAGGACTTGAAGGAGACCCTTTAGTTATCCACAGCCAGCACAGATCCAAAAACATACCCCTTCTGAGAGAAAAGAGTTGAAATACTATCCAAAACAGAGAGTGCAAACACATTTCAATCTCCCTTCTTGATTTTCTGTTCATTAGCAATGTCCTCACATACTCCTTGGATTTTACATTCACCAGGTGCAGTAGCAGAGCAGGTGTGCAGATTTAACTCTGTTAGGAAATGTTTTGCAACACATGTATCTTTTAGCTAGTTGCAAAATAGAATATATTAAGGACGTAAGCAGGAGCTTAATGTACTAAAAATGTGTCAGCCACCCACTGAAGTGTTTTCATGCAACTCCCACACACGTTAAAAGAATGGGAAGCTGATGTTTTGGCAGCAAAGGCCTTTCCATAAACACTAACCAGGCTGTTCTGTGGCTCCAACTGCAGTAAAAGAGGAGACACTTTCCACAGCGCCCACTCCGAAATAACGCACACTCGCGCTCCAACACGCTCATTAAGGAGTGACTCGTTCCCAGAGTCAGAATGAACAGATGTACAAAAAGCCATTTAAAGGAGGTTGGAGAAAATAAATCAAGGGAAGTCAGGGAGCGTGTGCAGCAGTTACCAGGATAACAAGACTATAAACTCTACAGCACGATCAGACAGGAGCGCTGACGGCTGATTCCGAGCTGGCTGGCTCTGTTCTTCCACGCTGACAAGGCTTTGGTCTTTTCCCTACTGTGCTCTTCCTCACACCCAGGAGCCAAGGAAAGGCTGTCTGAGGAGAGGGCTCTGACCTTGGGCCAGGGCAGTTCCCCCAGAATAAACCAACAACCAAGACATCCCTGTGGCTGAGAGCACCTCTAACGTGAGGAGGAGTCGACAGCATGGGCAGGAGCCATCCCTCTCATCCATCCAGATTCTTTCCCTACTCCTCCAAGGTAATTTTCTCAACACCTCAGCTTGGAGAATCACTGCCACAGTCAGCATTTTCATGTGCATTTGCCTAAGCTGAAAAGGTTCACCAAAGCCTCATAAACAGCCAGGGAGAACATTTTAGGAGAAAGCTTTCTCCCATCACCAGCCTTGCACTCACGATCGCTTTCACAGTGCCACCAGCTCCACTCAGTCCTTACTGACACACAGCAGCAGCTACTCTCCTGGGGTTTCCCTTGGCTCTCTTTCACAAGTCTCTTGGGATTTACTGGTAATTGGAGTGTTTTGCAAACTCTCAAAGATTCCTCAGTATCAGTCCACCTGTGTCTCCTTGAGCTCCTTTTCCTCAAAGACCCTGGTAGAGAGCAGTAAGGTAGGACTAGGGTAAAAAGTTTGAGTTGATTTGCTTTCCTCTGCTGGCAGAGCCCATGAGTTTCAACTTCGCAGAATTTCAGAAAAATATTTGTGGGTCACCTTTCCAGGAGAGAGAACACAGCTCAAACAACAGCCATCCAATTTCACATTTATTCCACCCACAGAAGCACTAACCTGCTGCCAGTACTGTTTCAAGAAGCGCAAGAGATTTTCAATGTACCACTCTCCCCCGTTTTCCACTGCCTCAGATGGCACTGTCCCTTCCATGTGTGACCTCACACCACCATTCCTTAATTACAGGGAAATCAAGGATATAACACCTTGGCAGGTCACTGCTGCCTCCTTTCTATGGGCAATGGAAGGAACGGCCAGTTCTCCAGTGACCATCCCATGGAAGAAAAAAAAAAAATACCCTACACTAGTGCAATGTTAAAGAAAGCCCAGATGCCAAGCAAACACAATAACCTGAAGCCTTAACCGCACTCCTGCCCTGATCCCAACTGCAAGGCATAAGTTGGGATCAAGGAACAATCCACCCGAGGGGTGCCAGAAAGGCTGAAATTTCTGCTTTCAACAATTCGTGTTACCAGCCTGTGCTTGTTGTTGGGGTACAGGGGTGGGCCCAAGAGAATGGGGTACAAAGAACGGGTGCCAGGGAATGGGGTACAGAGAATGGGGTATGGGGGGTGGGTACCAGGGAATGGAGGGCAAAAACACCACACCAAGAGCGAGTCCTATCACTGCACAGGAGCAGAACCAACAGGGCCACAAAAGTTTTGCAAGGGCCTTGGTTTGCTCAGTCCCTCTCACACAATCTAATTAGGGCAAAGGAAATTGCTAAAGTTGCTTTTGAAAGACACTCAATGGTGAGGTCTTGAAGGCCCTGAGCTTGACAATTGGCTGCCTACATGAGGCCTAGAAGTACAGATGGAAGGCAGCTTGCTCAGGTGCCAGGCTGTCAGTTGGATTAAAATGACTCATTTATTTACCAAAGAACCTCACAAAGTGCTTTAGCTAACAGGCAGAGAGGGCCTAACGGCTCTCCAAGCTGGGGAAGAAGCTCTCGCGCCTTCCCGGCCTGCCAAAAGTCATTACTGCCGAGTGTGGAAAGCCATCAGCAGGGTAGAGACCCCCGTCGGCAGGGTGACAGATTGGGCTGCGTAATCAGAGGAGGAAGGGGAGAGCACAGAAGCTGTCAGAGGCGAAAGCTCTTGGCTGGGGCCGCCAGAAAACTGGCAAGATGAGTTAGCGTGACTGAGTAAACAGCAAACAATCTCCAAATGATCTTTCCTCCCTCCCTGGAAGAGATGAACTTGTTTAAAAGGCACATCCCAAAGGAAGCCACAAAGAACTTTCAGTGAAGGAGAGAGAAATAAATCTGGATGAGACCCTCTGAGATACATGGCCCTTCTTTATTTTCTTGTCTGCCAGCTTATACTGTCTGGCAAAAATATTTTATGGGCTATATTAATATACATATGACATAGAGCAAATTAATAAAAGGAACAGCAGGTCCCATTGCTTACTAGAGCGGAAAGATGGGTGGAGAACATGGCATAAGGGACAAGGGAAGGACGGCAACATTATTTGTGTTGCTCTTCTGTGAGCCAGGTTTCAGAATTTTGTGGGCACAAAACACGATTTTGCACTGAAAAGAGCAGAACCACCTTTCTGCAGAATATTTTTTTTTTTTGCTCATTTGGAGGAGAGTGTCAGAAGAAGCAATGCCCTTAGAGGCAGGAGGTGGTCGCAGAGCCTGGCTGCCCTTTGGACATCTGCGTCGGGCAGGCACCTGTAATGTGGGACTGGTGCAAAGTGTATCTCTATATTAAGGTGTCCATATGGTCCCCATTACTGTGGTAACAGGCCACCTCCTGCTTTCAATGCATTTGTCCTCCCAACATCTCTGTAAGATGGAACTGTGCTACTTTCCCCATTTTACAGACGGGGAGTTGAAGCACAGGGAGATTTTGGACTCAGACACGCAACTCACTGTGCTTAACGTGCTGACCATGTGCCAGCTGAGCCAGAGTCACCGTCACCCGCAGGAGCTGCAGCCCTGCCTTGCAGCAAATGCAAAGGGGCTTAGATTGAAGAGGAGGAGGAGGGTTACAATCAATGTGTTACCTTACACCACCCTCTTCACAGCAATCCAGGTTACTCCACATTATCTCCCATTTATGACCATAGCCCCCCATTTGTGACAGGTCAGGAGCAAACCCCCAACTACTGCTGCTCCGCTGACACGTGGCTGCTTGCCTTGTCACCCTAATTCCACATTCACCTGCACAGAGTCTGTGGCATGGCAGGAAATCAAACCACATCTCCAGTGTCTCAAGAGGGGAATCCCATCCACCGAGATTTCTTCATCCAAATTCTCCTTCCTACCTTTTCAACAGTTGCACACTTCCTGACAGATTTTTCCTGTCACAGGCTGCATTTTCCCTTCAAACCTTCTCACCCAGTAGCCTAGTGATTGCAATGGTTTTGCTTTCTCTTTGTCTAAAACTGAGCATTTACCTTCTTTCCAAACCCACTAAACTAGAATTTCAAAAACAAGATACCTACCTGACATTTCTCAGTTATAGGCAGCAGGTGCATCAATGATAACAAAGTTCAGCTATTTATTTTTCAGAATTTACCAAACACTTTTTATCTTCAAAACAATCTACACCACTGAACGATTTAAGCTCTGTTCTCCTCCCAAGTTCTGACACTCAAGTATTATCTCTGTATACAAGGAAATCAAGTTACAGTTCCACTGATGCACTGCAAAGATGCATTTTGACCTTGATCAAATCCCTAAAAGGTTGTACATACAAAGCAGGACCAGAAGGTAACAAGTAGAATTTTACAGGTGACATAAGATATAATTTGGCAATGCTATATCAAATACTCCTATGCACATGGCACTACTGGTTTGAACTGTGGGCAGGAAAAAGAGAAAATTCAGCCCCCTACACTCTGAAAAAATTGCAACTGGTTTCCTTTAAGAATAACGTGCAGCTAGAACAGGAGTCATTTCAGAGCTGGAGAGGGTTTCTCAGCTCTAATTACTCCCGATCGCTGTAATTTACAGGTTTGCAGTGGGTAGAAATCGCCAAGATTCACACGTTTTCAGATCAACAGCTGCCACTATTAGAGAGCAAATCGTGCAGCCTTCTGCACCACTGCAGCAGCCTGTGGCCCTGGCAGGGCAGGAGCGAGAGGCAAAGGTGCCACCACGACCCAAGGGTGCCAGCAAACCTCACCAGGGGACACGAATTTCGCCCTCAGCACCCTTGTTAGGAGCTTGAAGAGCACAAGGCGAGGAGAGCAGCAGAGCACGTGCTTTTCCTTCTCTGGTTGGGCTCCCCTTTCCACCTCTGCAGGTGGTTGTTTTTAACCTTGGGCTGGTTATTAAGATGGGAAATACCACATTCCATCCAATTTTCCTGGCAGTTCCAGGGCACAGTACAAATCAGGATTGCATTCTACTGGCTGCATGTAGGGGACAAGGTTCCAGCTTCAAAGGAACAGATTTTTCAAGATGTAAGACCATGCACAATACTTGGTGGTCTCTAATATAAGACATACATTCTCCTGGTATATGGGAACTCAGCAGATGATCATATGAATAGTTTGCAAAGAAGCCCCCAGTCCTTACTGAACATGTGAGATGCAGAAAAAGGAGATGACTTTCCTCAAGGTCAGACAGTGAGCTGGAATTAGAGCTCAGTGCCAATTCCTCTGGTTACCCTGAGGGATCAGAGAGGCCCATTAGTGTGGAGCTGCAAAGGGACTCCAGGTTACTCACAGTGCAAAGCAAGATGCCAGTCTTGGATTTTAGGAACTCCTGGAAGACCTCCGTCCTTTCCTAGAAGATTGAAAAGGAAGAATTAAAAGACTGCTTACGCACATTACAATCGAACACAAAGCAAATCAGCTAAGGTAACAATTTAACTGTCTTGTTCACTAGATCATGTACAGATTCAAAAGCAAAGGAACTGGCCTCACCAGTGCCAGTCAGACTCTTCCTGCAAATGGAAAAATCTGTGGCACACAGGTGTGGTCCCAGGTAGGAAGGCAGTGTCTGGGGAAACCTGGATGCATTTGGGCAAATCAGAGCAGCCAACACCTCCATGGTTTGCACAGAAGCACAGCCTGTGTGTGCCAGAAAACAGGAACTGTTTGACATGGAGAGGGGATCCACAAAGGATTAGGCAGCACCAACAGAAGCACTGGCACACTTTTGGGGCAAGACAGGCTTTTGTGGAAACAAGCAAGCTGGACATGTTCACTGCTGTCTGTCCAGTCACACGATGGGCAGGATAAGCCCATTTTGTTGACACAGTGATATAATCACATCACAAGAGATCAGCCTCATCATGTGCCCAATGGGGCATGCACACAACCACTGCTCTGACTCTGGAATTAGTGAGTGTCAGGGATGCTCAGCTGCACAGCGAACTGCTCTGGGACAAAGCTTCAAAGTAACAGGGCAGGAGAGAGGGCCAGAAATCCCTGCCCAAGGGGAAAGGAGGCACCCTCCCAAGCCTTTCTCTTGAACTGCCAAAGGCCACCACTGGGGTTGATGACACTGGGACTGAGGCTGTTCCTTCCACCAGGGTCAGAGGCAGGGGCTCCCCAGCCCTGTCCCCATTGCTGCTCTGCACCACCACAACTCCTGCTGCCCCCACTCCTCACACGGGCTCAGGCCCCAGGCAGGGCCATCCACAGCCCCCAGATCCCAAATTACCTCCCCAGCTGTCTTTTGAGCCATTGAAGGGAACTGCAGGAACCCAGTACAGCCCCTCAGCTCACTTCAAACACCTCTGATTTGCCAGTCCCCAAACCTTCCCAAGCACGTTCCAGTTATTTTAACTAACAGCTTCAGGGTGTGTTTTTTCCCTTGATGAAAGCCACAAAAACTGGCTCACATTACATCACAATGATATTTGCTATCTCTGAGCATCAATAACCAAAGTTCTCAGCAGATCTTGTTCTTCACTTGCCTATACCACCTCTGCACCTACACTCCCTTTTCTGCTCGCCTTCCAAAATATCCTTGTTTCCATGTTTCAAGCCTTTCACAAGCTAGGAGCTAAGTGAATGTCCTGTTACACTGATGACAGAGAAGAAACCGTACACAGTTGACTCCCAGCTAGAGGTGCTGTTCTAGAAAAGAAGGGAAACTTGGGCCTTGCTGACACACTGAACCCTCTGCTGACAAAAACTAAAGAAGAGAGCACGCTGTATCTTGTTGACAATGACAGCAGCCGTGCTCAGCAGTACCATATGGGATCCACAATTTAGCTCCATTAATGCTCTTAATTTGAAGACATCAAGCACTAATTACACACTGGGTACTAAAAAGGCAAAACCCTTCCCCTGGTGCCAGCTACTTAGTGGTGTTCTGTTGGCATAACAGCTGGTCAGGGTAGAGTTGGGCCAGACCAGGCCTGCTCACTTGCTCAGGCAGGCAGGTTGAGGAAAGGCCAGACTGCAGGGACAGCAAAGCACATGTTTCTGGTCTCCACAGGATGGGAATGAGTGAGAAAAACAATGGCTCTTCACCTCTTGCTTCATCAGAAGAGCTCTATTCATTTACCATCTCTGCTGTGCAGCTCAGGGTAGAGCAGCAGCTCTCTCCATCACAAACCAAGGGCAGGATCTGGGCCTGAACTTCCAAGGGAGGTCTCTCAGCTACTGAGAGAAACTCTGCAGTGACAGTTCATCTGACACTCTCCTCCTGGCCTCTGAGCCCTCTGTAGCAAGGTCCAACCTCTTCACTCAGGCCTATCTGGCTAAAACCTAAACCTATTCTGGGGAAATCACTGTTGCAATGCTATTATTCCATCCCAGGGAAAACAGCAGTCTGTCAAGACACTTTTCTTCAAAACCAAAGCCAAACTGCTCCAGCCTCATTTAATGGGGGCAACTTATTAGGTAATTATTAGGTAATAGAAAAGAAAGGCTTAGATGGGGTTTTCCTTTGGCATTAAAAGTCTGTCTTGACTGCATGAGACAGAAGCAGAGAGACATAAATGGTTTAGTGCACCCACTGGGAATAGAAAATGGCTGCTCTGCCTACTGAAATAACACATTTGCCTCTTCAGGTGTGTTTTTCAGATACAGCTACCAAAGTACTTTCCAGAAATGGGACAATATGCTTACTCTCATTAGCAGATGGAAGACTGAGGCCCCTAGAGGTGAAATGACTCTCTGTCCTCTCTTCTGCCCTCCTCCCCAAAATAGCCACACAATAAATCACGGGGAATAAGGAATAAAACTGCGGACCCTGACATTTTGAGAGTGCTTACTTCCTGTTCCATGTCGCCGTGCAGACGTAGAAACCGTAAGCTCATAGAGGAGAGGGAAGAACATCCAGGTTGTTCTGACTCTGACCCTCCTGAAAGGACCTTTACAAGGAGCTCATGGTAGAATTCCACTTGTTCACAGCTGGAGAAAAAGATGATCAGCTTGTGGCGCTTTTCAAACTGCAAGAAGAGCAAGAGAATTGCACATGACCACTTCCAAAGGCCTCTCCCAGTTCCCTGATCATGAAAAGATCCAGGTGGTTTACCCTTCTGGAGATATAATTATCTGGGAAAGGATCAGAGTCTGACACCAAACAGCGAGCCCACAACAGAAGAATGAGTACATGCTGCACAGGGATCTCTCTGCCAGCGTGAACGACACAACAGCATCTCAGTTCTCTTGTGGTTCAAGATGCACTTCAAAGCCCTGGATCTAATCCATGCTATCCCCGACAGAGGAACAGATAAAGGAGCTGGAAAGGGCAAAGGGCTACTTAGTAATATAAATGCAAACAGAGTCTCACCTTGCATTTCTGCAGGATAAAAGCTGCTAACGTGACAAGCCTCAGTTTGCTGGGGACCACCATGACATACTGCTGGAGTGTCTCTGGAACAGCAAAGTTCTCTCGCTCCATGCAGCTCCATGAACTGCTGGCTTCCCTATCTGTTTGTGATGCTGGTTCAGGCACCTTCTGGGTTTCATCTGCTATGGAAATGCTGACGGGGTCATTGAGGCTGATGTCGGCCAGGCGTGTCACTCCTAAACCACAGCAAACGGGAAAGTGAGGCCCAGTCTGGGCTCACAGATGCACCACAGAAAAACATCTCTCACAATTCCAGTGAAAAGGAGTGGAGGGCAAGTGAGCCACCCTCAGACACTGACAGAACCCACTCACAAACCTCAGCCTTTTTAGGGCTTACCAGGCTTAGCTGCTGTGGACTCCATCAGAACCTTGACAAGACACTACTTCAGCTGACTGTGCTATTTTACAGTACATGAATGTTTTGATGGACAGAGCATTTGGCAACTCTACTTTAAAATGTGTGTGGAAAAATCCCAGCAGATCTTCACTCTGTCAAGAGTGCAGCAGGCCTGGTTCAGCTCTTGCCTCAGCAGCTGACTGCTTGTGTGATACAGAGCAAAGCACACAACAGCTCGCCTGCCATTAGCTTTTTGCTTTAATTCTGCATTTGTACAGCAAACAAATGAACTTTCAGGTTCATGGTGACTTTGCTATGGCATTTGGAAGACATACGTGGATATCATGGAAGTACACAGACTGACAGAAATTCCAGTAATGAAGAAGTGCCACAAGCCAAAGAAATGAATAGAAATTAACAGGAAATTAATTCCATTCCTGAAAAGGATTTCAGACTAGGCTGTAAGAGAGGCAGACTCAAGCAACTATTCTGCAGTTGCCTGTGCATTATTCAGCTACAAGAGCCCCCATCTGTCCATAACGCACCTTCGGTGAGGGTGGCGGAGAGCAGCACATTCTGACGTGTCTCTCTCTCAGCATTTAAAGCATTGAGTATCACAGCCACATCCTTCTCAAAACCCAGGTCCAGGATCCTACAGAAACAGCAGAGATGGTTAGAGGTGCTGTAGGAAGGGGAAAATCTTAATACCGCATGACATCTTTGCAATAAATAATTGTCCAACAATCTGTCCAAAGTGGGTATTTCGTCCTAATCCCAGACATCTGGTGCTTGGCTGAGGCCACTGAGCATGAATGGATTAAGATCACACTCTCTCTCATACTTTTTAATATTTAGCGAATTATGATGCAGAGGGTATTGTAATAATTTCCCATATCTGAACACTGGGAAGTTTACCTGTCTGCTTCATCAATAATCAGCCACTGAGTGCGATGGAAATGAATACATTCCGTGGACTTGATGTGATCAACCAGCCGGCCAGGAGTGGAAATGAGGATATTGATCCCTTTCCGTAATCTGTGCAGGTTTAAAAATGAAAAATAAAACCCCGGTAAGAGAAAGAAAAGAAAGAAAAAACAACGGCATGCAGGTTAGCGTGGAATAGGACCCAGAGTGAGGAACTGGAACCTGCAGAGGGAAAAAGCACCACAGTAAAATCACAGACAGCACTTTCTCACTGATAAAAGCTGATTTTTTTTTTTTTTGCCCAGCTAAAATTTTTCCTTGATCACCACTGATACTCTGATACACAGAGGCACACTCAGTGCTAAGGACAGAGTAGAAAGAAATATTAATAATATAAAAAAAAATCTAACACACTCCAGCTAGGTTTTCTTTTCTAATTGAGTACTTGTTTTACTGTCAAGAGTAAACTGCTTTTTGTGTATGCTTATACAGAGAGAAATAAAAATTCCATTTTGGATTACCAGCTTACAATTCAATTCTTGAAAAGGGGAAAGAAAGGGATTTTTAACACCAGGAAATCTCTTCTCCAGAAAGCAATTTCCCCCATAACAAATACAGTTGGTAGTAAGCAAATACAGGTGTTTGTCAGGAGACAGAAAAAAAAAAATACTGACACGAGAAATCATCTTCTCAGAAGGCTCATCAACATTTTAGAAACAGATTCAACTGGGGGAAGTGAATGTTTCCTGCTGACCGAGCCACTTTGCCTGCGTAAGATCCAGGGGATCACAGCTTGATCCAAGGTCACCACACCCCTCCCAGCAAGAAAAACACTCCGAAGAAGAGTGGCAGACAAAGAATCTGTAGAACAGAAGGACCCAAAATACAATTTCAGAAGTTGGTTTCCTACCTGGCTTTTTCTGATTTTCTCTTTTCTCCCCCCATTAGCACTCCAGGCACAATCCAGGTAAATGGCTACAGAAAAGAAAACCAAGACATGCAATGATTCTTCTTAATAACAAGACAAAGCCTAATCAAAAAATGATGTTTCTTGGCAAAAAGAGAGAGGATGGGGCTGACAGCAGCATGCATGTGATGTGATCACAGCTCCAGCACCAAAAAAAGACTTGTCTCTTTTCAAGACTTATAAATTTATAAGACTTATAAATAATGAGAAAGTACCCTATTATTCCAAGGAAAAATGAAGAGGGGATGGAAATATGGATCAGATAAATAAATGATTTAAACACCTTCTAGCCCAATGGTAAGACACTCTGCCTCAATTACAAGGAAAGCACTATCATTTAATGATTTTAAAAGCCTTCTCATTTCTCCAGTCATTCAGCTGGCAAAGCAGTTCCCCAAGTCCTACTCCCCATCTGAAACCCATCTGTCCAGTATTAGTTTCAGTAAAACGGTTCTTGTCACCGCGAGAGTTTCCACTCATAACTCAGCCTGAGACAATGAAAGGTATTTCTACAAACAAATGGCTGTGAAAATCAACTATGCTTGTTTATCAGCACATGTGCAACTAGGGTGCCATAATTAATCACTTAATTGCTCATGTAATAATTTAAAACATGCCACAGGGAAATCACGGACTTAGACACATTTATCTTTAAGGACCGTACATCTTGCCAGGCGCTGGGTTTCCTTAAACCTCCAGGTGAATTCACAGGAACTGAAGTTCTTTAGCCCCTTACAGGAATAAGAGGAACACAGAGCATTGAGTTCTTACCTTAAGTAGCTTCTGGATTGTATCGAAACTTTGGAGTGCAAGCTACGAAAATCAACAAAAGAAAATGAGCTCTGACAAAGTCTCTCTGGAATAAAAAGCTGGATTACAAATCCCTATGGCTCAAGAATGAGTAAATTAATCTAGTTATGCATATCAGTATTCTAAATGCATCCTTGGGTTTTCTTTTAGAAGCTGCTTATTAATTTTTTCTCTTGAACAATTTTGCTTTTATTGTATTTTGACCAGTCCAATGTACTGGCTCAGCTCCATGAGCCAGGACAAGAGAGACTTCTGCTGGCTTCTGTGAATGCCCTGAGGAGGAAACAAGCCATAGGTACAGACTTTGCTCCAGAGGAAGAATAAAAGGGAAAATTATAGAAATTCTGGAAAAAAAACCACCATGAAAAGGAAACACACAGGTCAATTCTCTTCTGGCAGCCCTCACTGTTCCTCACCTGACCCATGGAGTGATTGTGCCACTGGATCTTTCCATCTCTGCATGTCTTTTCTCAAGGAAGGTTATTGCATCCATTACAAAGTAATTTGTAATCACAGATTATCTTCCTAAGTACTCTCAATAGCAGCCCTTTAAATGAGCTTACACACAGTTTCCTCCATGCTTAGTATTCACACGGCATCCTAAAGAGGCAGTAAGTTGTTGCTGTAAAAATTTAAATAGCTTCAGAGCCTTTTCCTTTCAGGTAACAGAGCAGAGATATTGCACTGCAGGCTGCATAAAATATTGGATCCCAAATGAGATGCCTGCAATCAATTCTCCAAATGGAAGTCATTATCATTTGACACAACAAACAAAAATAAAAAAGGTTGGTAACCTCTTCTGACATTGCCTTTGCAATTGCAAATAATATAAATGAAATAGAAGAGTTCAATGGAGAAACCAACTATTGGAGGCCTCAGCTTCAGCATTCACTTATGGATTTGAAAAAACAGCTTTAAAAATGAAACACTTGTGTAAACCTACATATTTGCAAAGCTGAATTCATTGGTTTTACTCCTTCCCCCTGTATGAGTGAGGCACAAGGCCTGCACTGAGCCAGAGAGGTACGGCAGCCTCCACAAAGTTTTCCAACTGCAGGAGAACTGAGGAATTCCTTCTTTCTTACTCAGGTTGGCACTGGACAAAAATGACTTTTTTTTTGAGGGCAAGATCTGAGCAAAAGGATTGACAGTGTTTTCTAACGTGGGGAACTCTGCTGGAGCCACATCCACATCTCCAGAAATCCGTGTTCAAAGAGACTTGAGGAAGGAAAAGCCACCTACCTCCCTGGTTGGGACGAGCACGAGCGCGTAGGGGCCATCGCTGCGCTGCAAACACACAAGAGCAGGGCTCTGAGAGAAGGCAGAGCAGAGCCCTTCCACACCTCCCTGCTCTCAGCAGCACAGAGGGCTCTGAAGGGCTTTAGTGCAAGTTTGTACATGACATTTTGGGGTATTTCTGCCCCACAGCTTTTAAAAAATCGAATTTTTCATGTATCACTCCTGAACTGCCTTCTCCTCCCAGCTGGGAAAGCTGCTCACAGTCAAACCCAACATCTTCTTGCACACACAAGCTGTTTCACTCCTGTGCTCCTGAGCTGTAGGGGTGCTCTCCTGTTTGACGCACAGCAACAATCTGCAGGTAGCAGGGCAGGGAGTGACAATCCAGGATGGGCTGGAAATGCTTCAGCCCTTCAGTCAGGATGATCTCTTTCCATAAAATGCACAAATCTGCAGCAGCATTTTCTAGTGTATGATCCAAATTGGGAGCAATTACCCAATCCCACTCCATGTCAAAGATTAAAAACTTACTCTCCCTAGAGACATGGCAGTAACTTTTGTTTTCAGTTCACTCAGCTTCCAGACCATTTCTTCTGCTCTCTGCCTTCTCCACATCTGATAATTTAGCCTGTTTCCCATTTATCCTGCTGCATGGAGCAATGGGGAATGGCTAACACTGATCTTGTACCATCCACATCTCAAGAGAACTGGAAAATCCCATCTGTCACATGTACAAATAAAGGGGAATTGGGAGTGCTTGTATGAAAGAGACAGTATTGACTACAGCAGCTGGGTTTTATTTTTATTAATCTCAATATCAAAAGCAAACATATTTAATGCTGTTGGACCTACCTGTATTTTGGATTCCATTCCTTGCAAAGACTGCACAAGTGGAATCCCATAGGCAAGAGTTTTACCTTTTTGAAAGGGAGAAAATAAGGAAACTTTCCATTAAAACAAACATGTGGCACTTACAACACTCCAGTAAACCAAAGCACCATTTGTCCCACCGTCCTTAAACTGCAGTCTGATCCTGGACAAGTTTCTGTTAAGTAGGAAGTTTCCAGAATGGAAGATTGACAGGCAATTCAATAAAGGCTCAATTAGAAAGGAGAGGTAGTGGTATCCCATTGAGATCTACTAAATAAATGCAGTTAACACAGCCTGAGGAAGGACGGTGAGAGTTCAACACTGACCTGAACCAGTCTGAGATCTGACCAGGGCATCTCTGCCTTGCAGGAGCACAGGAATCGTTTGCTTCTGAACACTGGGTGACAAACAAAGCAGGGCAGGAAATGCAGATGCAACGCAGGATAGAAGTCCAAGACTTTAACACACAGTGACTGCCTCAAAATTCTTAACCCCAAGTTCCTCCCACTCATTTCTGCTGTGCAGCTGCATCAGCTGAGGTGATTTCTAAGCAAAGCCACTGGATAGGCACCAGATGTGATAAATTCAAACCAGATGGGTTTGTGATTCAAGTACCAAACCAGAGGGCAGGACTCCCTGCAAACCCAATAGCAAACAGGATAGTGGTACTGTGGCCTTCACAAGCCAATTACATATAATGAAATAATCACAGGTGATTGGCTTTTAGGGGTAAACTGCAAAGTTTGAATATTGATTTGCTTACCTGGTCATGCTGCATATGTTTAGAACAGAGTTTATTGTGGAGATCTAGAGAAACAATAAAGAGAAATAAAGGTTTTATTGTCAAACCGTTCCTTTGTTACTTCTTGTACTGCTGAGACAGAACAGAACCCAGAAGACTGATATTTATTCTCTGCATAACTGATTCATAAAGTTCCCATGTCCTCAAAATACTTCTTTGTTAATCAGAATTACATCATTGCTGGTTTTCTGTGGTGTTTTGGTATTACAGCTGCAAACAGTGAAGAGGGCTGGGACTGTGTCTGGGGACAGGTCAGAACACGGACCAGCACCTTGAGTGACAAAATCAGGTTAAGTATCCAGGCCACCATGAATGAAGGCTCTCTGACCTTCCCCCCACCCAAAAATCCACGTTTTTGAGGCACGGAGCCTTCCTGCCACTCACCAGGTGTGGGTGGAGGTCCAGCTGGCTGAAGGAATCCGTAGTGAAAACATTTTCTTGCACCTGCTGCACTTCTTTTCTGAGGAAACAAAAACAAAACACACAGTAGGATTAAAAATGGTAAAACAGTATTCTACATAATCAGCAATAAAACTTCATCTACCAAGGAACTGCTCTGCCAAGCAAGGGCAAGAATTCAAAGCAATAAATTTCAAGGCACTATAAGGTTTTTTCTTCCTTCCCATTTGTCTAAAATACCTGTGAATTTCTGGGATGTCTGGGTTGTTTTTAAACAGGCTGGACGTCTTAACGAAAGGTTTGTTCTTCTGGCTTTCATTTTGTTTGTCAGCCAGCTGCTTCTTAGGTTTTTGTGATGAGCTTCCCTCCTCCCTCCTGCCAGCCTCCGTGGCACCCTTCCTGAAGGTGTTGATAGATAATTTACGTTTGCGTTTCACGGGTGGGTTTCCATGTGCTGACTGCAGCTTCCTTTTCAGAGCACCAGACTGCTTTAGAGTGAACAAACAAACCAGAGTCAGCAGTGACTGGGAGTTAACACGCAAACATCAGCCCGCAGCAGAGCCTTATTTTTGGAATCCCCCCACTCCATGACTAAAAAAATTAAAGTTGGTTTCTGCAGCTACACAACTCCTACTCCCAACAGATCCACCACCGCGCCTGAGACTCCCGACACTGCTGAAACGCGATCTGAAGCCACATCTAGTGCTCATCCCTAAAGGATTTCATCCAACTTCTCCGATAACTGGGCACAACATGCTTTAAAAACGTCACTCAAAAGCATTTTAAAGCCTCTGCAGGCGAAGCAGAGGGCTGGGAGAGCATCACCCACAGCCCGTCAGAGGTAAGGCGGTGAGTCAGGGCAGCGCCATTAGCGCTCCTGGGGCTCGGGGGAGGCGGCTCTGCCTGACCCCTGCCCCGGGGAGCCACCTGCCAGCCCCGGGGCCGGATCCGCCCCGGCTCGGGCGGGGAAGGAAGCCAAGAGCTCCATTTAACAACTTGTCGGACGCTGCCTCCCCGCCCGAGCACAGTCCCGCAGGGTCCCGTGTTCCGTATCCCCCAAGAGTCCCGCGGGGTCCCGTGTTCCGTATCCCGCAGGGGTCCCGTGTCCCGCAGACCGCACA
>WBMY01003607.1:56776-96444 GCA_013397315.1 Donacobius atricapilla
TTTAGTTTGTCACAGGGTGAAAATTTGTAGTTTTGGGTTTTTAGTATGGAAGTAGATCAGAGCAAGATGGAGAATTTGGGGCAATGTCTCATCTTCTTCTGCTCCATCTCCTGCTGTGACGGTGGCACAGAGACATTGCTGGGATGGATTTGATGTAGAAATTGTGTGTTTAGAATAGGTGATGGTAATTGGCACAAAACTGTAAATATAGCACGCTTTTAGAGTTAATTGGATTAGAAATCTTTAAAAACGACCTTGGACTCTCCGTCCATGTTCCTGTAGCTGCTTTCCTTCAGTGCACTGAGACTGCTGTGAGACCTTGAGATATGAAATAGAATAAACACCTTTAAAGACCAAGCCACAGGTTCCATCTCATCTTTTAAACCCTGATGTGGGACTCTGAGAGACAGAAAACCCCGAATTAGGGGAATGTCGGGGTGAAGAACCCAGATGTGTTCTCACACCGGGCTGCCTCACGCCGTGCCTCCTGTGTGTTGCAGGTGCTGATTGGACACATCCTGAAGAAGATGAACAAGCAGACCTTCCCCGAGCACTGCAGTTTGTGCAAGGAGATCCTGCCCTTCACCGACCGCAAACAGGCCGTCTGCTCCAACGGCCACGTCTGGCTCAGGTAATCCCAGGGCTGAATCATCCACTCCTTGGCCCCTCCTCTGGAGGATTCCAACACCAGCAGCTCACTAAACCACCTGTTAGCATTGGAGTGAAAAGGCATGAAGCGTCTAAATCCATGCTGCAGTTTCTTCTGTCCTCTTCCATAAGAGCCAGGGCACCGGCGGTTGGGTTTGGTTTTCTTAGCAGGACAGTTTTTTTATAATAAAATGTTTTTGAGCATTTTTTTGGGGGGAATATGGGGTCAGGGAGAAAGCAGGCAAGGGAAAATTGAGGACAAGGCACCCTTTGGAACATCACTCGAAGGAGGGTTTGTTCAAGCTCCTTCAGCATTTGAAAACAAAAGCAGTTTAACAAGAAGTGATTGAGAACAGGCACATTGAGAAGTCAGATAAATTCTGGAACATTTAGAAAATGAAATCTTCCTGTACCAGTGTGGGAGGTACATGGAGATTGTCCCTGGAGCTGTGGCAAGTCACTAGTTTGTCACAGAGAAAAGCTGTGCCTAACTGTTTTTGTGCACTAGTTTAGGTAAATAAATCATGCCCTTAAGGACACTCTGGTTCTTCCCTGTGCAGTAAGGCCTCAAGCTTTTCAACTCCTGCTGTATGCTAGAATTTTCCTGGCTGTGATATCTTGATTTTTGACCATTCATTTTTGTGTCCATATGCTATTTGATACACTTGGGAAGTTGCATTTACCTGAACTAATAAATAATTAATTTTCATATTACTCTCAGAAAGCAAATTGTGAGCAGAACCCAGCCTCCAGCCAGGGCTCAGGAGCAGGTCATAAAACAACAAACCCCAAACCTCCTGCTAAAACTGCTTGTCCTTTCACAGGTGCTTTCTAACCTACCAGTCCTGCCAGAGTTTGGTGTACAGGAGGTGTTTGCTTCATGACAGCATTGCACGGCACCCTACCCCAGAAGGTAAAATGTTCTTGGGGCCAAAAGGGGCAGGATTGGGGCTTCTTAACTTTCATCTACAAAATGGCTTGAATCAGGTTCACTGACTTTACTCTTTTAGGCAGTTCTCATGTGAAGCTCTGCATTTCACAGTGTCATGGTGTTGTCCAGGCATTAGTGACGTGTTAATTACAAATTAATAACTGCAGAAATTGAGGTATAAATCCCACATTTTAATGATAAATCCCACATTTTAATGAAATCTGGGTAAACACACCATCTGTGCTGGAATGCTCCAGCAGTCAGTTTGATATTCAAGTTGAATATATCAGCATCCAGTTCTGCAAGAAGGATAAAGAAACAGGAACCAGGGACTGTGTTATGTGAGGGATCTAATTTCAGTTTAGAAAATGAGAACACTGCACTTGTGCCATGGGGATCCTTTACATTTTTTTCCTATATAGCTATGAGCATTTAAGGATAAAGTGTGGAGGGTTTCACCTTAATTTTGTCCCCTGCTGAGGTAGAATTTAAGCTGACATTACTTGAAATTTCAGGGCAGAGCAGTGTTGGATTTCACTGAATTCTCAGTCACTCCTGCATATGAATATATACAGACTGTCCAGGATTCCTGTTGAGTTTGTGCATCTCAGGTGTCATTCCTCTGTTCATCTCTTCCTCCAGCTCTAAACAACTTGTTTTCTTATTTGCAGATCCTGAATGGATCAAGAGGTTATTGCAGGGACCTTGCACCTTCTGTGATTCTCCTGTGTTCTAGAGAAAAGCTGTGTCAAGACTGAAAGTCTTTTCTCTACTGCATAAGCTCCCTTCAGCCTGGGAGGATCCAGGGACAGGAACAGAGACTCTGCTGGAGGGGGAACACTTTGTCCACAGCCCTGTACATAGAACATCACAGGTTCTACAAACTCCTGAAATCCAGAGCCCATTCCACGCTCCAGGAACAGGAATACAGCTGGAAGAGCCAGTCTAAAGCTGTTTGGAAATGCATCCATGGAAGCCTCAGCAGCTGGACACTGACAAGGAGCTGGAGGGTTGAGCACAGTGAGAATTGTCCTTTCTGCCTGACACCGGTGTCAATTCCCAAAAGCTGGGATGGGAACAGCAGAGCTGCCTCTTGCATGGTCTTGGTGGGTAGAGAAGGCTCCAGCTTGCAGTGCTCTCCTTTGCTTTTTAACCCTGGCATTTGCTGTAGAACATGGAACTCTCCAAATAATCCAAATAATCCAGTGTCTTGCCCAGAGAGGCAGATGCCAGTTACAGCACATGAAAGAATTTGGCCATTACATGAATTTCACTCAAAGTCTAGAAGGGTCACTGCCTCAGACATATAACAGTGTTTCAGTCAGAAGGGTGATATTGCCTGCCTGGGTCAAATAGAGATCAGCAAGGATAATTTTTAAATATAATAATTATTAAATAAATAGCAATTAGCCTAAACACTAATATATATACATATATATAAAATTTCCAATGCTCTTTAAGTCTCTTGCCCCACTTCCTTTTTCTGAACTAAGTTCTAACTCCTTCCCAGCTCTTGCCAATGTGTTTGCCTTGGATTTCACTTAACCCTCTACCAAGAGGAATCCTCTTTTCCAGAGAAACTCAGTTACCAAAAGCATTGCCAATGAACACTACTATCAATTAAATCGAGAGTCTCCCTCATACAGCACTTGAGTTTTACACAAATCTGACACACAAATAATCACTCTCAGCTGACGGGTTTTCTTTTCAGTAAAAAAGCCCCAAACGAACAGAGCACCCCAAACCTGACCCCACCATGGCTGACGTGCTCTAGGTAGGGCCAGGGAGGCTGGAGAAGCTCCTTGTGTATCCCAGAGTGGTTTGGGTTGGAAAGGACCATGAAATTCATCTCCTTCCACCCCTGCCATGGGCAGGGACACCTCCCACTGTCCCAGGCTACTCCCAGCCCTGTCCAGCCTGGCCTTGGGCACTGCCAGGGATCCAGGGGCAGCCACAGCTGCTCTGGGCACCCTGTGCCAGGGCCTGCCCACCCTCACAGGGAAGGATTTTTTTTCTAATACCCTGTCAGCCTTTTGAAGCCATTCCCCCTTGTCCTGTCACTCCAGGCTCTTGTAGAAAGTCCTTTTCCATCTCAACTGGCTGAGCCCAGAAATTTACTTTGCCTTCTAATTGTCCTATCAGAAAAAACTTTTTTTTTTTTTGCCATCTGTTCCTACAGAGAGCAGTATCCTTTTCAACCTCCTATGCAGTGTTAAGAGGAATAACACCTCCCAAATGTGTGTGGTTACTTGGTACAGTTTGTCTTGTTAACTTCAATCCATGCTGTCAAATAATCCTGAGTTTGTGTATTTCCATTCTGCAGAGTACCAATGGCAGAGGTGTCGCCCTGTCTGTGATTCCTGACACTTTCACTGTGTGGGAAGTGCTCTACAGCTGTTGAGAAATCATGGAATTGTGCTGACACTGTCAGTCTCCCACCAGTGCATGTGTGATTGGTGCTTGTTTCCTCGATTCAATGACTATGCATACTTTGTTAATGTTCCTTCACCTTTAATAGGAGCAAATTCTTTTCAGCAAACATTAAAGAAGTCAGCTGTCCTTCTGCTCAGTGTCTCATGCATTAAGCATGATCATGCATTGACTGAGAAGAACATTACTGTAGTAGCTTAGAAACAGCAGAAGCACATTCATCTGTAAAATAATTAGCCTTGTTTGTAAATATCCTTGGAAGTGATACCATAATTGTATTAAAGAAACATTTAGTTTTTTATTGCTGTGCATTGAAAATTCAAATTACTTCCGTGTGTCTGCAGAGAAGGGAAATGTAGCTCCAGTAATGTTGGTAAATGTTGGTATCCAGTAAAACAAGGAGTAACCTTGATACCCAAGGTGTGTGGAGTTTGGGGCCAGCTCTGGTGCCTGGACAAAACTTCCCAGCGCTGGTGGGGCTGGGGGGAACAGAGCACCCATTTCCATATGAGCAGAGGTTTATTCATGGTGGTTGAGAAGGCATTTTAAAGGGAAGCTGCAAGTCCTTGCCCTGGCAGCTGTGACCAGCTCATCAGTAAATGTTCCAGTTTAGAAATTCTCCTGCCTGTGGAGAAGGGGAGGGAGCCCTGCAGAACCCTGTCCAGTGCTTTCAGAAAAAGTCAAAGAACGTTTCTTTTCCCATGGTTTAGACACCATAAAAAATATCCTGATCTACTGAAATGTTTAAGTCTGGCTGACCCCAAGGTTCACCTGATAACAGATTAGATTGGTTCTTGCTGATCATTTCTGGCAGTTCTCTTGAATTTCCCTGGGCTGAGTTTTAATGCTTTGCCATGGAGAATCTCTAGCACACCTCACATTAACATTGCAGCATTAATGTTTATTTTCCCTGTCTTTCAAGGCAGTAAATACTCAGTCTGCCATTGCCAGTTTATTTAACCTGGTTTCAGACTTCTAGGAAAATGGAATTTTAAAGCCAACAATGTTGTCTTTGTCTGCCAGTGGAGATCCTTTAGCAAAAAGCTTTCACTCTTCACCCTGACCCGTTCACAACAGGTACAGAGGAACTGGGATTTCATTTTTGTGTAAACCAGCACTTGTCCCTCAGTGCATTTTTAACCAGAATAGCAGAGCCCACCTCACTCAGTAACATTTAACCCCCGGTGCTGACCTGAGCGGGTTTGGCTGCCCAGCGAGCGCTGAGGCTGCTCCAGGAATCTTTTTATGCCTCAGACTTGTGAGGGGCAGTTGTGGGCACACAGGGGTTGGTGCTGCTCCTGCAGGGCTGCAGCAGCACCTGGGGGCAGTGTCCCACACCTTGTCCTGATCAAACCTGGGGAAGGGGAGCAAGGAACGAGCACCGTCTGCCAGCCCCCTGTGTTACTTTGCTGTTAGCAGAGTTGTCTCCTCTAACTAACACCTCTATCGAGGCCCAGCCTCTTCTGAGACACCAACTGAAGCGTTCAAGGAACAAATCCCACAGAATTGGAGTTTATCTCGGTACGTTTTTGCCCAAATTTTGCAGGATACTTCAACCAAATTAATAGTTGGAAGATGTCAAGTGCTTCACCATCTGGTGGTGAACACTCTGGCTGTTCAAGGACCCTCATCTCCAGAGGGAGAGCAACATTCCAGCAGAGACTGAGGGATCCTGATCCTCTATTTTTTTTTTTTATTTTAAGGGTTGTGATGCTTGCTCCTGCAGCTGAGAATTAACAGGCAGAGATCCTGTTTGTCCAGAGCTAAGGTGTCATTTTCCTCGATGAGGAGCTTCTGACAGCATTTAAGATTTGCCGCTCACAGAGTTAATCCCTTCTCCACTGGGATGAAGAAATCATCTCCCTTGGCTAATCCAAGTTGGATGGATAAGTGGAACAGCCTGGAGTGTACAGTGTCTCAGTGCCTTGCTGCTAGATGCCATTCTTGGAACTAAGGAGGAGATTTGGGGTCATAAGGACTCAGTCTTGTGTCTCCAAATTACACCCCCTGCTCTGGGAGTGGTGATGAGGGACCTCATTGCTGCCCTTCACCTCAATTCACTTATGGCCCTGGGACTTCATCATTCAGTCACCTTTTCCTTTGGTGTTTCCTCATCCTCTTAATCCTATTGTGTATTTCTAGAGAGGAAATACCACGGTTGTCAATGCCCACATAAAGACAATAAATATTCTTTGGGAGAGAGGAGGAGGACGAGCCATTCCTGCTCCTCAGAGCCCTCACCACAGAGCAGGTTGGAGTTAACGCCAACCCTGAGCAACATCCGAGCCTCCCTGGGAAAGGGGAGAGCAGGGAATTCCTTTGAGAGCGACAGGGGTCCCTGCAGAGGTGGTGCTGGAGGAGGGGATCTCCTGCCTGGCGGTGTTAAGTGCCCTTCCACCACTGCAGGATCTGGTGGACACAAAAGTTTGTGGAACAGTTGGACAAACTGTCCTTGTTGCTAAACGACATAATTAACAGTGTAACTTAGGGTACAGCACAAGCAGCCCTCTCCACCAAGTGTCTCTGTGAGGCAGAGTGATGGAAGATGTCCATTCCAGAGCTGGGCAAAGCTGCACCATCAGTAACGGCTGATCCCTGCTGTGTTCCTTCCACCTCCTCTTTACCTTGTTTTTCTCATTGCCCAACATTTGTTTTGCCAGAATAAGATGCTAATAAAATCACGCCTAGTTACCAAATTGGTTTTCAAGTGTTGCATTCCAATTATAAAAGCCTAATTCCTCCTTCCACCCACTGAACCTTTTTGGTATTAACAGGCTTTACTATGCAAAGTCATGCAGGGGCTGTTTCGTTTACAGTAATTAAATGAATGTCAATTGTTTTAGTTGTTTCTGAGGGAGAGTTCTACATGAGTATTAGCATGTTCTGCTAACCCTGACGTTCTGCACTTCAGGCCTGCCGCAAACCCTTGGGGGTTGACCACTGACCTGAGACTCCTACCCAGACATGCCAAGTGCATCTCAATGAGACTGAGCTCTTTTTCTCAGTTTCTATGGAACCAGCGGAGCGGAACTAATATAGCATCCGCATATAGATGAAAGAATGAAGAGGAAAAAGGGCTTTACAGCTAAATTAATTAAGCAGATGTACCTGTCTAATTAAAGATGCACTGTCCCTTTTGTACCCTAGCTGCAGTACAAACAGTATTTAAATACACTCTCTACCCATTGCATCTATCAAAATATTTAGTAGGAACGCTCAGATGAAGGTGATATTAGCAAGATGAGCTTCCCATGTATTATTAATAGAAGGGCTCCCAATTATGCACAAATGCTGCAGCACATCTTCATAGCAATGGCAGAAAAGCCAGCTGCCCAAGCAGTCACCACGCAGCACATTTGTGACAGGTAGGGCTGTTAGAGGTCCTTGCCCCGATGAACACAAGGGTTTGTGCCTGGGCCCTGGGCCTGAGAGCAGCCTCTGCCTCAGCCTGGTGCTACAGGCTGGAATTTCTCAGCTCAGGAGGCACCAGGGACTCAGAGTGGTAGCATTTGGCTTTCTTAGATTCCAAAGCTGTTTATTCTGAGACTTTCAGAGCTGCCCTCAAGGCTAGGAAGTCCAATTCCCATCCATCACCACCCCTCCCCTCCCAAAAGTATTGAAAAGTCTGACTTTAAATTCTCACAAAATTACACAATATCCCCATTGCCACCCAGACAACCAGGGTCTTTTCACCTGAAGTTACTCTACAGGAGCAAGACGGGAATTTGGCCTGTAGATTTTCTAATCTAATTTTTCATTAGATTTAGACACACAAAGCCAACAACAAAGACCCAAATCTATTGACAGCAACAGGACCAGAGGAGTCACCTAAACCCAGACGCCTTTTCTCTCTGCCTGCACCTTCCCTGAGGCTTCCAGGAGAAATCTGAAGCTCCTCCCCATGCCCTGGCAGAGGGAATTCACACTCACACAGGGGAGAAATAGAGAAAGACATGACAGAGGCATCCAACCCCTTCTCTGACCCCAGCACAAATCACTCCCTTTTCTTACAGGCATTAAGGATGTGCACTTCCACAGCCAGAGTCTGAGACAGCCAGCAGGTTTTCATCAGAGATTTTCCAGGTAAAAAGTATTCATTGCTGCCATATCCAGCCAGAGATGGAAAAAAAGAAACCCAGGATGCCAACATGCTCTGGCACAGCTCAGCCAGAGCAGCCACAGGCTGGGAGCTGTTACCCCAGGAAAACAGAACTGAGTGACCCACCTGCTCTGCAGCTCCTGATGTCCTGGATCGGGTTGTGAAAGTGAGGAACCTGCAGTCAGTTCTGCATGGCTCGGGATAGCCTGTCCAGCTGTCCTGAGTCCTCCTGCGCAGCAGAATGGAATGGGCACGGCCAGTGCACCTGCAGAGGGCTTTGTCAGCACTTTTTAAACAATCTGAGTTAACAGGGGAGTGAAAACCTGTGCCCTGACCTCAATCACTGTGGAGAATTCACTGCAGAGCTGGGAGCTTTGTTTTTCTCTTTGCTTTAGGGTTTGCTTGCAGGGACAGAGGGAGGCAGGGAGTGCCTGGGCGGTTTTGGTGGAGAATTAAGACACAAACACATCTAACAGCTTTAATACTCCAAACTGGCTTCATGGGTCTTACATAGTGAAGACAAAACTACTATTCAGAAACAGAAAAAAAAAATCTGAATTAAACACTGGACTTCCCCAGCCACGGTGTTTCATACCTTGCATCATGAAACAAAAGCCAAAAAACTTTCCCCTTAAGCTCAATTTCTCACTCTCTGTACTTGGTGAGCTTCAGATTCAGCACAGCTCGGCTGACTTCCCCTTCCCTGCCACTTGAGCAACCAGGCTGCAAATATGGAGGGAAAAATTTAAAATCAACTCTTCCACAAATCATCCCTTTTAATTATAAACTTGTAATGTTTTTACATGGAAGGGGCTTAATGATACAGCTTTCTATGAACTCAAAGATAACATAAGGGTCTTGGTCAGCATTGACATAAAAGGCATCTTGGTAAAAATCCTCCAGGGCTTTGACATTGCTGTAATAGATGTCCAGGCGCTTCTCAATATTTTCTTCCTCATCTTTGGGGTTCTGCCTGAGCCGGGCCTGGATCTCTGGAGTGGGAGCTGGTCTGAACGTAGTGTGGTATCTGGAGAGGAGAAGAAATGCCACGGTTTCAGCTCAGCTCGAGGACACAGCAGCCGCTTCTGCAGACACTCCGTGCTTTTACCTGTCACAGCCCCTTGGCCTCTTTCTGCCCCAGGCCGGGGTTTTAAAACACAGATTGGAAATTTCAGGGCATGCAATCTGTCATTGCTGCCCTCAAGAATCCTGGATCCTCACAGGCCAAGGGTTTCCCTGGAGGTGACACTGGTAGTGTTTCTCCGCTCCACACAAGGAGAAATATCTCTTACATTACCCAGTGCTCCAGGTTCAGAAGCATTTCCATTACTTTTTCTTGTAATCTTTGATTCCTGTCTTGTAAGAAGCATCTGAAAAAGCCTAACCTTAAACATAAACACAACCTTGTGTCCAGCATTGCTGGGACCTGTCTCTTAAACTGTCTTTAAGGCTCTCAGACATTTAATTGCTAACATCTTTATGTAGTAGCAGAGGTAAAAAGAGGTTAACTCACCTGAGATTGGTTTTGGTTATTTTTAATTTTCCAAATGCCAGAATTTGGCTTCCCTCAATTCACAGTTGTGGCTTCCCTCAATTACTTCAGCAGGAAAGAGGATTTTCATCCTCAGAGTCCTGTAGCAGTGCCACAGCCCAGCTCAGCTGACACCAAAGGAATTCTGATGATGTTCCTGCACTGCCAAAGGCTCCCAACAACCTCTGAAAGTCCATTTGCAATCAGGTGTTTAAATTCCCTGCTAGAACTGGTGATCCTAACTCTGAGTAAATGTCTTCTCTGCCCTAACACAAAACCAGCTTGTCCCTCTTGGGACAAATTTTCTGAAACTTCTGGCATAAATGCAAAACCAAGGAGAGAGCAGAGTCTGTGTCTGCAGAGCTGCATCCAGGGATGTGGACACGGAGTTCTTTCCACATGGGAGTGATTTAGGGCACAGCTGAAGGCCACCCCTGCCCTGCAGCTACAGGGGCAGGCTTTACACAGTGCCAAGGATTCGACACAGCACCTAAAACAATTCAATTCACGAAGAATTCGTGAGGAATAAACCCCAGAGTGTGGGAGAGGGAAGCGTGTGAACTGGAGCAGATACTGAACAGCCTAATCCTAATGATGAGAAATGCAAAGACGTGGGAATGATTTGCTTCAGCCTGTTCCTTTCTGCTGAACAACCACATTGCTCATTACTAAAGCAAAGAGAGCGGTTACAGCAAATCACTGCTGCTGTCACAAGTTAATGCTGCACCTCGAATGAGATGTCTGAATTATCATCCATCACTTTGGGACAAATCCACTCTTAATCTTTGAGGGTTCAGGATTTGTCTTTGACGCAACAGGATGCACTCAGCCTTTAGAAAAGTAAAATAAAGATTTAAAACTTATGTGTGGGGAATCATAAACCAGACCACAGGTGAAGTTGTGAACACATGCCCGCCCCAGCAGGTATTTGGGAGGATAAATTTCTCTGTGACTTGTTCCCTGGAAATCAAGGGTGGAGAAGGCAGGAAAGCTGAAGGTCACTGGTGAGACCAGAGGATGTGACACCAGTGAGATGAACCAACCTTACGGTGACTCAGCGACTCACACGAGTTTGCTCTACTGAGCAGGAAACACATTAATACCTCCCAGCAGACAGGACCATCACAGGAGCCTGGGGAAGTAAAATGCAGCAAGTTTTCCATTTCCCTTGCTGGGAAGCCTTGGAAATTCCCATGGGAATGTCTGAAAACCATCTACATTGAGGCTAGGTTTCAGACATCTTCCCTCAGCATTACTTTACCAACCAATTTAGTTACCATTAAAATGTCAGACCTGAGCTATTTGCTGCTGCAGATTTCAGGCACCAGGGCTTAAAACCCCCTGTTCTGAGGAGCTGCTGCAGCGGGAAGGTGGGCTGGTGCTTCAGGAGCTATGAAAGTTTTAACTTTTCTTTTAAGGAATCCCTGAGCAGGAGTAGAGCATTCCTGAGCTCCTTAGATTTCTAAGAAGCCTATTTGGTGCTTTCATCTCCCTGGCAGTCAGGGAAATGTTACCCAAGAGCCAGGAGTGCTCACCTCTCCCCAGTGACGGGATCAATCCTCCGCTGGGACAGGCGCTCCAGGATGGACTCGCGGGGGAGATTAAAGAAGAAAACCCTGTGGAGAACACAACAATTAAGTGCATTAACACCCTGAGAACATCACTTGTGACCTTCAGAGGGGGAGTTAATCCTCACCAAACAGCGGTGGCAGTGACAGTCCCCACGAACCTGCAGTGTCACAGACATGAGCGCAGGGTTTCTGCACAGCCCCTCCTCATTTGGGTTTGGTCTGCAGGCGCAGCAGGGCAGGAGCAGTGGCACAGGGCCCGTGTGTGCCGTGTGCTCTGCCAGCTCCGCGTGGGGGAATGGCACGGGGAGCCTCTCAGCCTGTCCCAGCCTGCTCAGCACACAGCACTTCCCCCTGAACTTCTCCGGATGCACTTCCCAACCCACCCGACAAACAGAATCACAGTGGCACACCCCCGGAGGAAAATAAAACCCTCTGCTGCTCCCGTCAAGGACAGAGTAAGAGCTTGTCTGCCAGAATGATGCATTTCTCCAGTGACCATGAGAGGGATTTTCCTCTTGCTGTTTCAGTCCACTTCCACTCCTTTTGCCCACTCCAGTCTCCCCCCAGAGTGAATCCTCTGCTCTCCCACCACTGCCCTGCATCCTTGGTAGGACAGAACACAAGCCCCATGATGCTGCTGACAATTCCCTGTCCTTTCCATCTGCACTGCCAGGGCACGGGGAGCAGCTCAGCACAGCTGGGCCTTGCTGGTGACACTGCCGAAAGGAAATATACCTGCTGAATGCTTCATTTGAGGATCAGAACCTGCAATTCCCATTGAGCCTGAGCGAGTGAGAGCTGCTCAGCATCTGAGAGAGGCAGCCCCTGTGTCACTGGGGCGGGAACAGCTTTTCACTGGGGGATGGAGCAGGACTTGCCATCCCACTTACCAGAGATGACACAAACGCCCTTACGCGGGTGAAGGATGCAGAACCAGAAAATGTGTCCCACATGCACCCAGGCACATCCTACTGTTGCAGATGAACTGTTGTGCCCATCTCACATTGATTAGTTCTCTTTTTGGTTCATTATAGTGGTCCTGTTAATTTTATATTTGCGTTCAAAAGCTCCTCAGCTGAAAATTCTTGACAAACTGCTGAGTGTGAGCAGACACGAATCCCATCCCCCAGCTATTGGAGACTAGAGCAGATCTGCACAAAGATCGCATTTATCAATTAGCACAGAACAAAACACAAAATAAAGCTCCCTTTGAACGTATGAAAATAATTTTTCCCAGCGAAGCACAACCTGAAGGCTGTAAATACACCTTTCTTCACAACACACCTTCTCCTGCTGCTGCCTTCAAGGCCAGGCTTCCTGTTTTCATTTTTGTCTGCTTCTCACAGGAGATACTGCGTGGTTTAGACATTCACCAAAGGAACATTTTACACTGCCTGGGTGGGATCAGACCAGATGAAAGGCTGAGCTTTACCTTGGCATGCACATAGCAGATTACTAGAATCCTTTGTAGGATTTAAAGTTATGAAAATCATCTCTCTTTTCAAATGTTTACAGATAATGACTTCTATTCACACTGTAGTAACAAAATAACAGCCAGGAATAAAACATTCAAGATCTTGGAGATTCCAAAGACAGGAAAAGAACAACAGTTTCAACACTCTTTTATCCCTTACACTCTTAGCATTTTGTTTTTCTTTGTTTCTGTTGCCCAACAATGGCACAAAAACGTGATTGTCAGAACAGGTAACATCTGATGATATGTCTCAAGATGAATATTCTAGTAGAGAGGAACAACATTTATACAGTCATGATAATTGATACGGCTTCCTATTATATCCTGAGATAAACAAACCCACTGAAGGATTATAACCTGGCATATCAAGAAAGCTTGTCGTAATTCATAGTTAGGAACACAAAAAGTATTACGGTATTTGAAACAGAAGAGCCTAAAAAACTCCACTTAAAAAGCTGCCAACAAAATGAACTCTGAAAGCCTTGTCTGAGACTCCCTTCTTTTCCAAACAAGATGCTGCTTATTATCCAGTCTGGTGTCACCATGAAAGAGGAGTGTAGGGGGAAGATGTGGGAGGGTGCAGACATCCCCGCTAATATGGATTTTTTTCTCCCCCATGTGCACTGTGTAACAGCACACGCAGAATTCACTGCAGAGCAGCACAAACTCCCAGTCCAAGGATCCTTCCAGGGGAAGGTGGGATGCCTTACCCTGCCACTCCACACGTCTCCCACAGATAAGAGAAAACAACACTCCCCAGGGCTGTCAGTTTAAAATCATTCAGAAGCAGCCAAACAAAACAAAAAAAAGAGATGAAGGGGAAAATCACTGACAGAACTACAGTCTAGGCTTAAAATACTTCCAATTAGAAAGCGTTATTACCATTTTGAAGGAGACACACACCCCACACAGTCTATTACACAGCCCCAGGAGGTTTACTCACATGAGTAAAGCCTATTTACATGGATGCAGGCTGGGAAGTGTTAGCCTTGGCTATCTGATACCTCTCCTGCAGCTCCTCAAGGTGCTTCTAAGCAACATCTGCCCTCTGTCCCTCGCTGCTGTGACTGATCACGTAACAAAGCTGACCCTCCAACTACCCAGGTAACACATTTATTGGATTCCTCTTGGAAATCCTCGTAACTTAGAGGGCTGAACCCATGACCTTGATCCAGCAGTAACTGGAACAACTCCCTGCAAGTACTGGATTCCTCTCCAAGCAGAGCTTGGCCCCTTCCACACAGCCAGAGTGCGTTTCTCACATAAATGCATCCTCTGTAAAGCTCACTTTAGGAATCAGCCAGGCTTTGTAGGTTGTAATGTGTCACAACTCCTACCAAGGGGGAATATGAAACAGATGTCATCAGAATTGGGAGACAGGGAGGCAAGGAAACACAGCCTCATATCAAAGTACACGACATTACCCTGCTGGATTAGCATCCAGCACAGCTCCTCTGCCAGAGCTCCCAGTTCAGCTGCAGGAGGGGAGCGGTGTCAGTCAGCACCAAGGTGAGGGGAGGGCTGGGCAGAGGGGCACCAGGAATCCTCACTCCTGCGCCACGGGGTCAGAATCCACCTATGGGCAGCCAAACTTCTCTGGCATCCAGCTGGAGACTGTGGGGAAAACTCAGTGCAGCCTCAGAGGTCTCTGAGGACAAACCCTGACTCCCACGGAACGATTCCTAAGCACAGCTCTGTCCTCTCTCCTTTGTTCCATCTCTCAGGAGAGGGGCATGTGGGAAAAGGTCCAGCCCTGTCAGCTTTTATAGATGATGAAACTGTGAACACAAATGTTAAAAGGCACAAAATATCCGTGTGTCAGAATCCTGCTCTTCCTCACTGTACTTGACATCACTTATCTAATCTAGTGCAGCTTCCAGATACATTAGAGAGATTAAATTCCAACAAATTAATAATGATGATGACACCTTCACTGTGTACCCAGTCAAATGAGAACTTGCTGCCTTTGGATGGCAATGAAATGTATTGCAGCCCTAACAGCTGGAATATAACGCTGCTTTCCTACCAGCCATCTGGCATTCCAGAAGAGTATTCCAGCCACTTCTGGCTTCTGACTATTCAGACAGTGTCATCTCAGAGCCTGGAGGTCACCAGGGCACCCTGATGCTTCCCCTGGCACATGGAGGGAGGAGAGGGAAGAGCAGGGGCGGGAGAGGTGTTATTTCACCCCAGATCATGAGACAGCATTTTTGGAAAAATGTGTCCCAACCACGCCATAAGTGAAGGATTTGTGACCTACACAACAGCATTCCATTAATCCTGAGCTGCATTTGTTCCAGATGGCAGCCAACCCACTTAATCCAAGTTATTAACAACTGGCAGTTCTCAGCGCTGTCCTCATAAGAATTTATTTGGTGGTGGCTTTCCTGTTTTCTGGATGGAACCACACTGACTTCAAACACCTGTAAGGGAAAAATTTGAGTGTTGCTGTAAGAGAAGCAGGTGCTTCTCCTTCTGATTGTGCCTGAATGCTGGAATCCTGTGCTAGGGAATAAGGAACGCTCCTGCTAAGGACAGGCCCCTTCCAGGATGGCTCCAGTGCCCTGCCAGCTGCCTTCACATCTCCAGAGGGCTGAAGCTCTGCCTGTGAGCCAGGTCCTGTCATTTAAGCACAGCTGCTTCATGAGCCTGACCTATGATGGATCCAGATGTTGGCTGCTCTAGACCTGAGTTATTTGCTTAGGTCAGATTCCCATCCTTGGCATTTCCCATTACTTGGAGTTGCTCTGGATTGACACTGGTGGAGTGGAGCCCAAAGCCAAGCCCTTTTTTATAGAAATATTGTCTGTGAAATTAGATTACACCGTGAAATTAGATCACACTGTGAAATCAAATTCATACCTTGTTTTCATTTAAGGATGTAAAAACAACACAACTGGATATCTGAGACAGGATCCTGATCCCTACCTGGCATTTAAAAACAGAGACTACTGACTTGCTTGTGGCTATACCAGGGCCAGGTCAAGCTTTGCAACAATTTTGGATGCTTGAATTAAAACAAAAACACACACCCAGCCAGTACTGGGCCATTTTTAATGTGGCTTTTAAACTTTTGAGTTGAAACTGCAACTTTAAAAATAGTAAGCTATTAATCCTTCCCTTATTTTCTTGACTCCTATATATCTTCTCCATCGCAGGCAGGTACCAGCTGCCATATTCCCATTCTTCATGCTCTGCACTCTGCAAAAAAAAAAAAGGCCCCTGCTGGCCAATTCTTGTTTAAAATTGTGCATAATTGATAGTGGCAAATCTACCCCAGCTGTGTCTAAAACCTCTCCAGGGGCAAGAAAAACACTCTCTGTGACTGTCATTAACTACTAAATTAGCAAGTACTCCTGGCAGTTTACAACGTACCACATCAGTCTGCTTTGAAAAAAAAGAAAAAAAGAAAAAAAGTGAAGATCAGATGCCTGTGTGATGTCAAAGTTACAGCAAACTTTGCTGGCAGAACTTTGACAGACCCTCAGCTAAACCAGAGCAAAAAGAACAGGAAGGAGAGAGTGAAAGAAAGGGAGAGGAAGAGACACAAAGTTACCTCCTTTTCCAGGCAGACAAATAGATAATGTCGAATTCAAGGCTAACAATAATTGTGCCTTTCATGGGGAAGAGAACATCTTACTCCATATGGAGATATCAGCAGTGTTCCTGATGCTACGGCACAATTCCCTGTGGAAAACAGCTCTCCTGGAGGATTCTGTTCTGGCAATGCAATGGCTACAAGTTTTGTAATGCAAATAAAAAGCTGAGAAAGAGCTGAGGTTGAAGTGTAAGGACGCAGTAGGGCCCTAAAAGGCCACCACAGGTAAAATCTTGGTGTGATCCCTGGCACAAACACAAGCTCCTCCCTTTGGTTCACAAAGCAGCCAAAGCAGGTGGGGAAGGAAATCACAGAGTTCTCACAGCTGTGTGGAAAAGCCTTGGGGGCATCATGGACGGAACTGGCAGAGGGACAAAATCATCTCTATAAATTGTCCTGAATTTGGGTGAACTCTAAGACTCCCATTGTTAAAACCGACCATATTATTAGCCTTTAAAAGTTTCAAAAAGTGCACAAAACTGCACAAACTTCTGGATTTTACAAGCAGAAAGGAGCAGGATGGCAGCTTTGGTCAGGGTACCAAAATTACCAGCATTGTAAAAAGGTCTTTTCCTTGGGTAGCACCACTGAGTGATCACAACAATATGATAAATGAAGACAGTGGTCCAACCTGACAGGTGCGAGGAGGTTCAGATTTGAATCCAAGTACTGATTGCAGATAAAACCCTGACCATTTCATCTTTGTTGACTTTCCAGCCAGAGATACTGACTTGGATCAATCAATTCCCCTAAGGAACATCTCCTTCCCTATGGCATAAAGACACCTTGAACCTGAAACCTTGGCTGAGGCTCTTCTCAAGCCCCGGCCCGGACACAGGATGCACGTTATATTTACACAATTACATTCTGCATCCCCAATCCCCCTCCTAAAAATTCCAACTGGTTACACAGATCCCATCCTCCTTCTCCCAAGGCTTGTCCAGGGCTCAGTGCAGCTCTCACCAGGTGTTCTGCCCATGGGTAACCAGACTACAAAGGCTCTGCTGAGGCTGCATCCCTGAGCCAACATGAATCACAGTTTATTCCCTACCCTAAATACTCCTCCTGCATGTCTCTGCAATAGGTAAAATGATCCTTATCTCTTATTTATGGAAGGAGCTGTTGGGAGGTTTTATTCACTGATTTCTTTCAAACTCTGGGATATCTTCTGATGAAAGATGCTTGATTCTATTTGGGGAAGTAATTTCACCCTCTAGGTTTCAACCATAAGGGAAAATACACTGCATAAACACTAAAACACAGGTTAATCAGCACAAGTGTTTTGCTTATTGAGCTCTTACAATGATTCATGGCATGACAAGCTATTTCCAGGCCCTGGATCTTTTCAAATGGATGCATTTCTGTCAAATAACTACAAAAGGCAGCTAAGTGGGGCCCAATTCCCAGGACATGGCTGCTGGCCAGGGGAGTGAGATGAACAACATCCTTCGTGGCTGCAGATGCTCCTTCCCCTCAGCAGCAGCGCAGAGTTATGGCTCTGTTCGATGCTTTTTCCAGCCCCCAGCTGGATGAGCTGGGCTCCACCAGCTCAGAGAGCCGAAGGGACAGAGTCCCTCTGTGTCCCACCCCACCGGCCTGGTGGCTCAGCAGGTGCCACACCAGCTCACAGCGGGGAACAGGCACTGGTGCCTGTCTGACAGAACAATGGACTGGGTCTGGAGCTGGGATAAAGCCAAGCAGCTCCACGGATTCACGGCAGCAAGGAACCCCAGGCCCTTGGGCAGCCAGAGCCCTTCCCTGCTCTGCAGGACTCGGGGCTGTGCAAACATGCCAGAGCACAGTGAAAGGCACACAGAGAGCAAATGCGTTCGCAGGAGTGGCTTCGATGCATTTTTAAAGCTTCTTTAGAGGAGGCAACATTAACTCTTTCTGCGTGTAATAAGTGGCTTGGATGCATTAATACCTGCATTCTGAACCGCTTTACATTGGCTCCCTCATTTCTATTCTTTGCCTCCTCCTTCCTCTCAGCTGTTATTCCAGCATCTTGCATTCCCCCTGGAGTTCATTCCAGCGGTGCTTTATGAATCACAGAATAAGATGGCAGCCAGCAGTGCTTTGGAGAAGGGTGGCTGGCACGAGTTCTGCCCTGCACAAGGTTAATCAAACCCCTCCTCAGATAATCCACAGCCTCTGCAGCCCCCGAGGCCCGAGGTCAGGAACCTGAAGCCTCTCCCCCAAACGCAGGCGTTCCCTCAGATCCCTGCAACCCTGCCCTGCAATAATGAGATTCTGCAAAGCAAACCTGGAGCGGAGCAACAACTCCAGGGTTAAGCACCAACAAACTCATCCCAGGACTGATGCCTTTGCTGCCCGTCTGCAGCTTGGCACCAGCACCTCCTGCTCCTAACAAGGGCAAAACCTATACTTTTCTTCCTTATTAAATAAAGTGAACCAAATTTAGAGTAAATGGTGCTTAACCCCCACCCCCAACATTTAAACACTAACTTTTGTCATTAGTAAGGTATTTGGTATGTAAAAATAAATAAAAGGACTGACACTGAGAAAGTGTATGATTTGGGGGCAAGGGGAGGGAATGAAAGGATGGATTATAATGTGTCATTTTATATATGTGTCAAAGGAAACCAATTTCATAATAGGGAATAAAAATTCCCTGTTTAAATACTGTCAAATAAATCCTCAAATGTAATAGGGTTCACTTCTGGGGAAAGGAAAACTAAATCTGATTAAATATTAATGTGGCGTAGTATTAATTAAGAGAGAAAAAAGTCCATCAAGAGAACCCCAATATGTTTACTGTGTCCCCAGGAAGCTGGAAAATTTCACAATCAAGTGTGTAAATGTTCTAAAAAAGGGTCCTGAATATTTTATGAATATTTGTCATAAAACAGAAATAATAACCACTGTGCAGAGCTATTAGAATTAATATTTATGCTGCCCGCCATGAAATATTCATGGGGACAGAGAAAGGGGGGCCCGTAAGACAAGAATTAATTTACATTGGGCTTGGTTTACCCGCTGGCTTGATGTTTAAAGACGGCTTGACAAGGCTCCATATGAATCCGTCAGTCACTTGCAGCGGTAGGTGGGGTGAAGGCAGGGGGAGGTGGGGGGGAGCGGGTCCAGGCTGCTGACAGCTCACAGATTGAGTTTCTGACAGCCCTTAAAAAATCTAAACGGCCCCCCACCTTTTTTTCCTTCTTCCATTGCCCAAGGCGCTCTGTACTGCCACCGTTCATCCGATCTCCCCTTCCATCTGCTGAAATTAAGGAATTAATGAGCGCTATACACTTTACAGCAGGCCCCAGGAATGTTTACTGGTGATTAAATTATAATGCAGCCGAGCTGTATAATTCATGAACCAATTAAAGGAAGTGTTAGTTGATTTGATGGGATGAGGACGTACAAAAAGCATTTAACTAATAGGGAACCGTGGGCTGCCGGGCGCTTTGGCTTTCTCGGATTACGCGGCTAATTGCTCTGCTTTATAGGGCTGTCACAGATAGCCATACATATTTCATTGTTCTCAAATACTTCAATTGTTTGCTTTCGTGTTGCTGCTGTAATATGTAGAAGCCCAGCCAAACTTCAGTGTAGTTAAAGCAGTACTCTGCAAAAGCAGGTTGCTCTGGGAGGAGGGAGGGACGAGAGGGGCACGAGGAGAAGGCTGGCTGAAAAGGAGTAACTTAAAGCCTCAGAGTTAAATGTCACTCAGCAATTACATGATTAAAAGCTGCAACATATGATAGTCTTTTGTTTTACAACTTTTTGGACACTAATATTCTATGCTGACTTCACCGTGGAGAAAATATTGGTGCGCTGAGCTGCTTTTTGTTTTTCTAATACTGAGGAGGGAACGAGGGAGGTGGAGAGGAAAATGTACTGAAAAAATCCAGCAAGGAAGAGCAAGATTGCTGTGGTTATCAAGAATAACACATCGTGTTTAAACTGAGGTGGTTTGATATTCTAAAACACAGGAGAGATGAAGGAGGTTGATTTCCCATCTGGGAGAACACTCGGTGTCTAATTCAGAGAGCTGCTGAGTCGTGCGAGCTGCTCATCCCAACAACTCCAGTTTGTTGCACAAGGAATGGGGGAATTTGCCATTCCTGCTGTTTCACAAAGCACTCCTCCCCAGCTGACAGGCCACAGGGCTCGATGAAACAGATTCTCTGGATTTGAAGGGGCCTATCAGTCGAGTTACTCCTCAGTCGAAACAGGCACATTCTTCCAGCAGTGAAATCCCCAGCCCATATCCAGAGGTACTGCTGAAGAAATGAGGTACAATCAGATCAACATCTCACACAGGCACTATTTTGTGGTTAGACCCTGGAATCTATTGAGTAAACAACAAGCTGGGTGAATATTGGATTTCTTTAGCTCAGTGATGAAGACACCACAGACCTCCATGTGTCCCTGGCAAAGTGTTCTGTCACCCACCTGAGGGACTCTGTGGTAAATCCTGACCTGTCTAATTTGGAGCTTTCCATTCCAAAGTGTTGTACAAACACCAGCTCAGCAACTTCCAAGGTAAGTTATTATGCAAAGTTTATAATCTGGTTCATCCCTCTCCTTGCACCTGTTCCCTCCAGCATTTGGGTTTGGAAAGCAATCCCTCTGGAGAGCCCGGCACCAGAAATCAGGATGGCCTTGCAAGCCAGTGCAGGTGTTCAGCAGGGAGACCTACATTCAGTGAATGCTTACTTTTTTCTAAAAAGCAGAGCAAACCTAAGTGGCCCCAAAAAGAAGGAGCTGCACATCCCATTTCCCAGGGCAGCACTCAGACTAGCAGGCTTGGGCCAGCCTGGGTGGAAAAAAAAAATTGGGGTTCTAAAGAAAAAAGATTTCTCATCCTAAAAAGCATGAAAATAAAAAAATATATTTTAAATAATTCCCTTTATTCAGAACTACCATATATTGATAATTTGTCCTCAGTTTCTGGGTTAGTGATGCAAAACTTTGGCTTAGTTAAACAGGTAGGCTCCAAAATAAGGGATAATGACACCAGTCACACAGCATGAAAAACTTGTCATCAACCCACTGGGAGGCTGAGGAAAATGGAAATTGGATTGCCTGCTCTAGAAAATAAAGTTTAAATTGTCTGGGGGATAAAGTGGATCCTAAACTCACCTAAGTGGGCAGTGCCTCGGCTGTGAAATCTGACTTTCCAGATAATCACAGGGTCAGTTCTACACACTACATGTGATCTTGGGAGGCTTTGAACTACCCACTGTAGGATTAAATAGATCTGCAATTGGGTAAAATCCATCAAATTACATTTCTGACATTCAGCACCTGGGACAGCAACAAAGAGCACTAGTTAATAACAAAAAAAAGTGTGAGGGCAAACCGAGCTCCGACTCCGTCCCAGGAACAGGGATAGCACTGTGGGCACTACATGGGAGAACAGCAGAGGTGAGAGCAGGCTCAGGAATCACTCTGTGCCAATGATTGCTAACAGGAAACGTCAGAACTTGGCAATGTCAAGGAATCAGAGGCGCTGCAGAAAGTATTTTCTTTGTGCCTTTTGAAGTGCCCTGGATACAATCAATCACACCGAAAAAAACCTCCTATATTTTGGTTCAATGTGGAAAGGGCTATTTGCATTTCAATATGTTCAGCTTATCCTGCCAATAAAAACATGGAATCATGAAGAAGAGATCAGGCCACTGGAGTGAAAAACAAGAGATGACATCCTGCAGACCTTTCAGATAAAACAACTTCTTGTTTGTAACATTTCTGTTGACGTCCCAATATTTCTGAATGATTGGGTTTTCAAATGAGATCAGTCAGCATGCAAATAAGGAAACAGGATCAAGACATCTCCCATATCTGATTGGATAGAGAAATTATCAAAAGACCCTTTTTTCATATCAAATTTCCATCACAAAAGGTCAAACTTTCAACTCCCATTACTTTTGCTAACTGCATTTCACTGTGCCTGCCAGCTCATTGCTGCTGCTGTTTTCAGAGGAAAAACAGAGAAGTAACAAATGATTCCATCTTCTCCCACATCTGTCAGACAGGATGGACAAACATTTTTTAATCTTATTCAATTTTTCTCTATAGCCCTAAAAATCCTTGCAGCCAAAACATCCTTTCTAATCTGATTAGCTATTCCTGGGTTGCTTTTATTTTTCTTACAGGTACTCCTCTTATTTTCTAGCTCACAGACTGACAGAGCACCAGCTGTGTTGCCAGAATGTTTTGTCCTACAATTTGGCCATTTAAAATACTTTTTGATGTGTGCTTTCCTAAAATATATGTCCCTGTGTTGTCTGGCTGGACTGCTGCCTAAATACACAAATAATGGATGTTCCAGAAATGGCCCAAGACTGAAAATGCTCAGCTCACACAAACTCAGAGGAGCAGCTCAGCACCCCGAGGTGCCATCCACTGCTTTTCAAGGTTTAAAGCTGAATTTTGAACAGCAGGGGTAGCAAGTGGGGCAAGCACAAGAAAAATGAATTCATTAGTAAATTGGCAGGACTCGATGTATTCGTTGCTACTGGTCCCATAAAAATTCTCCCTCAACATTATTATCATTGCAACATATATAAGCCATCAGACCAGTACCTAGAGGTTTCTGTTATTCTGATTTTCTCTGTTGTTCTTATTACTCAACAACTAAATGCTTCACAAAGCCATTTCCTACAGAAATATTTATGTTCCCAAATGTTTATTGGCCCCTCTATCATGATCAAGCTTTTATGAGCACTCTATACAGAACTCTGAATTAAATACATAATTCCTGCTCTATCGGATCTGCCTTTGCCTATTTTACACAGCCAGGCACCGTGGTGAACCACAGAACACCTTACAGAAAATCTCATTTATATGGTAAAGATATTTCTACCCACTCTGACTGTGTGGGCTGGTGATTACAAGAAGATAATGAGGACGAAGAGGATGGAGGGTTTAAATTCCATTAAAGGCTTTTATTCATTGCGCTGGTTGTCCTGAACAACCTCTTCCAGTGATTTCTACACAACCACAGGCTCGGAACCATCACAGGCTGGAAGGAGATGGAGGAAATGTCCCACAGATGCTTCTGACTTGCTCCACATCACACAGGTGACCACAACAGCTCAGCTGCATGGAATAATTGACCCTCAATCCCCTGAAAGCTGCTCCTGCTGGCAGCTCTGAGCCAGGACCACTGAACAGCTCAGATCAGGAGCTGTTCCCCCAGATTACTTCCTTCATCTCCGAGCTTTCATTTTTCTTCTCTTCTGTTGACCAGAAGTGCCTGCGGTGATTTGTCAATGTCTCTGTAGCAACTAAACTAAAATTCCGGCCTCTCTACCAACATCAGTTCAACGTTCTCAGCACCTTGGTGCCCAACAAATGCCAGGTGCAGAATACAGGGAAACTTTTTGCATAGACATCATTGGGAATGGCTGGAGCTGTGCCAGGGGAGGTTTAGGTGGGAATTAGGAAACGGTTTTGCCCTCAGAGGGTGGTGGGCACTGACCACACTCCCCAGGGAATGGGTATGGCCCCGGAGCTCCAGGAATGTTTGGACAACAAGGGACATGGTGGGATTGTTGGGATGTCTGTGCAGGGGCAGGAGTTGGACTTCCTGATCCTTGTGGGTCCCCTCCAGCTCAGGATATTTTATGATTCTATGAAAATAACAGTGAATACACGTTATCTATAAGTCTCTGCTCTTCACAAGTCTATTACTATTGACACACTAATCATCAGACCACTTAAATGGATAAAAAGTCATTATCTGAAAGGTTAAAATCTATAGTGTTCTCTTTTTTTCCTGAGACATGTCTGGTCAAAGGTATTTTGAGGATGAACTGAGGATTTCAGTCACTAGGTAAGGTCTGGAGCTCACGGGGTTTAATAATGGGCTCTTCAGAGTAGATGAAGAAAATATAAAAGATCTGCGGACTGGAAACTGTATTTGACATTCAGATACATTCACGACTGAGGTGTGGGATTCTAACGATGAGTAACTGCATGGGAAGTTATTCACCCTTGGATTGATTGCACAGGCAACTTTTAAACAGTGATTTTTCCTCCAAAAGATACTCTAGTTCAAACAAGACTCTGTCTGAATCTGTTGTGAATTACAATGTGTTTGGAATTAATCAGACAGAATCTGATGTTTAACAAAAAAGAAAAAGATGGATTTTTTTTCTTAGAACTGTTTTAATGAAGACTCCTGTTCCTTAAAAGACCCAACCACTACACATAACTGTTTGTACCCAGAAATAAACTGAAGGAAAGGACACTCACCTCCACTTGCAGCTTGCACATACCAGGAAAATGTGAAAAGCTGAATGTTTGTATTATTTCCCCACTAATAACAGAGTCTTGCCTGACACCATTATGGTGAAAAACACCTTTTACAAAATCAAATATTCTGGTTCTTCCCAGGGCAAAACTGCCAGGTTACCTAACAATTAAGAATTTTTCAAATGCACGGTTCAGGCAACCACAGAAACTCAGCAGCACAGACTGTGCACCCTATAAAATGAGGAATATTCACAAATATCAGCCCTTTGCAGAATGTTTTTTAAGGGCAGGGAGGAAATCAGACCAGGTTTTTGTGTTGGCTTCCAGGACAGAGCTTACACTGCCATTACCATAAATCACCCCAGAACATCCACAGTGATAGAGAACCTTTCATTTAAAAAAATACTGCAGCTTCCTTCAGAAGCACTGCCACTTGCCATTTCTTTGAGGTAATCAGATAGCCGTTAATTAATAAACCTGTCAGGTGAATCGTCCTGCTCTGGTCATCACTATCCATTCTGTAACAGAATCCTGCTCTCATCACTGCTATCCACCCCATAGCTTCCAGCTCAATTAACTTAATGCTATGCAAATGAGAGGCTCTCCTCATCATTAGCTTATAGCCCACAAATGTTAATAACATAATTGGGCCTTCAACAGGGTAATTAGACACGATTTCTTCCATTAGTCTTACAAGGCTAATTATTGTTGATAGGAGAGAGGGGATGAGTCCCAGTGCTGCATGCAAAGAGGGGCATCTGGTTAAAGCAAATATAGACAAAACATCAACAAGGTAAAACAACAGTTGAGATCCAGAGCAGGGTCAGGAAGGGGTGGGGTGAAGGAAGACACCAGCAGGAGAAACTTAGGAACCTCTAAGAAATTCTCTACAAGGCAAGAACTAAACCCAAATATCCAGCCTGATGCTGGAGCTCTCCTGCCCTTAGCAGTGAAACAACCTGATGCTTAATAAATGCAAGGAAGCTCCTCTCAAGCTTTTGCAGACAGGGCAGGTGGGAAGCTGTGCTGATCAAAATTCCCAGGTTTGAGATGCAAATGTGCAGCCACAGAGAAGACCTGAAGAACTGAATTCATTCCTCCATTTCCCAGGTCATTATGTCCAACCATTTCTCCTGCCACCACTGGGTTGGCTGTGTTTGATCACAAGATTTTTCTCAGCAACATCTACGTGTTGTAAGAACCAGAGGAAATGGTCTCGAGTTGAGCCAAAGGAAGTTTAGCTAGTAGGACAAAAATTCTTCATGGAAAAGAAGGTGGTCAGGCACTGGAACTGGCTGCCCAGGGAAGTGGTGGAGTCACCATCCCTGGACGTGCTCAAAAACGTGTGGATGTGACATTTGAGGATGGGGTTTAGTGGGGAACACCACGGTGGTGCTGGGTAGAAGGCTGGACTTGATGATTTTAAAGATCTTTGCCAACCTTCAGGATTCAGTGATTGTAATTACAAAACTGGAGCACACTGAATTCTTTAATAATCACAAAGCAAAAGAAAATCTTACAAAAATACGGCAAGTTCTCCATACCCACCACCATTTAGCTTTGACAGTTCAGTGTCTCGCTGCAAGGTGTTTAAAAAAAAAATCAAACTGAAGAGTGCACAGGACTCAAGGGGTTGAGAAAACACAATATTTCTTTATTTTGTATCTGCTTAACTTTGGGGCACATTTGTGGCCAATATGAATCCTTTGATTTCACTGCAAGTATGTGAGGAGGAACCTTTTCTATGGACTTGTCCTGAAAATCAGCTTAAATTCCGTTCACAGAAGTAGCAGCTTTTACTAGAAGGTTAAATGAAACCATTACTCTTTTAGCCTGCTGTACCTTGACCTTTGGTCAGTGTCTCAACAGAGCAGGATTGTTCACTCAGTGAGTATCAGTGGGATATTAATCAGCATTCATGTCAAAAGAATGATAGACCACAATTTTTTAAGAATTATTTATATCAAAGCATGGCAGTGCCCTACTGAGCTAAGAGGAAAGGGTAATGTTTAAAAGCCTCTGTGGAATACATAAAAATCTTCCACTAAATGTATTTCAAAGGACAGTATCCTGTAATATGGAATTTTGCAAACATAATGGATTTAGGGACAGAAAATATGATCCTTGCAAAGCATAAAATCCCTGGGTCACCTCTTACACCTGAGCCAAAGGAGGCCAATTTAAGTAATAGTGATTAATACATTCATGTGGCTGCAGGTGATCCAAGCCCATAGAACTGGATCCAGCGCATCTGTCAGACATCAGGGATCATTCCCACACCTTTCCTCCATAGTAAGATGTGGAAGGATTCAGCTCCCCTCTCTTAAATTGCCCTGCACTTACTAAATTTACTCACTAGAAAATTCTGAGCAAATATTTTATTCCAAGGCAAACAGCAGTAAATCCACTGATGTTTTAATGAAGATTACACTTTCTAATCCTCGTGGTAATGACAAACCAGTCTCCATTCAATATGCAATATTACTTGTCAGTTTTAATCACCAGAACTGTTTTCTATTTGCTACAGGCTGATGCACTTGTCTTCCCAGATCTTCAGCCTGGAGAATCTAAGCAAAAGCAGTACAATTCCTGTTCTGCTGAGGGTTTTCTGCCTGGGCCAATTTTGCCACATGAGCTCCGAGTAAAGCCTTACTCTGGGATTAGTCCCAGAACCAATGAGATCATTAAATCAGGGCACAGCTGGAACAATCCTGTCCATGTTTTTAAATCAGAAATCCAGGATTCCAGTGATTGGGGAGTTCATAAACTCAGTTTTAACCTGTACAAGATGCCTTCCTGCATTTATTCAGAAGAATATTCAGCCAAATTCAGCTACCACACCACTGAAGTAATCAGCAAGGTACTGACATGATGGGAGATGCTGGACAACACTGGCCAGCCCTCCTTTCCCCTCCTGCTTCCTCAGCCACGAAATGTCTTCATTTATATTTCTCACACATGCAAAACTCTCCTCAGTTTTATCTACACGTGTCTTCTTACCAATGTAAAGTAAATGCCTTGGTTAATTAAATTTAAATGCTGCCATATCTTTATATTTAGATTTTTCCTCACTCATTTTTCAAAAGGTTTTCAGGTTCTGGGCAGATCTCAAAAACAGTATCTTCGTTACAAAAACACTATAAATCTGCCTTGCATGTGTACGGTTTTTATTTGTGTGTTAACTACTGAGTTAATTAAGGTGAAACTTTGCAAATCTCTGCTTTAGACCACGAGGAAATGGTCAGAATTGACAAAGCACAGATTGATATCACAAAGTTGTCATTGGACTGAGACATGACTGGCTTACTTTGTCATGTCTAAAATTTGCTACCAGTGCCAAAGACATCAAAATTAGCCCAGGCTCTGCTGCTTTTACAGAATTTTACCAGTTGGTGCTGGGTTCAGAAAGGCAGCCTTGATGTTGGTGGCAACTTCCAAGAGGAACAGTTCCAATGTTAGGGCAACCAGGATAGAAAGTCTTCAGGTTTCCTAATGTTTCCTCATTTGTGAGAGAGGGTTACTGAAGGGAAATCTCCCTCCTTTCAGCAGCAAAAGGAATGAAAGTGTTGTGTATGTGGTATTTGGTCCTTAAAAATAACAATAAAAATAAAAATACTGACTTAGAAGTGGAAGCTTTTCTTCTTTCTCTTCCTGGAGATTTGGAAGCTTGCTGAGATCAGAGCACTCCTTAATTGCTGTATCCAGGATTTCACCACACAAACTCCAGCCATCAAAAGGAGCTTGTATGAGATGAGGTAACTTCTAAAAATAATCCCTGCCTCCCACAAGTGAAGCCAAATATACCTCCTATTCTTGTTGGAGCAAAATCAGCTTGTGACAGCAAATGCAGCATCCTACAGAAAGCCCATAGAAAGATTTTAAAACCGCATTTGATGTTTTGTTATAGCTGGCTCAAGATGCATATTAATGCTTCTCCCCAGGAGAGAAAGGCTCTTATGGGACCAATATAGGTCAGGCAGAATGTGCAGCAGAAGTGACATAATCTTTTTATTGTAATCATCCAATTTTCTGTCTATTGGATTATTTAAGAGCAAGAGCTTCTATTCAGAGTAGTGTTAGGAGGGAAGAGAGAGCACAGTCTGAGGAGGAGAATGGAGGATAAGGATTCCCCAGCAGTGGCTAAACCCCAGAAATCTGAACAAGGAGCTGCTTGCATTGGGTTTGTGTGGACAAAAGAATGAGGGTGAGTTTGGGCACCACATGTAAGCCCTGGGAGTGCTGACCAGAGCCCTCATGCCAGAGGGACACAGGAGGGAATGGGAGATCCTTGGATATATTTTGCCCATTACTCCATGCCCAGTGGTGCTTCTTGCACTGGAGGCAGATCAGGAAACAAAGGTAAATGACTTAATTACAATCTCGTTAATGAGCAGGGTAAGTGTCCAAAGACCCGCATCAAGAGATAAGCCGATCACTGAGTCAGTGCTGTAGCTTGGGAAAGGCTACAGGAGCAGAAACTGGATTAAACTGATCCCACTCACCGAGTGAAGCGGAGTCTCGGGTGAGAGGCAGATTTGCCGGTTTTGCCCAGCAAACACGGGGGTTGTGGCTGGGGATCAGAACTGCGCTGCTTCCCCCTTGGCAGGGTGCTGCGGCCCCTCAGAGCTGGGCTGTGGGCGCGCACCCAGCACGGGTACCGGGGGCAGTGGCTGCCGGGGCAGGGAACACAGACCAGGATCCCCCACCTGAAGCACACCTTCCTGCAAGCTTCCCCTCCAGAAGCACATCACAGAGCTCTGCTCCTTCAGCCCCCACCGCCCCTGGGTTTTCACAAAAGCCTCTTGGATTTGGTGATGGAGGAGGAAGAGCCCAGCTGGGATGGGAGCACTGAAATGCAAAAGGAAAATGAACCCCAAAGCAATTAGTGTTAGTGAAGGCAAGAGTCACCAAAGCAGCAGCCACAGAGTGGCTGGAAGAGTGAGCTGAGAAAAAAAAATGAGAATGTTTGAAGCAGGGAGTTGTGCTGCCTATTATTTTTACCATTTTACAAATTAATCCAAATCCTACATAGTTCACTTGGACTTTTCCTACAGTTTCTCTGTCTCTCTGGTGCAGGCAAATTTTATTGCACTGATTAAGTCTGTTGATTACCACATCATTTCTTTTATTTTTTTTTCCTGAAAATAAGGAGAAAATAAGATATAACATTTCTTCTTTGCTACTCATCAGATTTTTGTATGCCATCAACTAAAACCACATCTATTATAAGTACACAATATCCATCATTTAAATTAGGTCAAAGTTTTTAAAATGCTCTGTAAGATTTTTCCACATCAGAATAATTCAATCACTATCATGTTTCCTTGATGCAACTATTTTGGGATTTAGCTTGTTCCTTGATTGGGATTTAATTAAGTCATTTACATGTAATTTCCAAATAAGTAGCTGTTACAAAAGGCAGCAAAGAAATGAAAAGGCAAAAAAGAACTTGAAGGCAGCTGATCTTTAACAAAAATATTTCTGATATAAAAATGAATCTGAGGAATACATATTCAGTGATAAGTATTCCAGTCCATGTCTGGTAAACTCTCAGATAATGGCAGCATGGTGGGGTCACTGGGGTTCTATTAGCTCAATTAATGAGGAGTAAGATAAGGCTAACACCCAGCTCTTCAAACGGCTCAAAAATAGAGCTGATAGTAATGGAGTTATTAACCTTCACCAGCCATTGAATTTTGCTGCTGATTCAAACTCCATTTCCTAGTTCAGGCCTCCATTAATAGGCTGTTTATTATCCCTAATCCACATTGGGATCAGCTGCAGAAATATGAAAGCCCCATGTAAAGACCAAATAGTTAAAAAGAAAAAAAAAAATTTCCTATTCTGATTTCTCCCTTTTCAACATATTCACTGGTTCTTCCTTAGAAATTAGGAACTTCATTATCCTAAACTGTTTGAATACATGTTCTCAGCAGCATGGTGAAAAAGAAGCTTTAAATATATTATGTAAAAAGATGACATAATTGGGAACAGAGCCACAACATTTTGAAGACCAAATAAAACCCTGCTGGAAAGCTTGCACTGGAGAAGCTGTTGCTGTTTATTTTCTCTGCTGGGAAAGAAACAACTTTGATTTTGGAAAAATGGGTATTAGAAATACGTTATGTATGTACTGTTAGGTCAATCCTTTGGCTCAGCCCACCCCTGCCCAGCTTTGTCTGTTCAATTGTGTTATTTGTAATGTAATTAATCAACACTGGAAAGTAAAATAACTGACCCTGGATTCAGATCAGAAGGACACAACCAAGGAAATCATAGAGCAGGGGAAGTGGCAATGCCAGGACAGGCAGCAGAGCCTTTGGCAGTGATGGGAGGGCTTGGGGAGAGCTCCAACACAAACCTGGCTCCAACTTTAATACAGAAATCTTGACTTAAAGGGTCTCATTAGATTCTCTGCTGAGTCTGAACTCACTCAACTGAGATTTTTGACACTTTGTAAATTTTTGGGATATTTTCAGCGACAATGTTTAGTTACCACAGACTACACACAGAAGATGTTCTTCCAAAATCTACCCCAGTAACATCCGATATTATATCAGCCATTACGAGTGATGGAGTTAAGATCAAAATAAAAATGTTTATTTTATCCACCTCCAGTACTCAGTGCTGCCCTCCAATGCAGTTCTGGGTGTCCCACCTCAGCAAAAAATAAAGCTGGAATGCCCAGTGAGGGGAGAGAACAGGATGATCAAAAGAGCGAAATGATTTCTAGGAGAAAAAAAAAAAAAGGATAAACAGATGAAGGCTCTTTGTCTGGGAAAGAGGTGACTGAAGGGCAAATACAAGGGGCTTAGAAAATCAGGAGTATTGGTAGACATGACCAGGGAATGTCTGTTTCTCAAGAGAAGAAATGCTCCTGGAAAAAATTTACGAAATATTTTCGTATGACACCCAATGAGATGTGAAACTCCACATGATTTGGTGGCCCAAAGCACAGCGTTGAAAAAGAGACTATAAAGTCAAGACAGAGGGGTGATTAGAAGTTTTCCAAAGCATCCCCTGGCTCAGGGAATCCTTAAATTTCTGATTTCCTTAAGCTGGCATGGGCCCAGCAGAGGAATGGTCAGGAAACAGCTGAAGGTGACAATCAGAGATTCAAACTGGACGCTGCTGCTGCCGAATCTTATTTTAACTCTAAGTTTGGGAGAGAGCAAAAGGGATAAAAAACACTTTGGTGGCTATTCCATCGAGTTTTCAGCAGAACCACCCACGGCTATACTTTACACTTCTTTTTGTTGCTGAAGCACTAATGAAAAAAGCTCAAATACCCCTTCCCACTCCTTTGGGTGAGGAGCTGAAGTCGGTCCTTCGAGTCGGTGGCTTCAGAAGGCACCGTGTGACTGCGGATTCCCGCTGGCACTAAGGATCAGTGGCACTGACTGGTTCATCTTTCCCTCCCCAGCGGAGAGGCCGTGAGCAGATGCAGCTCCTAACCCTAAAGGCTGCCCCGGTTCAAGGCCAGGAGGATCCTGCGCACTCAGGCAGGAGCTGCTCCACGGGGATGCAGAGAGCAGCTCCCGTCCTCTCTCTGGGCTCTTTGGGGGCCAGGGCTTGCAGGTTTTCCTGCGCCAGCCCACGAGCAAACCCTCACTCTCCTGCGAAGTCTCATTTAAAGAAACCCCCTGCTTTTTCAGTGAAAATTGAATTGTTTTCCTTTTTGTTCCAGAGCAGTTCTTTGGATGCAGAAGCTGATGCTGTATGAGAGGGGTTTTTTTATTATTACATTTTAACAAACTTTATAGCCCATTTTGTTTGTTTTCAAATAACTTTATTTTCCTTCTTTTCTACCATCAATTACTAGGTTTGTTTTTCTTTCTATAAGATGGAGGAGTCAGGAGACTGATCCTGCTCAATGCTGTATAATTTAGTATTATGTGTGGTAGCTTTATGAGGTGGGAGTCAGATAAAACATAGTATTTGAACACTAACCATTTATTAGCTCTAAGGAATAGATTTGTGACTTGACAAGCAGACAATAACTCTGTGTTCTGATCAGCCAAAGAGGTCTACTCTGAGTTCAAAAACCAGAGTAACATTCTCTTTCACAAATAATATTGTTTACTGATGTGACTAGATTTTAATAATAAACTTGATATATATGTAAATTTATTTTAATCTAATTTCATCAACAGAGCCCTCCTAAAAATGAGACTTTGTAGATTGTTCTGTGTTTGATTTATAGATTTCTGCATCCTATTCCCAGATTGATTTCAAGGCTATAATTCTATCAGGTTTTTCTCCTGATGTCAGAAACACCACCTCTGCAGATAGTGTTTTATAACTAGCATCACAACTGAAAGTGAATTACTGCCCTGCTATCCTGTGCTGCAATGTGTCCTTTTGTTAATAATCACTCTCCCTCCCTTACATCCCTACCACTTCAGCTTCATGGAAAATATCAGCTCCGAGATCAATCAGGGAGCTCCGTGTCTATTTCTGTCCCTCACTTCAACCCCTGTATAAAACAGGGACCAAATTCTAAACTCAGATGGGGACGTGCAGAGCCCTTGAAAGCGAAGGGAGGCTGAGCAAATGGATCAGTGCTGAATTTCCACACATCCAATTCGATAATGAGTTGCTCTTCCTCCCTTGATGAGGTCTCAATCCTGTGCAGGAGCACGTGGGGCACACTCGAGTATTCACACTGATCTCGGGGACCCAGACGAGTTCAGGGATTCAGTACCTTCCTTCGAAATGCACAAGAAGAATAATAATCTGTGGGAAATCGTGGTTAACTGAGTCCAGCACAAGTTTTGAGGTTCTTTCTCCATTTTTTTTCATGCAATGGATTCCTGTTTAAGACACACATCGTCTTACTTTGAATAAATGAAGTTCCTGCTGTTTTCACACACTTCCCTTTCCAACCCTTGATAGATGACTGGCAGCTCCCTCCCCTTTATTCTCTCTCCAACTCAGTCTCAACCTTTCCCATCCTCCTCCCATCCCTGTACACGAGGGAATCCAGCGCAACCACACAGGACACACAGGAAGGGTAACTTTGCCAAATTAAACACTGATGTGGGCAGTGCACTTCTCCTACCACTACTTTCTAGGTAAGAACATCTCCCTTGGAAGCAGAGAGACCACAAATTCCCAATGTTTTTCTTTGGAATGGCCACTGTGCCAGCCAGTGGGATGGACAGAACCAGGAAGGCCTGGGAAGGGAATGGAAAAGCCTCTCAGCTTTGATGAGCGCACCAGCACTTTAAATCCTCACCACCTTTGGACCAGCTGTGAAAAGTAACTCTATTTTATTTCCTTGGCACGCCTAACAGTTCTCTTTGGATGCTGATGTCTCTCATATTACATTTCTGAACAATTCATTATAGCTCAAATAAAATGTAATTCTCATGTTGTTTTTAATTATTTCACAAAACCCAAAAGTCTCATAATGAGCTCCTTGCAATACCAATATATTTCCATGGTATTATGTCAATGCTGAAGAAAGAAGATGTAGATCCCCCCCTCCTGCTGCAAATAAAACACATCTTCTCATATAATCCAAACTTTAATCCATTTCTTATGGTTTGGCTTTAGAGGCAACTCAAACAAATAACCAGAACAACAAACCTCTTCTCTCTCCCACGGTTTGGCCATCTGGAGCATTTGTCAGGCCAGGGCTTTATTTCCTACTCTCCAGGAGCAGGATCCCTTTCCTCACTAAGGAAGCAAAAACGAAAATGCAGCAGCATAAACGGTGTCAATAAAGATCTGTATCTTTCCACCGACAAATTTGCCCTATCTACAGCGCTGCGACGGCTGGATTCCTCCCTTACCTGTTGGGATTAATCTGGGCTTTCTGCAGCTGCTCTCCCTGCCCCACGTCCCGGGGGAAGCCGGAGAGCACCCAGCCATTGCTCAGGCAGTCGAGGGCGCCCAGGCGTTCCGTCAGCAGCTTCAGGACAAGGCTGTCTGGCACTGCGGAGGAGGAAGAAGGTGACATTTATTCTGTGTGCTGAGTCTGCAGTGGCGGGAGATGCTCACAAGCCCTTCTGGAACCAAACCAAACAGTTATTCCCATTTGTGACTGATTGGCACGAGGCACCTCCGTGTTTACTGCCCTGGAACCCCCAAAGTCACAAGGAGCTGTAGGACCAAAGCAGAGGATTTGGTAAAACCTGGAGCCCACATGATTTTGCAAAGTACTTCTTCCTCTCAGCCACACTGGACTGGTGTCACAGTGATGTGGTGACACAACCTCATCAAAATGCAAAAACAATGACCCGAGTTGTGGAAAAGAAATCCTAAGACAGGGAAAGAATTTCTGAGCATTCTGGACTGAACACAGCAGGTGATAATGGTTCTGCCACAACAGGCTACACGTGCTCCAATTTACCCAAAGGCTTGAACATCTTATAACTGAAAATAAATTTAAAAATTAATTTCAACAACCTTAACCACTGCATTGATGAACCCCTGATTTTAGAGCTAAAAGCTCTTTTTCCTCTGTTATAATTTTTCTTTAGGGCAAGAGAGAACATCAGCAAGATACTGACTAGGATTACAACTACTATGGAGCTTTTAAAATTCTATTTAGTGGGACACAGTGGTAAGGAAGTATCCTGCACATTTTCACTGGAGTCTTTATAAAGTAAAATACTTCAATTAAGATACTTAAACTTTGGATTTTTTTTTTCCTTTTTGGGAGGAGGGGATGTGTTCAGAATTAAATTATTAAGTTCAACGAGAGTGACTGTAGATTTTCCAATGACTGTGGTCATGTCTCGGGCTCAGTGTCAAACAACCCCAAAGAAAGGACAGCAGAATCACCTGGAGCTGCTTCCCAAAGCAGCAGCCAAGCCAATTCCCAAGCAGCAAGGAGAGCCCCTTCCCTTTATCTGTCTGATACACCCGTGCCTCTGCTGGAAACGAGAAATTGCTACATAAATCCCCGTCATGGCAGGTTGATGTTTTGATGCTCACCCTGCCATCACATCTGCATACAAAAATACAACAACAAGTGCTTGTAGGAGAGTGTATGTGTCAGATTTCCAGCACTGCACTTCTCTTCAGGACAAGCTGACAGCAATCTGCCTGGATTTCAGCAGAGTGAATTATTAGCAGCGCACAGTTCTACCCCGAGAACAAGCAGATTTTAAACTGCAATAACAGACTCCATTTGCTCCTGGAATTGAACATTGCACCTCTATCGTGAAATTCATGGCTTCTCCTTTAAATAAGCAAATTACCAAGTTTACAGAGCTGCACTCAGGATTCAATGTACCAACAAAAAGAGAGGAAAACCGCAGGGAATTAATTAGGAAACAGATTAGTGTATTAATTGAGGATATCCACTTCACATTATAAAAGAAGAAGTTAAAGAGAGTAATATTCTCCATCTGCTGAAAGGAGAAAAAAAGGAATGGAATAAACCCCCGCACTTGACAAAGAGCAAAATGACAATGCAAAACCTGAGCATTCTGTTAAAAATGGGATTCATAAAATTAACTGTAACAATAGTGCAGCAGCAGGAAGGAATTTTATCAGATGGATGCTCCTTCCCTATCCAAGACCTGAGCTTGCAGGCAGGCATGGGAGGGAGAACAGGAGAATTTCAGTGCTTTTTCCAGGGCAGTTCCCTCCCCACCCTCCAGCTTACAAGAATTAATGCAAACCAAACACATCCTAGCAGGAAAAAAGAAAAACAAACCAACCCACCTTCTCTTTCCCAAAAATGCATTCCCTACAAAGACCAGTGGAATTTTCCCATAGTCCCGAATTCCTGGCTGCAGCACTAAACTATTGTCATGTGTGTTATTTTATGACAATTCCTACTGACATCATTGACATGGATTGACAGAGATGCCAAGTGACATGATTTAATTTTTTAATTTCAGAATGCTCAGAACGGTTTTGCAAGGAATTGGAATAAAACCTACAAACCCATGAGTGAAACTGCAGTGGGATTCTGCCCGAGTTGACACCCCTGTCAGAGGAGCAGGGGACCAGGGCAGAGGCTGGGAGGCCCAGGAATGGCACAGAGAGATGGATATTCTGTGCTGTTGAGCTTCCAGCAGATCCTGGGAGACTCCCCAGCTCCAGATTGCTTCCATCCTTCATGGGAAGGAGAAACACTGCAGCCTATGAGGAAATTAAAAGCAATTCTGATGGGAACCTGGGGCATCTCCTGGGTCTGAGCACTTCCCACAGGACTTCTGCGAGCCCTGATGATCAAAATCCTCCACTGTGGTCACTGTTCTGGAACAAAACCGAAGCAATCACACGAGGGGAGAAAAACCTGAGATGCAGGGACAATTAATTAATAGTTTCTCTAATGACATGCCGGGTTTGGGGTGTTCTGAGGGACGCTGGGGACACCTGACACCTCTCTCCCTTCAGCCAGGAGTGACTGCAAGACATCAGCAGCACCCATGTACACATACACATCACTGAATAATATAGATGCTTACATATTTTCTGTGCCTCCCTCTAAAGCTTGATGGTGAGAAATAAAACATAAACAAGTCAGACAGCAAGCTCTGCTCTCCTCTTGATTAGCAAACATAGCTATCACTTCAACACAATGGGGGAACAGAGCTTGTTGGCTGCTTGGTGGCATTACAAAGTACATCAGCTGCCCTTGAACAGGAACAGTCACACTTAAAACAGCTGCATTAAAACTGTAAAACATCTTCCACAGACCAGAGAGAAGGGAAAAAAAAAAAAAAGAGAGAGAGAGAGAAAAAAAACCCCAGTATTATTCTTATTTTGTAGAACAGACAGAGTAGGTAATGAAGAAGTCTGCAGTACAGAATTCCTTTTCACTCATGTGGAACTGTCTCTGGAATGTAAGGCAAATTAATAACCTGTAATTGGAGGGGCACACAGCCTGTGAGGAACTAGCCAGAGGTCTCCTGGCCTTAAGCACACGACCCAAAGGGCATATAGCAAAGTAAAATATAGAGCTTTCCTGATGAGACACTCAATCTACATGTTTTAAGGAGATTATGAAGCACAAGAGCTTTGAATAATCAATTCCTTTTCAACATAAGCTTGTGTGAGTTTCCAACTCTGAAAGTTGGGGGAATGAGACTCGAGAGAGATTTTACTTTATCATTAGAGAAGTCCAAAGATAGGTTTCTTGTAAAAATTACAATGTGCTGCTGCAAAGAGATATCCAGACCGGGTAAGGTGGGAGCGCGTCTCTATTAGGGAGAGGAATCAAGGCACAGGAGTAAAATTCACCCCTCAGAAGTAAAGCTGCAGAGCCACTGAGCTGCAGTGATTCCCGAGAGCATCAAACACAGCTGTCTGTGAGAAAAAACAATATGTTAAAGGAAAGAAAAGTGTTTTAGAAGTTTTATTCTGGGTTTTATGTTTTTTTCCTCTCTTACAGTTTTGTTAATAAACCTGTCTTTATATCTTTTAACTTCGAGCCTACTTTGCTTTTCTCCTAATCCTATTTTATGGCAGAAAACCAGTAAATAATTCTAGCAGGCACTCAGACCACTACACTAATTATGAGACGCAGAAATTAGCAAATGTGAAACCACCCCAACCAGGATCACAGAGAACCACAGGCGTGGAATAGCAGCAGAATGAGGCCACAACCAGCTCTACATGGAAACATCATTTCACGCTCCTTGTCTTCTTTATCTCCCAACCTGTTTCAGCATGGTAATGATCAAGACTACGCCTCTGGATTGGCAGCTGTGGATCTAAGAAGTGATTTAATAATTTCAGGGGTTTGATCGGGCAGCGGACAAAGCTTCAAGTGCTGCTGCTCGTGCCGGAACTGCTGCATGGACAGCCAGAGATTTTCCATCTCCAGGGCTGTAAATCAGCACCTTCCAGTAGAACATTTAAAAAATGAGTTTACTGCTCAGAGCTTGAAAGGTTTTGAGAGGGATCAGGTACTTCTCATGAGAAGTACGTCCTCAAGAAGCTCACAGGAGTGAGCTATTAGCTCTTCCCCAGTCCATGGATCTGCAGGACTAATAGAAACCCGGATCAGGCAATCAGTTACAAAATCATTCCACCTGCTCCAGACAAAAGTAACAGAACATTAAAGGCACAGTCTGAAGGGGAAAACACCATTTGAGAGATTGCAGGGTACGATTCTCCAATAACTTCAATGCTGCCAGTGCTCGAAGCTATACAATTAACATATTTAAATTAATACCTCCTCCATATGTTTCCCTTTAAAACAGACTTTTGAAGGATATCGACTCACTGCTCCAAACGTATAAAACCTGGATTCTAAGTACAGCATAAATGCATTTACAGACACAAATTCTGTCAGCTTTGTGCTCTAAAAGGTCCTTTTGACAATACTGTCCATCTATGCTTTATCCTGCTTTTAGAGATTCTTTTTTTTTAGCAGGGTCTGAAGACTTTCACAGCTAATTCAGCTGCCTGAGGCCTGATCCCAGGAGCTGACAGGTAACATCTTGTCCTGAGTACAAGCCACTGCCAAAGGCCACTTTCCTGAATTGTCCAGGAACCCCCAAATTTAGCAAAGCGCGAGATTTCCTTATGTTATTGCTCTAGAAACTCTGGATGATCCACAACGAGTAACTGCCTTTTTCTACTCTCTTTTCTTGCCCATATTAAGGTCCTCAGAGATGGTAGCGACGGAGATAGAATAAATCGGTTTTCAATGTGTTTGAGAACGATTTAGCAGTGATTTACCATCGCTGATCGATAATTCCGGCTCATGCTCCGAGCCGGCGGTGGGTGAGGCCGGGCAGGGCTGCAGGCAGCGGCACCGGCACCGCAAATCAACACTCGGCCGGGAGCGCTGCAGCGGCACCGGCAGGAGAACACCGGGAGAAAAACAAACACCGGCAGGAGAACGAGCACCGGCAGGAGAACACCGGGAGAACAAACACCGGCAGGAGAACACCGGGAGAACAAACACCGGCAGGAGAACACCAGGCTTTGCCTCGCTGGAGGCAGGAGAAGGGGATCGGCTCCTCCGGGGATTCTCCGCGGGGCTCCAGCCCCGCTCACCCGGCGGGGTCCCGGGTGGTCTCCATCTCTGTGCACCCGGCAGGGTCCCGGAGGTCCCGGGGGGTCTCAGCCCCGTGGTCCCCTCGGATCCCGGGATTGTCCCGGAGGGTCTCAGCCCCGCAGGATCCCTGTTGTCCCGGTGGTCCCGGTGCTCTCCCGGGGTTGTCCCGGGGGTGTCAGCCCC
>WBMY01003607.1:96585-118123 GCA_013397315.1 Donacobius atricapilla
CCGCAGGATCCCTGTGGTCGCGGTGGTCCGGGGGGTCTCAGCCCCACAGGGTCCCGGTGGTCCCGGTGGTCCCGGGGCTCTCCCGGGCTCTCCGCCCCGAGCCCACCGCCGTTGGCTGTTCTCTGTCGCCACCCCGCGGTCACGGCGGGCAGCGCAGCCGGTGCCGCCCCGGGGCAGCGGCGGCGGCGGCGGAGCCGAAACGTCGGGAATTGGGGGGAAAACGCGGCCGCTCCCCACGCTCCGGGTCCTCCTGAAGCCCCGACAGCGCCGGGCCGGCGCGGCAACACCGACAGCATCCCCGGTTTTCTCGGCTGGAAGAAGGGACAGCGAACAACGGCCCCGCCGCGGGCTCGCACCGTGGCGGACACAACGCGGGCGGTGATCCATCAAAAGGGATCATTCCTAAAGAAATCCCGTCTTCACTCGCTCCTTTTACACTTCTGTAGGAATCTGAGTAATTCTTTTAATAAAGTAAAACAAATAATGCAATAAAATATTTAATTTCCACCTTTAAAATATTTCTTTTTGTTAGCATGTATTAGAACCAGTCTTTCTTGGTTTTTATTTTTCGGGTTTTTTTTTTTCAGTTTTTGGTCATTTAAAAGAGGAATTAGCTGTACTAAAGTGGAAATTATACTATTTATAAAGCAGGTACAATCCCAAATTACCGCTCATATATAAAAATAAATCATATGATACAGGATAAATTAAAACCTTCAGAAATGCTTCCTCACAGGTAGCAAGCCAGAGATTCAGGAATCTCCATCTGATCACATTTAGAGATGAGATTCCAGCCCCTTACACCACTTTGCCTGTTAGCAACAAAGGAAATTCAGTCCAGACTGAGTATCCAGCATGCAAACAAAAAGCTTTTTTGCCCACCAAGAACGGCCTCAGCGCTGTTTTCCATGGATTTATTTGCCTAATGGCCCTGATGCCAGGGAGCCCCAGGATAACGCGGGGCTGACTCCCAGGTGGGGATCCGCACACCTGGGCTCCCACCCACGCTCCCTGATGGTGGCAGGGCTCGAGCTGAACGAGGTTTTCTGCCTCCGTTTACCTGCCTGCTCTGAACTGTCCCACAGGAACCGGTCTGCTCTGGAAGTTTCTAAAGCCAGTAACAAAATGTATATTTGTATTTCTTTTCACGCCTTTGGTTTCCACAGAGAGATTGCAGTTGGACAGAGAGAACAACTAACACTTCAAACCCATTGGACTCCTCATTCCCATCATCAACCAAGCTCCTGTTTCCTCCTTATTTCTAGAAGTTCAGCTCTGCTGAAGAACACGGTGCAGAATTTGACCTACAAACCCTTCTTGACAGTGATAATATTTGAAAAAAAAGAAAAAGGAATGAATTAGTCTAATAAACACGGTGAAAAATATCTTGGCTTTTTACACCAAATACTGCTTCCCACGGGAGGAGAAGGGAGGGTGCTCCTGAAGGGGTTCCTCTGCCTGGTGCCAGCACGTGCTCCACAGCCCCACGAGTGGGATGGATCCTGCGCCTCCCCTTCTCCTGACACCTCCCAGCCACATTAAAGGGACATTTTAAAACAGAAAAGGATACACAAAAGCTCTTCAATGTTTTCTTTGTCATTAAGACAGACTGTTCCCTACAGCGGCCTGGTTCTGTTCGCATTACACCCTGTGAAACAGAGCCAAACCCAGAATTTTATGTTAAGCTCCCAAAAAAGGGGATGCTGACAACATGCAATCTGCTTTTCCCTCGGTTTTTTGTATAAAAACTCCAATGATATCCCTATCCCAAACTCAAAACCACACAGAATCCAAGTGAGCAGCCCTTTGGTGAGGAGACAGTGCTGCAAGGAACGGAAAGGAACCCCCACTTCCCTAAATTTCCAAGAATAACTGTCAGCAATGAAGATCAATATGGGTATAAAAGATTAATACTTAATGTTTATACTGTGCTTTGCTGTTTAAAAGCCCCTCACCACAAGGCCCCAAATGGCCAAGGGCCACATCTTCACTCGAATCCATGAGAGTTTGTGGCCCAAATATTGGAAAACTGATCCTCCGGCAACAGCAGGAATGGTGAAAATCACTGCAAAGGCATTTTATATAGGCAGGACCATATCCATGACCTGGCCAATTATCACAATTGCTCCAGAAAACAACTCCACTCCTATCTTTATTCAAACCACATTTATTTTGCCCGGACTGGCTTCCAGGGTTGGCTTTTTAGGATGGATTTTTTGATTGCTTTGTTTTTACTCCTAAGTGGGGTGGCCTTTCAAAATATCTTTGAAGACCAAGGCTCACTCCAGCTCTGAGGATCTGCCAGGCAGATACACCAAGCTGGATTGTGGAATAAAAAAAAATACTTTCTACAAGGGAATTCTGATTTATCATCCTGCAGTGATTCAACACATGAAAAAGTAAAACTCAGGGAATGAAATTACAAATTACTGTCTATATGTCTGCATTTAAAACTTTCTGTTCTATAACCTTGCATCTCATATAAAAATACGGCCACCTAAAACAGAAAATAAAAAAAATAATAATTTTATTATGTTCTCTTGACCACCAATTTTCTCCTAGTAGGAAAAAAGACTGCTACCTATTTTGCATAAAAAAACCTTTGTAGCAGTCCCAGAGGAAAAGTCAAAAGTTTGACTTGAAAAACCAAGCTACTTCAAAAGCATTGTCAAACAGAGGTGAAGGTTTCTTAAAAATGCATAAATTAAAGTGTGGTGTATTCATAAATATCTCTGTAACTTTACACAGTTTATTTGTGAGCAAGGTGCACATTTAGGGAAGCTACGGAAATGCTGTAAAACTACCTTAAATAAAGTAGAAAATCGATTTGTTTATTAGCTCCTGTTTGGACTCTGTGTGTGTGTGTGTGTGTGTGTGTGTGTGCGCGTGTGTGTGAAAAATGAAAGAAAAATGGAGAGTTTTTTTCAATAATAAAAAGGGAGTTGCACTGCAGGGCCCCTAAAGCTTGTGAAAAATTAAACTCGACGGATTCAAACTGTCCTATTTCCACTTCAAAAGGGAAGAGGCACTGAGCTCTTCCCAACTTATCTTCAAACGCCCAGCACCCTAGAAAGTTTCTTTAAAAAAAATAAAGTCTCTAGTTCCCCCAAGCACTGTACCCGTTACTGTAGCTGCTGTCTCTCCCTCTTCTAATTATACCCATGTGAGTCTATTAATCAACTTGTAAATTATTTAGAGAGCCATGCGCTGTCTTCAGCCAGTACAAACACACGGCATGCAAAGGCTTGCTGAAAACCAATGGAGCTCCCAAAGGGTCTCTGCAATGTTCAGACAGCTTGCAGCTCGCCAGTACAGCGCTCTTAAAAACAAGAAATAACACCGAGCTTACCCCCTCAGATATCAAGATTTACTCATCCTTTCAACTCTGGAACTCTCGGCGAGTTTTTAACAAAGAGGAGCTGCGCTATTGTCAGATCTGGTTCGTGCTCAGTGATGAGAATATTAATTTGATGTCAAAAAAAACCCCCACAAACAACCCACCCCGAACTGAGCAAAGTATTTTCAATGAGACTCTGATCACAATCACCAAGGGACCCCAACTTTCAGAGGCTTCACCAAAAAGCACCCCTTTAAAACCACTGTAATTTAAAATAAGGAGAAATCTGTATTTGTACAAGTAATAGTTTTTATTAGAAAACAGGAGAAATTAGGGAATTCCAGATTTTACCCCCTACGTGCAGACTGCCATTGGGGACAGCTTCAGAGACTAGAACTTAAAAAAAGAAATAGAAAAAGGAAGAGGAAAAAAACCAACACAGAGTGTGTGTGTGTTCAACTCTAAGAGGCTGCAAACAGTGCAATGTTATGTGTGTTCCATGAATCAGTTCTCTTACCTCCTGAATCTTCATTTTGATGGGAAAAAACCCAATTATCCAAACTAATAGCAGTTCTCCCAGCTGAAAAGCAGAATCTTACTGGTTTGGGAGTGTTCTTTTTCTTCATGCTGCTTTCCTGTCATCTCACTTTTCCTGGCTCTATTTATTACAGCCTCACAGACAGATATATTAATTAGCAGTGATCATTCCATGCTATTCCACCACAAAAACTGGACAGATCGACAAGCAGATTTCAACTGACTGATGACCTTCCCTGTCTTTGTGACACCCTCAAAATGCTCCTGCTTGTCCTTTCATTAATACAATGCAAACACCTCAAGGGGCAAACACCAGGGACATTTAGGTAGGGAAATCCAAATTTTTTTCTGCTTTTTTTTTTTTTTTTTTTTTTTTTTTTGTTCTGTCAGGGTATCAAATTCTGACTGACATCTTTAGGATGATGAACAAAGATCACGCGGATGAACTTTAAATTACTGTTTGTCCATGTTTTCAGTGAGACTTGTCCAGCAGGCTGTCCAGCCCTCCTCAGAACTGGAGCAACCTGAGGACAGCAATTCTGTTTTCAGGTCTGTGGGGTCGATGAAAGACCTTTCTACACAGGCATCGTATGTCCAGGGGAGGACCAAATCTATGGAACTGCCTCCTCAGAACACCTCAGAAGGACTCAAACCAAGTAAATTAATTCATGGGACTTGTCTTGCTGCCTGTGGGAGGGCTCTGGCCACTGCACTCACCTCTTACTCCATTTCTTCCCAGGCTGCCCAAGCAAATGGTGTGTGCTGAATTTAGCATTATTGACCAAGTGTTAATCTAACTGGAGTTAGTGAGCAGATGATTGGTCTTAGACTCCAATGTTGGTAATTTTCTGCCCAGAGTGTAGTTAATAATAACTACTCAGTACTCACTGAAACCACAACATCCTAAAGGAACAGTCTCTGCATTTCACACTGGTTGTCCAAAGCACAACTCTATGTTTATGACAGGCAGAAAGCTGTCAGGTTACTGAACTTATCACCAAAAATGCATTTTTCATTATCTAGTGCGCACCTATTGTAGACTAGCATGTCCTGGGAATTAAAAGATTAATGGGCTCAAAAACATCTATGCTGCCTTCATTAGGTAAAATAAATCACCATATATAAAATTGAGGATTTTGACAAAAAGCAGGTCCTTATGAGACAGCAAACACTAGAAAATACAGAAAATGGGAATACTGGGTTGCCTTTTGGGGTGAATAACAGAACTTTCTGGGCTGTTCCTGAAATACATGGGGTATCCATGAAGCAGCAGCACAGGAAAAGCAGCGCAGAGGATGCAGATGAATCCTGAAGCCATGAAGAGATCCGGGTTAGCCGAGCAGAACTGGAGCAGAACAGGCAGTGGGCAGCCCCAGTAGCTCCATAATGAGTCAGCTTTGCACAGGCTGGGGCTGGAGCCTTGTTACAGCACCACAACACGCCCTCTTGGCACATCTTAAATGACTAATTGCATGCAATCAGTGGTGCCCACAAGAAGGGAAACACACCGAGATCAGTCCCCTGGGGGAGCATTTTAAGAATATATGAGGCGTGTCCTCAAGATTTTATGGCACTGCTTTCATTTTGAAAAGTAATGATTGGAGAACAACATTTTTCCCGGTCCGCCTTTGGTTCCACGGTTCTGTGCCAATGTCACTCGCATGATTCCCCACCCACAGGAACAGCTAAGCCTCTTTACAGCCCGAAACGTAATGAAAAGGTTGGAGTTCTAATTGCTTTTCCACGTACAACACTGTCTGCTATTGAGGCTTTGCAAGTGAGATTTTCTGGGAACTGACTGTCGTCAATCACGGCAGGAGAATCTTTCCCCCGTTTTAACCTGGGCTGCAGCAAGAGAGCAAAGATGCAAAGATTCTTTGCCCACCTTTCCTCTTCAGTACCCTGTGTTATTCCATTTTCTCCAAGCCTCTGGCGAGGGCAGTAATGAATTCTTGTTAGTGTTTACTAATGTAAATTCATTCTTTGTTATCCCAGGGAGAGGAGGATTAGCAAAATGACAGAACTTATTATTTCTGGTTTTGCTGGATGATATTTTTCTCTATTCAGCCCTTAATTTTGTGCTGTGTCCCACCAAATAAAATAGATATGTGCATACCAGCAAATCTAAGGGAGAATTTTCAGCATAATGCACAGAAATATAGTTATGATCCCTATTAACATTCAGAAGTGTTGTACAGCTTTATCTGTGCATGCTGTATTAAAAAAAAATTAATCTAAATCTGAAATAATTTCTAATTTGGAGGAAGAAAGGAATTACAACTTCAATTTCATTTTCCTGAAATGAAAGAAGCTCCCTTGGACTAAGGATGTGCATATTTTTAGGACTGGCTAAAAATTACAATCTGTGCAATTATTTTATTCTACTGGGAATGCATCTCCTTTAAGGAACTTTAATGGTTAAGATGAAGTTTATAAAACACACAAAGAACATTTTAGTAAAGGAAGCTCTTAAAGGAGCTGTCTTTGAATAAACAGATCATCCAAACTCCCATCTCAGCCGCAACTGAAATTTAGAGAGCGAGGTATTTACAACCCTCCTCCCCACAGAGATGAGCAGAGAGTGAAATTACAGCGTGCACATGAGATTCTGAAATTAATGGATACCATGAAAGACAGGCCCAGAGCTTGCAAAGATCTCCAGGTGTGAGCTAAACTGCACTCAAACCCAGCCACACTCAGGTCAACCAGATCACGCAGGAAGGAATTATTCCCACACCTGGAGACCTCGGACCCACTGCACAACATACCCTGAGATCTCTTGCCTTTGAGTTTAATGCCCATTCTGGGCACCTCGAACTCAGAAAATCCTCTCCTAGATCTCTGTGCCCGTTCCAGGGGACCCAGCTCCTCTCTTGCAGGCTGCAAAGATTCCTGCTTTCCATTCCCATGGCCCCCACTGCCGTTTCTATTCCCAGCAGCATGGTGACTGCATTAGGAATAAATAAATAAATGCAATCCATTCGCTGGAGATGAAGTTCAGAGTTAAAATCCATCACCCTGTGGCTCGATAAAGTGCCTGACAGAGGGATGGCACCCCCAGAGCTGCAGGCTGCCAAAGATCTTTTGGAAAGGCCTGGGAAAGTCCTGCATCTCTGGGTCTGGTATCAAGGGAACTTCAGTTAATTTTAAAGGCTCGTGTTTCAGAACTGTCTAATTCAGCCTCAGAATTAAGCTACTGTGCAAAAAACAAAGGAGATTTTCAAGCTTTTCACCTTACCAAATACATTTCTTTGCGAAAAATAAAGGACAGTGAAGATTTCTCTTTGCTCAGGGGGGCTTTGCTCAAAATTCCATTAATACTGAAGCTTAACTGAGATTTCCCCATCTTCAGCATGATTGTCTTGTGTTTGTACCACTGGAAACCATTTGGGCTGTTGCCAGAAACAGCACTGAAAGTTCCTCTTCCAGGCCATTGCAATTTGGCAAAATAAACATCCTTCCAGCCTCCTGCAACACGACTTCTCCTCTTTAACTACAGATACTCTCTGATTTCTGACACCCACCATGCACGGACAGCAGGACAAGCCTAACAGGCAGGCAGGTTTAAGATTTATCTGAAATCCCTGCAGAACCTTCCAAAAGCAAAGTGTACTCGACATTCATGGTGGCAGTCCCCTCCCACAAGCAAAAATGTTGATAGAAATAAAGTACAAAGAAATTTTATGTTTAAGTTTAAAGTACATACATGGAAATAGAGGAAACTGTGGTAGCATTCTAAAAGTCAACATCCAAATATAAAATGAAACACAATATTATTGTGCTTTGAAAGCAGTTTGACACAATAGTGTGCTTTGAAAACAGTTTGAACTGATAGCAGAATTCTTATTTTGATTTAGAGATTAAAAGATGGAATTCAGATTTTTGGAACGTGCACAAGAAGTCTGAATTCCACTGGAAGAGTGAATATTTGCTTTGAGGACATAAAATACCCTTAGAAATCCAACTTCTGTTAAGCAGTGCTACAAATCCCATGGAATAAATGGAATTAATCGACTTTCAGGCTACTCTGATTAGAATGTGACCAACAAAAAATCACTCACAATTTGGTTTTTGCTACAAATTTGTAACTACAGTGTAAGGAGACAACAACGTGCCCTACCTGGGCATCCACTGTCAAGGTAAGGCTTAATGAGTTCTCCAAGTTTTGTGTTGTCTGCAACAGCTTCCTTTAGCAGTTGCCCACAGCAAACTAACAGGAAGGAAGAACAAAAAAGACACAAGGTTAAATTTTAAAAAGGAGGCAACAAAGAAAAGAAAAAAAAAAAACCACCAAACCAACCCAGAAGCTGCATACTGGAATAAGGTCACTGAATAAAATAAAAGTTGTATGTTTTTTGAGTTTGTTGTTAGGGTTGTTTTTATTTTTTTGGCCAAGCAGAGTGAAAAGCAAGGAGACTGAGGATATGGAATGAAGAAAAAAAAAAAAGAATATATTTGGCAAAGAACATATTAAAAATTGAAAGAATGATATTAATCAAATATATTTCTGAAATAACAACTCAAGGGATTGCTAGTGGCTTTCACTTTTTATAAACTTGTAATTACTGAATCAAGTTCCAGCTGCTGAACAGCATCTGAGCCACGCTGCTGGAGGTGCAGCAAATGCTCAGCTCAGGAAGGGCCTCCCTGGATCGTTTAATGATCATGTAAGGATTACATTTAAAAAACCGCGCTAATGCAATATTATCATTGATTTCAAGCACGCAGAACACCAGGAGATGCAGATTTCAGGTTTGAGCCAGGACAGCTGCACAGGAAATATTCCTGCTTTGGGCTTGGACAGCTCTGGCTGCCCCAGGTGAGGGAGCTCACAGGGAGGGAACTGGGACATGGAGAGGTCACAGAGCAGCAGAAACGCTGGTCACAACTCCAGTTTGGTAAATATTAGCTATAGATCTCCCTGTAGATTATTCAATTAATAATCCTAAATTGATTCCTTTCTTCTTGGAATCAATAGCACCAACAGGCTCTGACTTTGAAGGAAGAAGATGAAACCTTTTAATCAGTTTATTGCTGTTAATCACAGTGCCAGGCCAACAGGAGTGAGAACCCCCCAGCAGTGATCTTGGGACAAAGCTGATAAAGTTCAATGTTTAAGTGACAATTTGAACAGTCACCAGTTGTCCTGGAGAAGCAAATTCATATTCATAATAAATTGTGCAAAAACACAACAGGAACTCAGTGCACAGACCCCAATTTAAGACACCTAATAAGTACACGCCTAAATTCAATCCGATTCATGAGACTATTTAAACACAGATTTAAATTTTTGAGCCTGTGCTTCAAGCCCAATGGCCTAATAGAAATAAGGTATATGCTGAATATTATTCTGAAAAATGATGGTCTTCCAACTCTGTATTAAACACTTAATTCTTCTAATATTTGGGTTACAGAATACTTAAAATAAAATTCAACATATGGGTAAAGCACTGGTTATGATTTTTAATAAAAAGAGCTGCAACTCTCTCGTATTGTAGTTAATTAAAAAAAAATGCAAATTTTGACCTAGATGGAACACTATGAAACCTGCAGTTTTAGAAAAGAAGTTGAAAAAAAATTCAAAAGGACAAGAACAAAATCATTTTTAATACATTCAAGCATGTTCTTTAAGCCAATTACACAACTGATAAAAATACAGCTTTGAATAACTCTCCAAATATTTAGTTTTTCACCTGATATTTTAAACTACAGCAATGGCACAATAACTGACAGCAGAAATATTCTATTAAACCTGCCTTTTACTTAACTAAGACGATGTGACTAATCAGCAAATTTTACAGCTACCAGACATTTGTTTAAAATAATTTATGGCTACCCCACTGTTGGAAGACACTACAGAACATGGGAAATATTGCACTGATCCTATCACCAAGCTGCACTTTTATATACAGAACTTTTTAACATTTAAATGCTAATCATGAACAAGTCCCATGCAGAATTTTTTCGACTTCCTTTACAAAAGAAAGATGATGCACTTTTAACTTATTCCTTCATTTTCTCACACATTACTTGAGATGAGCAGAGCCTGAGCCTTCACCAAAGTTCAGAGTGAATTCTGTTTTAAAAGTGCCCCAATTTTGGACAGACAGCTGAAACTGCAGACCTTGCTCATGATCCACTGACCCACAGAAGAACTCAGAGCACTACAGGAGGCTAACAAGAGAAAAATACAGACGTAAAAGGTATAAAAAATGATGCAATGATGACTAAAAAAACCTTAGAGCTGGTTTGCCACAGCACATATACTTGGTTTACACTTCTTCATTCAAATACTTTTCCCTCAAAAATTTGACATCCACGGCAATGGACTGAGAGAGACATTTTATAAGCAAGGAAGAAAGACAGCAAAAGAGAAATGATCAAAAAGAGAGAAAAGGGGAATTGAGCAAAGTGCACATTTACTGAGAACTTACTGTTGACAACATCGTATTTCTGAGCTATTAGTGCTGCCTGCAGGCTCTTCCCACTGCCTGGGGGGCCCAAAAAGAGAACCCGGGGTGTAAAGGGGGCAGCAGATCGGTGCCGGGTTTGAACAAAGGCAAGAACTAGAACAGGGGAGAAAGGCAACAAAAATACAGGTTTTAACCCATTTCTTTAAAAAAAATTAAATACAAACATTGATTAACTACTCTCTTCTTTAAAAAAAATAAACGTTGTCATGTTGATCATGGTTTATTTTATCTCTGAAACATCCAGACTCTGCACCCAAAATCAGGACACCGATAAAACTGTCCTGTCAGCAATTTACTCTGAGATGCATTTTAGAAACCTCACTATCATTACACTCCTCTTTCTTTCATCAGCACCTGTCAAACCATTTTAAAGAGCAGATTCAATTAATAATTGCTCTCTTACCATGTTGTTTTTAGCAGAAGTAATTTTCGCTTGATAGCTACAATTTTACCATGCAAATTATAGAGGGCTGTAATTACATTTAATATTTTCTGCAGTTTCTGAACAAATATTTAAGTGTAAAAACTTGGGATGTTAAATTAATGACATTTATCCCCAGCTGTGTGTGATTAAGACTCCTAATTACAATATTACAGACTTGTAGCACAGCGTGTCATGACACTGCTCAGCATCGACAACACAGAACGGAGTGTGGACGTTTTATTCTTTCACCCATCCGTTTTGTGTAACTTGTAAAGAATATTTGAGCTTCTCTGCCTGATTCCACTCATCTGGTGGACATCATCCTCCTAAATTTTGCTTCAAGGAGGAAATAGCACCTTTAGCTCAGCCTGCAGGTTTGGAAAGACCACAGGACATGTGAAGCATCATCAGCTTTGACACATTAGAGAGACCTGGACTTTGTTACAATCCCAAAAGAGAACCTGAGAGACCACCAAGAAGCCATAAGATGTCACAGCCCTGGCAATGAGGACAAACTGGGATTGTATTTGGACACAGCTGTGCCCATTTGATGGCTGAGAGTACCGGAGAAGGGAGCAGCTCAAGCCAGGCAAGTTTTCCAGGGATCAGTCAAATGCCAAAGCTAAACTTTCTGGCACTGAGCCCGCCCGCCACGGCTGGCCACGACTGAGGCGGCAAGGACACACCTGCACAGGCTCTGATTCCTCTGGGATTGCACTGGATACAGCTAAAGGTTAGCCCAGATGAGCTGCAGCCTCCCTCAGTTCTTGTGAGATCTTCACTTCCAATAAAAGACTCTCTAAAGGGTCCTTGTAATAAAAGAAGTATTTTAGGCTAAGGAATAGGACAAACTTAAACATGACTGTTTGTATGAGTCATATGCTATATTAAAAAATCACGAAAGGATTGCTGGGGAACATCCTGAGGATCAGGATTTTAAGTGCCATTGTCAACACACTGCTTTGTACCAACAATTTTTTCAGAGAACCCTCCCTTAGATGCTTTGGTATGATTAGAAAATCATTTCTAATAAAGAAGCACCTCCAGCAAACTCCAATTTCTACATAGCAGCCCTAAAGCACTGAGAAACTACGACTGCAGCCACATGGGACTGTATCCATCTCTTCCTGCAGTGCTGGAATCCTGCACTGCCCCACCGAATTGGGTGTCACATCCACATCAGGGCAGCAGCAACTGCATTCAAGTTCACAGAATTTTACGGTTGTGTGAAACAACCCACAGTACTGCTTATATTTATGAGAGATCTCCTCTTTTTTTAAAACTCTAGCTGGGGCAATAAAAATCTAAACAAAAAAACCTGAAAAACCCTACCAGACAATAGTGTTTGCTGCATGGCTTCCTAAACCCTGAGTATCAGCTACCCCAGCAGTGCTCCAGTTATTCTGAACATTTTCCACAACCCAGTGTATTGAAAAGCACAAACATTACAGGCAAAGCACCCTGCTTACAAATGATGCTTAATTTGCAGTAAATAACCAAGTTAATTAGGAGTAATGATCCCCTAGACAGTCTCCACATCTAATTATTCTTTAAAAAAAAATCTGGCTGCTTGATGCACTGCAGAAAAAAAGATCTAGAGAGGATTTTTTCATTCCAGTTTTCAATTTATCTCACTACATTATTAATTAATAATAATTAATATTCAGGCACTCACATTTTTATTTACAATTCAAGGCATGAATTCTTTATGAATGATGATATGAACTTTTAAATTTAATTAAGTAATTTAGAGGTAATTAATGTGTAAATTCAGAATATAAACTTCCTACTTGTTTATCTTAAAAGTGCAGCACTTGTTATTAAAAAAAGAGACCTTTTTGAGATGCAAAATTACTGGGATATAAGAGATCATCTGCAGACTGACAGCTACAAAGTACACCATCAATTGGTCTTTCTGGCAGTTTCCTTACTCTCTTCTAGAAGGATCAACATTAAAAGTCAGACTGCATTACAGTCAAGCAAAGGCAAACAAGAATTGTTGAACAGGAGAGCTCCCAGCACAAACAGCTTTTAAACAATGAAATGCTCCCAGCTTTGAACTCCTCCTCCTTGCTGTTCTCAGACTTTGGAAGGTACTGGCCCTTTGGGAGATGAACAATTGAGCCACAGGGCTCCCTTTTAGAGGAGAGACTCACAGAAATGACGGTGACATTTGCTCTACTGAGTCAGCTCTTCCTTGGCAGGAGTGTGAGCTGAGAATTTCCAGTTATCCGCACTTACTGCAGTAAAATAATTACCAGGAACAGCCCAAATGCTGTTCCAGAGAGAGCACAACTCAGCTGGGAGCCATCTGTGCTGCCTAATCCTACAAAGTGACTCTAACAGCCAGGAACTACCCCTCAAACAGCACTTTCTCAACTTGCCACAGAGCACATATTTACCCTTACCCTGTGAGAGAACATCCACGGAGGGCTGGTCTGCATTGATGGATTTCAGAACTTTCTGGTAGATGTGGAAAATCTCTGGGAAGTTTCTGTGATATTCCAGCAGTTTCTTGGACACCTCCTGCTCTGAGAGATCCTCTGGTTTCACCAACCTCTGCTGTACCAGGGGGTCACTTGGCCAGTCAAAGGTTGTGTGGAAAACTTCTACAGGGAACACGGTTAGGAACCAAGAGCATGATTTAACAGGTCTCTAGTTAAGAATGTCCCTCTTAAATCCACACCTCAAAACATCCAGCCTGATTTTTTTTTATTGAGCAATGTCAGGATTTTATCGTGATGAATGATTGATGGTAAAATTCAACAGACAATACAGAGCTGAGTCTGTTTGACAGTTTATTTTATTGAATAGAAATGCTTTTATTTAACCTAATGGAAATGATTTTATTTACCCTAAAAGCATCCCTGCACCTCAGAAACAAAGCAGGACCTAGCAAAGATGCACAGCAAAATTATAAACTCATATGGACAGATCTAACCTTTAAATGTTCTGTACTGCCACAGTCCACTGTTTGTGGACTCAATACTGAGCTTTTTATTTCCCTGTGTTTTATTGGCACTGAAAATAATGCAATGCCAACAAATACCATTTCCAGACAGCTGAAATTTATAATTTCAAATTCCCACTCGTTCTTAAATGGATCCCATGTAAATCTGAATCCCACCAGTAGTGCTACGACGTTTCTGAGACCAAGCAACACTCCGGTCTGCAGTGGAGGTCAGGAACAAACCTGCTGTACCTTGTGTGAGGGGGTCGAGCCTTTTCCCACCACTCCTCTCAATCAGCACGGTGTCTGGGGCATAGAGCATAACTAGGCAACAGAAAGGAAAAAAGCAGAAATAAAAAAGTGCAGCTCTTGTTAACTATTTGCTTTATTTCCTGTAACTGTTCAGATGTATCCGAATATTAAAGGTGGCTGAATTTATCTCGAGCACATTTGCCTCATTCTCATTTCCCAGCATTCTCCCTGCAAATATTTCACTTTTAATCAGAATTTTGCTTCACCTACTACACAAAACAGTGGGATAAAATAACCATGAATGCAGTACCCATGGGCACTAACTGTCCCCATTATCCAAAAAACATCAGCACTAGCAATAAACAATTGTCTCTGGAGCCTCAGACAGAAGTTCCCACTGAGCACTCGAGACTGATTCTCTTCTACACCACAAACCATTACTTTTCACCCAGGTACTTTGGTGGTGGGACCAGTGAAACTGATGGTTTTTTATAATCTCACAGAAAAGTGTTCAAACTTGATTAGAAAGCATCAAAAGAGGAAGAAACTGTCAGTTCCTTGGGTTGCCTTTGGCTAATCATCCTTGCAGTTAAACATTGTAATTTAATTACTATTTTCAGTGCATTTGATTACAGGTTTCAAACAAGTTCTTTTTACGACTTTCTTCTCTGTGTTAAATGGCTTTTTCAGGCACTTTTCTCCCCATTAAGGTACTCACACACCATAAATTTCATCTCCTCTCAATCTTCTTTTTGATTAACTAGACAGACTGAGCTCTAAGATTCTCATTCGAGTCTTGGTGGCACAGATATAATTGTGAGCAAAACTCAACTTCAGATGTTATTAGGTATATTAAAAATACATGCAAGCACTAGACATTAAACGTTTTTGCCTAACTCTGCTGCAGTGATTCTGAGTTCTTCATTAACAGTTGAATATCATCCAAATCAAATCCAAAGTGACAATTCATCAAGTTGGATCAATTCTGTTCACTGTGCACTGGCAAGCTCTGCATTTACCATTTCACACTGCATTCCACACAATTGCAGCAATTTTTAAATATTCTAAGTAGGTCCTTTAAGTATAATTTGGGACAAATGGCTTCTCCTGTATGGCAAGGGCAGCTGTCAAGGTCTTGTCTAGTAAAACATTCCACCCAAAACCAGCCAGAATCCACCCCTACTCTGAAAGGTCAAGCTTAAAATCATCACATTTCCACTTCACTTGGTGAAATTTACATTCTCTAATTCAACAGAAGCATAAATTTGTGTTTAGTGCATGAGGAACTGGTTTAGTCTGAGGATAAAAGCTGATTTTTAGAGATGGAAGTCAGGAGCAAAGCTTGTAACTGCTCAAAAACACTTGGTGCAGGGTCTGGAATTTCCAGAGCTCTAAAGTGGGAGGAGAAAAGGGTGTAAATACAGGGTTTAAAGTCTCCCAGGTTATTACCTCAGGCTTTCAACCCTACTGAAATATTCTGCTGTCTGGTGACTCTGTCTCCAGCATTGGTATTGAATTTATTGAGGATTTTTTGGGACAAACTTCTAGTCTTTCCTCCTGGATGCAATCGCACACAAACCTTGGACTGCTTACCAACATGCCTAGGAAAAATGCCAGATGATTGCAGCATCCATGCCTGCTCCTGATTTGCGGGGAAGCCTTCCAAAATCCATCCCTATTGAACAAAAACATGAAGCAGTTATTGATCCTGGAAGAGAAAAAAACCAAAATTCATACTAAATCTCACTGCTATTTACACAAAAATTACCTCGTTCTGATCCCTCCACAGCACAGCATTTCTCACGGATGCTTGTGAGAGAAGAAAGCAAACACGGAGCACTGATATTTTTGTGAAATGCCTGCACTGATTCCACTGCCACACAGCAATGGCAACTTATGGATTGTAGCAATGATTTTTCTTTTTTTGTGTTTCAATCTTAAAAATAAAAACAAACCAACTTCTATCTCGAATAAAAACAACCTCAAACAATTTCTACAGTTTTGAAATATTCAAAAGGATACCAGCCCACACTGTGTATATATATATATAAAAAAAAAGGAGCTAAACAAATCTAAAGACAGATTTAATGCCAAGAATACTGAGGAAAATATGTATGCTTTCATTATTTTCTTAAATTATACAGGAAAACTCACAGTAATGGAACCAGCATTCCCAGAGCTAATGAAGCAACAGAGCAAAAGAAAGAAAAAAGAAAAAAGAGCCTTTTGCTCCCTTAAGTCCTTGTTATAGCCAGCTAAGTGTTGGATTGAGCATCTTTAAAAAAACATTTACAGATCTGTGAAATACCGTCGGAGAGCTGCAGCCTCACTCAGTTTTTGTCTGAAGCAGTATTTGAAATCTAATCCACTTCCCAAGCTCAAGCCTGAATCTTCTGAACTCTCCCTAATTTATCTCTTAGTTGCCTGAGCACACAAGTCCTTGCTGTTATATCCCATCCCTCAAAATAACTTTGTGATACCGCAGTAAATCTGGGAGCCATCTTCGTGCTGAAATAAAGGAGATATTTTAATATTGCATTAGCTGGCAATCATTATCATCTCCCATATAAATCTGGTGCTCTGTCAGTGTGGGGTCCAAAGGTTCTCCAAGTATTTCAGGGAAATCTATCTCCAGGACTTCTGTAGGAGGGAATGGGCCATTCCAATTACACAAGAAAATAGAGCAGACTATTTAAAATTCCTTAATTAGCCTGGTTTCAGGAACATGTCATCCTGCTGACAGACGTAGAAAATACAAGACTCAAGTAACTGCAAGCCATTTTTGCCACTCCCAGTGTTTGCTCTGCCAAATTAGAATGAACCACTAGCTAAGGTCACACAGGTGCTGAGAAATCAATTTATCCCTTGGGACTTGCAGAAGGCAAAGCTGCACCGTGTTTGTAGTGCTGTGCCAGGAACTTGAGCACTAGTTTGGAATATACTGGGTACTATATATATATATATGTATAGGCCTAGATCTTCTAGGGAAAAATGGTACCTGAGCTCTGAGGCAAACAAATCAATGCCAGTTTACACAGACTACAAATCTGGCTTATTTTCTCCACTCTGAGTACAAAGTTTTTAGATCCTATAACAAAGCAAATGAAAAACAAACCCAAAATCACCCCACAAAACCTGAAGTCAGTACTGCTAATGGCGCAAATCACATAATGTGCAACAGGCAGTAAACACAATACTGTAACAACCCACAATCCATACTTTTAACAACCCACAGCAAACTTCAAGAGGTTTACATACAAATTTCAAAGGTCTTTAAAACTGGCAATAAGCAATTTTATAGCGAAAAGTTTTGGCTGTTTAGAAAAACAAAGCTCAATAAATAGCTTCCTGCAGAAAATACATTTTAAGGCATTAAACAAATGCAAAATCAACACACAGTACAAAACCAGTGAGCATTTTGGAGCTGATTTCCAAAGGTCTCTGAGTTGCAGGGTATCAGTCAGTCCCTAATTAGAATATATTATCCATCTACTTGACACTTCAGTGAAATGTCTATTCCAGCACAGAGCTGCAGCTTTGTTCAGAACAGGTTTATTGATATTCTGCTGCATTCCCTCTCCATACCCCCAGTGGCTCGGTTCTGTTTTATCACACATCAAAAAGGCCGTATGCTCAGGGCACCCCATGCACAGCTCAGAGCTGGAGGTCTGAACAGCTGCAAGTAGTGTGGTATCACAGGAGGGACAAGCTCCAAGCAGATGTCACAGATAAAATAAAAAAAAAAAAGGAAAAAAAAAAAACACAAAAAAAACAACATAAAAAAAAAACCCCAANAAAGGGAGTGTGGCTTGGGAATGGAGCAAGAGGAAGCAAGACACAGCAGAGCAAGACCTGACTTACAATAATGCCTATCATGCTTTATGCAAACATTGGTCTTTTTCTGCCCTCCTGACTGTCATTAAAGTGTAATTAGTAACTTCACATGGTAAATTTGTTTCTTTAAGAAGCCATCTATTTTTGATTCTTGATTGCAGTAACTTTCTATCCAGGCATGGATTGCACCGAATCACACCAAGGGTGGAACAAAGGCTAAAAGTGAGAAATTCCACGGTGCCTGCACCCTGTGGTCACTGCTCTTTCTCTTCCAGCTGGGAACCTCCCACCTTGCCCACATGAACCCTGTAAACAAAGATTCTGCTGCTGCCTTCATGCCAGGTGAGCTGCTCCTCAGAGACCCAGGCCATGCTGAAAAAGCAGCAGCAAGGAAGCACTTTCAAAGCCATCCCTTTCCTCTCCAGACTTTGGGAATCTGGAGAAAAGGAAATGCTCAAGGTCATTCCCAAATGTAAATCTCCCCACTTTGCTGGCAGCTCTCTCAGCTGTGATACCAAGCCTACAGACTTTCACACTTTCCACCACAATAACAATGACTTGGGTATTCAAGTTCCCTCCTGTTATTTGACCTGTACATCCCCCATATTTTTTTTTTTAATTACCAAATCCAAAATTGACCCCGCCTTTGAATAAAGAAAAAGAAACAGCAGAAAGAAACAATGCTGAATTATGTGGCATAGGAGAAAAAAAATCTCAGCTAGAAGCATAAAGGTCATGAATACAACTGTTTTTAGGAAAACAAGTAATCACAACAGTTTTTCCACATTATTATTCAGTGGTTTTGAATAAGTATTACATGGTTTTCAATCCCAAATAAAGAAAGGGGTCAGAAAACAACACACATAGACACACACAAATAATATCAGTAATAGCTTTGCCAGTATGGATCTAAATTCTGGAGATTTTCAGAACGCAGCAGACTGAGGAGTGCAGTAGAAATACTGACAACTCAGCTCTTCCAGTCCATCAAAATGAGCAGCATGGATGATGGAAAAAGTTCAAACCTGCCAAATTTCCTATTAGAAAGGAACCTCTTATGCCCCACATTAGTTCTGCCAGTTGAGTAAGGTGCAAAGATGTTTTTAAAAGTTCTATTCTTGTCAGAAAACAGAAAATGAAGTGAACAGGCAGATTCTCTCCCTGGATAAATCTTTGTACCTTCACCTTCTTTGCAGGGAGTTTCACAGAAGAAAACATGATGATCGCAAGGCAAAACCAAACAGAACCAATCAAGGTAAAAGCATTGCTCTCTTTGCCTTCCCTTTCAAGGGCAGCCACAAAAAAATTTCTAATCTCGAGTCATTCTGCCACTCATTGTGCGAATCACTGGCCTAAGCTCAGTTTCTAAAGATCCTAAGCGTTTAGTTTCTAAAGATCCTAACCTGAAGGTGGCCCAGCTCTCTGTCTCAAACCCATCCTGAGCAATCTCTCCCCACTGGCTTTCTCCAGCTCCACGAATTCCCTGCACAAGCCCAGCAGTCAGAGGGGCTGCAGCCAAGCTGTGCTAACCCTGCAGGATGAAAATTCTCTCTGGAAAATCAGCCTCACAAGTCCCAGGCTAGAACATAATGTTTGCAATAAGTTTCCTGCGTGTGCTGCAAGACCTCCCCACCTGATCCCTCGCAGTCCTGCCGGCGTTTGTGTTGGAAGAACACATAACACAGGGCCTCAGCAGAGCTGTTGATCAATAAAAATGTTCTCCTTAGAGAATGCCAGTGACATCTATAAACCTGTGAGTGTCAAAACAACAGCACAAAACCCCCTGTATTCCTACTGTCAGTGGGATGAAAGCTGTACAATTAATGCCAAGCCAATGACACCACAAGGAGAAATAAAGAAACAGCTGGTGGTACTGGGGTCCAACATGCTGCTCTTAATCTATGAACATTTTCAGTGAAAATATGCTGACTCATGTTTTGAAAGAAATGGCATAAATCTGGTCAGTGATGTAAAAACCCTATAGCATTAATTCTATTTTGAGTTACACACGGAAAATATTATACTTAAAATGCATAGATCCCCTTTCAAAGGAGAAAACTATTTGTGGTCACTTTGTGCGTGTCTATCTATTAATATATAGATTTTTGATAAGCATCACACCTTTGAAAAACAAACCATGTGTTTTTCCTAAAGCCAGCTGAAACCTCAGCTCGGTTGATAACATCCATTCCATTCTTGCGGAATGTCAGGGAAGCTTCATAAAGAGTTTTTCCCCCCCCCTGGTTCTGTAAGACACCCAGCCCTGATTCAGTGCTGCTGGTGATAACAACAGGAACATAAAATGGAGGCAGGACTCTGTGCAGCTGTTGGCATTTTAACCACCTTGTCACCTTACTCATGCATGACCTAATACTTAAAATAACTCACTGAGAGATACTTCCCTCATTATTGACAGGAGAACTAAAGTCATGCCAACAATTATAGAAAGCACAGGGAAAAAAAGGTGGAAAATAAGGTGGATGCAGCCTGTGGAGAGTGATGGATTTTGCTTGTACGCTGACAGTAAAACTCACTTTAACAAACACTGGGAAAAGTAGCTGTTGGAAACATATGTTCTTTTAATCAGGGAAAGAGACCTGTGTGAAAAAAATGAGCATTTTTGAGAGGTTTTAGAGCTCTTGTTATAAAAAGAACTGAAAAACCCACAAAAATGAACAAGACAGTATACCATGTGTGGTTCTCCTGCCAGCTGAAGGGCCTAGGTCCAGCGTGGATTTATTACAGATAAAAAAACACATTAAATGCTACCACACATATAATCTGGAGTGCTAAGGAACTATAACGAGTTAAAATGAAGTACCCAACATCAGCTAAAAAGACCTTCAAGGAAAACCAGACAGACCCATATAATTCAAGCACAGTGAATAGCAACACCAAGGTTTAATTCAACTTTGCAAATTCAACCATGTTGAATAGGTCAATTATAGAGGAAAGGTCTGCAGTATTTTATGAAGAAAAGTTGATATCATTTAGGATTTCTGCAAACCCCTTTACTTTTTCTTTCTAAGGATCAAAAAAATCATTGTGTCAGTCTCCCAGATGATGAAACGTAGAGCAAGAAACACGGGATCCCACAGATTTGAACACAACTAAACCTATTCAGTTGCCTCTGTGTAAGCTAAGAGTGAACACATTAATTATCCCCCAGAAGACAATATATTGAAGTGCAGCATTTCCTAACGCAGGAAGAAAAAAGAGACACAACGAGAAATAAACAAAATTGAAATTAGTAACACTGAGACTCTTTTCCTCCCCTTTCCTCAAGAAGAGCCCAAACCTTAACAATATTGATTCCTATCTATTTTCTGTTTATCTGTTTTGTCCACTCCATCTCTGCCAGTTGCCCCAGGCAATCAACAAAGCTCTGCTTGTTCAGCCTTTGATCATCTCTGTGCTGCAAGATTAGCATATGCATACTCTCATCCTCCCCTTTATCCTGTTAATAAAGCTCCAAACTCCCTCCGCTGATGTTCAAGAAAGCAACCGGCTCGGGAGCCCCGATGATTTGCCCCCATTCCCTGCTCTGCTCAGGGTTTGGAATTCTAAGTACCAGGCATGAGTTGTGTAAGTGCTTATCCACCGGCCCTCTGAGGAGCAATTCTTACTTGTTTGATGCAGTCCACGTTTGACAGACGTTCCTGGATCAGATTGGCCCAAAGCGCGTTGGGAATTTTCTAAAGAAAGAACAAAAAAGAAGAGAAAAAAAAAAA
>WBMY01003607.1:118138-130604 GCA_013397315.1 Donacobius atricapilla
AAAAAAAAAAAAAAGGGCTGAATATTCACAATTGAGTTCAAAAGGAATTTTACCATGCAGGCACGTTTGTGGTTAAAGGTGAAGTGAGATGTCTTCTTGGAAATAAAGAAATAAATAATTCCGTGCGAGTCCCGGGTCATTAACATGAGTTAATGACAAAGAGTTAATAAGGGCACAAAAATCAGTGTTAAAGGGAAGCTGAGCGCAGAGCATGAATATCCACGGGGGGTTTGCACACTGACATGGAAGCAGTGCCAAGTTCTGCACACATTGGACCTGCAAAGGGATCCAGAAGAACATCACACGCACAGAGCATCCTTTTAACCACAAGGATCTGACCCTCGGCTGCTCCGTGTGACAGAGGGCTCAGCACGGGGGACCTGCTGGCTCTCAGTGACACAAACAGAACCTCAGACCCTGAGCAAACAACACAAAGAGTCTGATTTTCAGGAGGTTTGATTCGTACCTTCGAGTAACTCGCATCATTCAAAAGGTTTATTTAAAATATATTTTATAGCTGAACTTAGTTTATTTTTAAACTCAGGACTGTGAAATGGGATGGAAACCGCATCCGCCAATATTTTCAGAGCGCTGTTTAGTTCTGTGACTGCTACTTTGTCCATCCCCAGAGATGTTTTGTAAGAAGGTATTTGCTGTGACAGAAGAACAAAGTTCCTGTACAGATTAGCACCCTTCAACATTTCTTCCATTGTACTTGATTTGCTGACAAGAAATCAGCAATACTCTCCTTCCTTCTTTGCTTCACTATCTTGTTCATTTAGGCTTTCAGTCTATGCTGAACTTGGTTAAACTCTGTGTTAGCCAGTTTAACTCAAAGCCTAAACTTCTGTCCACGCAGCCCATAACAGCCATTAATCATTTCACTAAATGCCTTGTCTTATTCATTCTGTCATTACTGGTAAAATGTATACTCAGAAAAAAAAAAACCCAACAAAACAAAAAAAACAACAACCTGCAATCAGATTCTCTACCTCTCAATTAAAATAAATTATCTTTCACTTAATAATGTGAGCTGGACTCTCTGTTCCCTTTAGTTCCATATATTGTCTTTTTCCTAATCATTCTGAAGGGTATAAAATTTAAAAGGAGTATTTCTACAGGCTTGGAGAGGTAGATAGGGCAAGAATCAGATGCTTCTCTGTATTCAAGATAACCTTTCAACATATTTTTCCAATCTACATATTTTTGCAACCTAATTGCCACTAATTTTTAATAATTAAACAATTGTCTTTTAATAAGACAATTAATTACATTACTGATCAACTAATCTCGGGACTCATGGCACCTGGAAAAAATATTCTTTGGAGCAACTCCTTTGAACGTCAACTCGTGCAATAAAAAAATGTGGCTGATTTCATAAAATCGTCTTCATTAGATGATGAAACAATTTCACAAGGAGTGGTGGAAAGGGTCCCACAGAAGGCACTTGGAAGGAGGGTGGAGAAAATGCTCCAGAACACACAGAAGAGCCCAGGTGGCCCAGCCAGGCAGGCTTTGCTTTTGTCCCTCTCTTTTGTCCCCAGCTCTCAGCGCCTCTCCTCACATCAGAAGTGCATGAGACAACACTCATGCAGGTAGCAGAGTAGGAGGGAAGGAAATTGCTGCGTTTGTTGAGAGTCAGCAGGTCCCCGGGGTGCTTTGGCAGAGCCTCCTGCAGCCCCTCGCCGCTGGAGCCTGTCGCCTTGCAAAGGGGCACCACGCTGCTCCCAGGGACAGCCAGGCCCCGCTGCTCCTTTCATGTGTCACGTCAAAACAGGCTGCAGGCTGCGGGGGGGCTGCTCTGCTAAGCTTTGCCAAATCAATTTAAACCAAATTTATCCCCACGTCTCTCCGTGCAGCGGGATCCTTACTCCTGTCTTTGGAGCGGGGTTTGGTGCACAAAAACAACCAAGGACACACATTCAGGTATTTCAGTGTTTTAGCTCCTTCTGCTCTCCGTGGCTCAATTCCAGGCTCAATTCCTGGGCAGTTTTTCCTCCCACTGAGCAGTGGTCTACAAAATCATTTTCAATAGGCTGCTTGCAGAATGCCTAATTATTCCACTAGAAATCAGGTTATCTGGGTACGTATCAGGTAGCCCGTTTATAATTCATCTCTCATCAACACATAAATACATGGTGAGCCTGGTAGATGGGATTGCACTTCCCAGAAATCTGCAATCAGGGACAGCGACACACCTTTGATAACAGCCAAACCACACCTTACCCACAGAGCTGTCCCAGCACTCAGTGAAGGTTGAGGAAACGCTGCTGTGGGATTTTGCTCATGTTCACACCACTTTTCTATCCATGCTGCTTTCATCACTATTTCCGTATTTGCTGGAAATTTGTACCCACTCAGGATTCATTTTAAATATTCCATGTTGTTTCAGAAACATCATTTTTCAATTTCCATGCCTGGTCTATTCAGAGTCATTTCCCCTTTCATAAAATTCCCACACTTTTTTTGTGGGGGAGCTTTCTCAATAGACATTTTTCTTGGATGTTTTGGATATATCTGCTCTGAAAACTGCTGCAGATAAAAATTTCTGGCTTCTCCAAATTGGCACCTTGGAGAGAACAGCAATCAAGTTTGAAGAAATTTACTTCAGGATCCCGAATATCATGAAGGTTTAGATTGTTTGTTCAGAAAAATACACATGAAAGGCTGGTCTTTTTTGGATACACAAAATTGGAAGAGTTTCTTTTTGTTCTTTCAGAGTGGCTTACCCTGGAATGCTGACCATGCATAGTTAAGGACGCCTTGGATTGTTTTTTTTCTCTTCTATTTTATTTCTTTTTAAAAAGCACTGGGATATGACACAACTCTGGAGCAGTTTTAAGTTATTAAGTATTATGCAAACACCTTAACTGCAATTTAGTGTAGCATTAAGAGCACACCCATCCCACAAACCCACAATTACCACAGTTGTTTCAGCTTCTTATTTCATCCAGTTAACAGGAAAAGTGAAACATGCAATAGCTCATCATTAGACTTCACTATAGGAAAACCTGAAGATGCTTCCTCTTAACATTATAATAACTAGAGATGAGGGAATAATTTGCAATGATTTATCCAAAAATGTAGCCTCTTTTTCTGTTCATGGAATATTTATTGGTAGCTTGTGGTTCTTCAATTTACTGAATATTCAAAAATATTTGACTTCTTTTTGGAGTATTTTTACATGCAAAATGATCACATTTTGCTTTGAACACTCAATATTTAAAATTCACTACCTGAGCTGTGCTCATTAGTAAGTGGCCAGGTATGTGTGGGTGAATGATTGCTTGTCCAACCTGAAAAGTGGAGCTTCAGAGAATAATCATGGATTTTAAATATGCCTTCCATGGCTTCCTGTGCTAGGAAAACCCAAATGCTATAATGGGAGAACACAAAAAAGATGAAAGCTTGGCTAAAGATGAGTAGGTGAAATACGTGAACAAACATTTGCAGAGCTTTTTGCAGCCTTCGCCCAGATCCAGTGACAGTGGCCAAGTGACGTCAGACTGCCCAACCTCTGGCTCTGGGGTTAATGCAGCCACAGGAGCCTTAGAGGTGAGAAACAACATTTAATTGTGTTTATGATCTTCACACCAGACTCTCCAAAACCCACAGCCTTAGCACCTGCTTTTCCTCTTCTCCATTTATTGAATTGCTTTGGCCAGGACTACATTTTTAAGGCCCTGGTTCTCTCCAAACTCGTACACAGCTCTTGTTCTGCTCCTGAACAGACATCCCAACCTAGAGGAACTCAGGAGTTCCTTCCTAATTCTAGGAGTTACATTCAAAAAAAAACAAAACTCACATAAAAGAACAAAATTATTTAGTGAAAACCTCCTCCTAGGGTCTGAAAACTCAAACCCAAAGGCAAACTGCACAGCGCTGAACCACCAGCAGCCTCTGCTCTGCGGGCCCTCCTCACTACCTGATTAGCCTTGACATTTTTGACTTTCATCTTCCACACCATCCATCTTTTTAAGTCAAATAAGCCCAAAAGGACACCCTTGAAAGTGCATCTGTATAGTCTGAAATATGTTAATAATTACAGTAATTAAACCAAAGGGAATTTTTGTTTTAAATTCTCCCCCTCCAAGTATAAATTTATGAACCTATCAAAACAATCTTTAATAATTAGAACTAAGATTTCAAAGTACATATTCTCAGTAAGAATAATTCTGTGACACTCCAGCCAAATGCAAACATTTTTGCCAGTGAGTTCAGGGAGTTCAATGAACTCTTTCCTCTCAGATCTTGAAGTGTGTTACTTGAGGCATCTCGAAACTTCACTAATCCAGTATTTTACACAATTTTGATAAACGATATTTTAGCCTAATTTTCTAAGGAAAAAACCCTAATCTGTGTATCACACCATCTGCCAACTCAGTGAATTACAAATCTGTTGGCCAATTCCAATTCTAAATTGGATTTAGCAGGGGTGCAGAATTCCCAAAGATAGGAAATTGCTTCAATTTTTATGAAAATGGGTGATAAGGGACAAAACAGAAACTCAAACTAGTGCGCTCGTTAGAGAAAGTCACAAAAACCCCAGACTTCTTCCATTCCATTCCTCATGGAATGCCTTGACATTGGAGAAAGGAATCAGCCAAAAAGGCAGGAATCAGATGCTTCTCTGTATTCTAAATAACCTTTCAATGTATTTTTCCAATCTGTCACTAATTTTTATTAATAAGACAATTAATCACATTACTGATCAACTAATCCTGGGATTAGTTCACCTGGAAAAAATGTTCCTTGGACCAACTCCTCTGAACATCCATTAGGATGCCCACAATGATTGGATTTAAAAATTTCACAGGAGAAACTCAGGTATACAGAATTGGGGAAAATTCAACAATCTGAGTCAGCTGCTCCTGCCTCAGCTTGAGAGCTTCCAGGGCTGTCAGGAACTGACTGGAGTGTCATCCTCCTTTTGAGTTAATGCACCAAGTAAGTTATTTGTGTCATGCTACAGAGAAATCAAGCACGCACAACTAAGTAGCACTGTCAGATCAAAAAAAGTTCTTTGTGTACATATTTTCCAGAGCATTTTGTACCAAAGGAGACCTCAGAGATTAATGCTTATTTTATCGAGATTATCAAACGTGCCCAGATAGAAGACACTGTGTTTAATAATAGAATGAACCATTTTTCAAACTGGATTGTGCATACCTGGATTTTTCCCAGTTCTGCTGCTTGTTTCAAGGTAAATATTTTCAAGACCTCCATTAATTTGCATTGTCTCCCTCTCCTGCCCCTGTTCTGTGTCCTGACACCGAGGTACAACACAGAGAGAAGAGAGTCTTTACTCTCATCTGCTTAACTCAGCAGTGGAAATCATGCGAATGCCACATAATTCCTGTTCTGTGACATGAGAACAACTGTTGTTATATTCTCTTACACACCTGGTTTCTTTCTTTATATGCCTTTGCTTCCTCTGTCTGCATTAATACTTCCTTGAATAACAAAGTCTCCTGAGAGACACGTATGGCATTGAAATGTTTACAAAGCCACATTGCCTGAGGGGAGAAAAAAAAAAAAGGTGAAATATTTGGAAAGAAAATGAAGCATTTTTTTCTCAGAAGGCTGCAGAAAGACAGAGCTTTCCTAGCCATACATTTAAGTATAGAGACATTTAAGTATATAAGCGACTTTAAGTAGTTTCTTATAAAGATGTTCAAGAGTATCCAGCTTTGAATAATGGCTTTTTCATCTCCTGTACCTTAACACAGAATTTAAAGAAGGAAACATCCTTCCTACCGTGCCCTCACCAGCATCACCTGCCGATTCTGAGGTTCAAATGTGGCTTTGACCTTTGCATTTAAGCGGTGCCAGTGGACATGAGACAACTGACCGTGCCAATGGAGCAATTCACAGCAAGGGAACACCACAAATGTCTAATTACCTTACTTCCCCCAGGCTAATTAGTCCTGCTAAAAGGCTGGGAAAACAAGGCAGGCAGAATTTCGTTTCACTACTTGGGTGAGTTCTCACAGACCTCACCTGAAAATATCTATTTCACCTGTAGTGTAATAGCCTCAGGTGTGTCCCTCAGGAATGATGCCCTTTAGTTTGTCTTGTGCTCATCTATCACTTGGATAAATCTCAAAATTCTTTTCCCAGAATAAAATTCCCCAAAATGCTGAGCTCAGTAGAAAGTCAGAAAGTGAGTGGGAAGTGCTACAGCACTGAGGGTAAGGTACTCACAACTGTCGTTTTCCCAGAAGCAGGTGGACCAAGGACACAAATTCTTGGAACTGTGGAACAAGGATATACAAATGTCAAGACGCAGAACAGCAAAAATCCCAACCAGTTTCCCACTCTTGTATTGCATAATATCAATGTAGCCACCATGAAACAATTATTCCAGCTGGAAAGCTGCCTCAGTGGAGACTTCGGGATTGGGCTCCACTGGGAAAAAAAGGGCAACAGAAAATCAGTGCCAGCTGGGTCCTCCTTTAATCTCCATGGTCAATGAGATTAACACTCTAACTATGCCACTTGGAGAGATACATGAGATATATATCTATATATCTATATAGATATATATCTATACAGATATATAGATATATAGATATATAGATATATATCTCATTGCGATGTGTATATCTCAATCCATTTAAACACATGGAGAGTTTAGGGGGTGAACCATAAGATACAAACATTTCCTTACCTGATTTTGACTTCTACTCCTGAAACATTGATTCAGAACTAACACATTTTATGAAGAAAAAATATTTCTGTTTTTAGTTTCACCTAAATGGGTTGTGTCAGTGTTCAGAAAATATTTAGATATTGCAAAATGAAGGACTCCCTTACTAAGCTTTTTGACAGCTGCCTTCAATTTTTCTCGTCATCATTTAAAGTAATTTTCCTCATTTCTGTTTCTTGTGTTTCTCTGCTGCATGTCCCTCTCCTTTCCCTGAGGGGGCAAGGTGCAAAAAATGCATCCCAGTTCTGAGGAATTCTTAATCCAATGCACACACACAACACAATAGGCATTACTGCCCTGAGCTTCCTTGGGAATGAATTAGAGGCAAGACAAACAAGAGAAAATGGAGTCACTCTTAGGAAAGTATTTGGAACTTTTTCCATAAATACACCTTGGCCTCCAATCTCTTGAACTGTCATTTTATATTAACAGCTTTGATGTTTTTTCCTCCTATACCACAGGGAAAAAAAAAACCAAAACAAAACCCAAATCAGAGTCTGTGCAGGAGGGACTGGTTAGTATTTACTGGGAATAACGTAGGAGGGATCCACTCACCCAAAAACCTCCTCAGGTCTCAATAACCAAGGAGATCGTGTCTGATGGTAACAGACAGGCAAGGATGTGAAATGCATTTTCATGAGGCCTTCCACGCACTTAACAGTTATTGGGCAGGTGGAATTTTTAAACGTACATGAAACCCAAATTACAGATTCATCTTTACAAAGTTATCCGACTTGGAAGGTTTAAGAACAACTCCCCCCTTATTGGTTCTTGCAAGTGCAACAGAACTAGTACACAATGTAGAAAAATACTTTAAAAGGATACATCAGCTGTTTTTATCACCTAATTTCTTTCAAATGTAATGTGATTAAATCCTAGGGTTTTTTTAAAATCTAACACCTTGAAACTCCAGCCCGGTACTTAGGAATTATTTATAAACAGCGTCATAAAAGAGTGCTTGGGTGCCAACACTAATCAACTTCTTCAAACCACTTCAAAGAAAATCAAAAAACCTTTCCATCCACAGATCCTTTTGAGGTTTAACTAGGAGCATGATTTAAAATTCACAAGAAAGCCCTTAGGTATTGAAGCTTTAATACACAGCTTTCTTGGACAAACGTTTGATAAAAACCGAAACATACCATTATATACACCATCTCATGCTTTAATATTGCCCAGGGCTACTGTAAATGCTCACTTTGTACTAAATCTGGTTTTCTCTCTGCTTAGAGGCTGGCAGCAGATGGGGCAGTGTAATTCACTGATTTACTCATTTGCACACTTGTAGGACTCCTCTAAAGCCTTCTCCCCAAACATACGACACGGGGGCACCACCAGGACACCACTGGGTGTAATGTTTAACCCCTCCAATCAACAAATAGTCACTATTTAATACTGCAGCTCCAAAGCAGCAGCTAAACGAAGTCAGGAAATTCTGGGAAATGCCTTTTTCTTCACTAACAAATCATATTTAATTCTGTATTTAGTCTCGGTGAGACATTACAGGATTTACTTGTCCAAGTAGAGCAAGTTTTAACATTCAAGAATGGTTTCAGAAACAACATAATTAATCGTGGAATAACACAAAAGAACAGCTGGACTCGTAGAGTTCCATTTAAATCCAGAAGATTCTATAATTAATATTAATACAACAAAATTTGCTTAATTTGTAAGAGAAATCCTTTGTCAAAGAGGAGGAGCACAGGGTACATACTGAACATTCTTGCAGAACTTTTTTACATTCCTTCAGAGGTTTGAGTGTAAAGGAGGAACACACAGAAATGCCACTTGGACCCTGAAAGCCTTTTTCATTAGCACAAACCCAGATACTGTGCAGAAAACTTGCATCTTTGAATATGAAATAATTATCAGTCTTCATGTGGCCCTTGAAGGTTTTTAGAAGGAACATATGAAAGAACAACAGCACAGAGCCCTAAGCACAAACACTTTGCCACACATTTGATCTACAAGATTGTGGAGGCAGTTGTAAGCTATAACCACCATTAGACTTGTGTATATTTTTAAAAGTACTTTAGATCCTATTATCAATTAAAAAGGTTTTCTAACTTCACACCTGGGATAGATGTAATGCCTCTTTTCCACGCATCTCTGTTTGAAATTTTCTCTAGGGCTGAAACTGTCTAGGCAAGGCAAGATCATGAAAATTCATCGCTTTACTGAAGGCTCTAATAAGGTTTTTTTCTTCTAAATAGTCAGCACCTTCCACCATGATCAAAAAGTAAAATCAACTCTGCTACATTATTTTCCATATAATTTATTCTTAAAACAACATTTAGGCTTTAATTTTAATTGGAGTTCCTCTCCTTCCTTAACAGGGTTTTCCAGACCAAAAGCAGACAGCATTTTCCCCTCGACAAACAACTGCTGCAGTTCTATCTTTAGCCTCTAAGCACTGAAGTCATGAGAAGGAAACCTGCCTAATTCTGTTAAAATAATACTGTGGGGCTTCAAGACAAATGTTAGCCCAATGTGAAGACATTTTATCAGCATCCTATCAAACTGCAGGAAATTCTTCCACATACTTTCCATGGGTCTACAAACCAGATTGATTATTCACACTGCCTGCACCAGAAAAGGCTGGGCACAATTTGCAGGATTTGATTTTTTTTTTCTTTAACGTATTTAGCAGCATTTCAATCAACATCCATCTGATCAGCACCACTAGGAGCTCACAGCACCTCCAGTGATAATGATTTCATTGATGCTGCAGCCAGCAGAACTTTCATAATGGTTTACTCTGGTTTTAAAGAAACATCAAAGCTCCAAGACACCAGCTCTCCCTGACAGCTCACGCAGAACAAAAATCACAGTTCAGTTGTGCATATCCAAATATAATCTGCCTAAGGGTGAACAGTTTGTAAATCAAGTAATTTGATTGAGGGTACATGCTTTTATTGTGCAGAATACAGACTTCCCATTCAATTTACCAGGTTTTGTTACAGAGAGGAGCCGACACACTCACTGTTCCTTCAGCTGAGATGCCACTGAGCCGCGGAACTCATTAACAGCAGCGAGTAACAAACTAATCAAAAAGCAGAGAATCTGCCAGCCCAGGTAGAATAGGAACCCAAATTTACACCTGACAAAAGGAGTAATTAGCGAGCTTAAAGACAACAGGAAATATCAGATGGGGCACAGAAGGCATTAATAATTGATACACCAGAACTCTTTGTTATTCCCTTAGAGGGTTTCATTGTTATAACTGTTAAAGTGCATTTCTTATTAGATTACCCACTAAAAAAAGAAATTAAAAGCATCTTGCCTATAACTATTCCAAAATGCTCACCATTTTTTTCGTTGTTGTTGTTGTTTCCCCCCTCCCTGAGACTCAGCCTGAAAAGTTTGATCCATCACCTGCCAACGGCAGCACAGCTCCCAGCAGCTGCTCACAGACCAGGAATGGAACTATTTCTGCTGTCTCCATTTTCACTCACCATCATCGTTGTTTTGCTTTAAGTGGTTTATCATGAACTCAATGGGATCATCTGGCTTATGAATTAATAGCTCTTCAAGCATATTCTGGAAATAAATGGGACAAAGTCAGGAAAATTTAACACAGCTCTGCAGTCGTGGATATCTTGCATTTTTACAGCAATGTTACAATGAGGATCCTAAACAGCTTATAAAGGCTTATTTATTTTCTTGCACAGACAAAATTGAGACATCAGAACCTGTTTTAGATTCTGAAAAACTGAAGATGGTCAGAAAATTGCCAGTTAAAAAAACCCAACCTATTTGCTTTGGCTTATTTATGGTACATATGGACACCAGAAAGGTTTGGCTCAAGCAGCCTGGGGTCAAAAATGGCTGAGGCAGCACTGGCATAAAAACCATACAAGGAGCCTGAAAACCAGAGTTAACTTGAATTTGTGTCTCTGCAGGGCAAGATGACCCTGCTGTAGCACAATCCCACAAGTTTCTGACTAGCCCAGAGGAGTGCAGAACGGACAAGAGCTGTGGAAAACACAACCCACAGAAAGGGCACATTCCACACCTGTACCAGGGCACATTCCACACCTGGACCAGCCGGGCCTCCTGCATGAAAAGGAGTGGGGAGAAGGGAGGAAAAAAAAAGGCAAAAAAAGGCTTAAAAGCCTTGCCTTGAATGTCTATTTTAGAGCCCACTTTCATGTTAAACACTTAAGGTTATACAGGGCCTGGTTTCAGCTCCCACACGTAGCAGTGGGGATCTTGCACTGGTTTCAGGGAGGATTTGGGCTTTATAGGCAGAAAAAAGAACAACCCTGAGAAATCCATACAGTTCCTAGTACGAGTTCTGTAATTAAAACTAAACATCAAACAGAACTAATGCTCTAATTTTAGACAAGCTGCAGAAATACTCGTGCTGGCACAGACATTTCTAAAAAGCAGTCATAACACTTTTATATTTGCAAGTGAATTCCATAAAGTCCATCTAGTCCATAAAATTTTATATCCTCAGGAACTGTCTTTTATTAGAGTGGCCTATTTTCCTTTTCTACTTCATCCACTTCATTAGAATAATTAAAACACTCAATTTGTTTATAAACTGGTGATCATGCAAGTTCTGATGCATCAAGGTCTGGGTAGCATGGAGCATAAACGATGAAATTTGTATTTTTATTGGAATTTCTTTTAAAAATTATTACTTTCCAGCAACATTTATTTAAACTAAGCATTCTGGATTTTGCACTACACTTAACAGCACCTTTCTTAATAACAAACCTAAGAAAATCTGGGTTTATTATAATTCAAAAACATCCAGACTGACAGTGATTGACACTGGCACTGTTTCTTCCCCAAACCCTTAATTTTATCCAAATCTGCTAAACTCAGTTTAATTTCACACGAGTTGTTCTGTTAATCTCTGGGGGAGGCTTCACACTTTGGGTCTCACGTAGTTTTTACATTTTGTGTTTTGCAAATGTTTCAGCACAACAACTTCAAGCTGTGTTTGTGTCATTATTTTGCTGCAAAACAACTGAAGCACAAAAACACGGCCCTAAGTAAATCCCACAAGCATTTTATGTAATATGAGTCCCTGCAGCTGCATTCGGTGCCTTGTGGCTTCCAAAACACAGTATTTCATTAAAAGAAAAAAAAAAGTCAAAAACATTATGTGGCACTAGTCATAATAAACAGAGAAAAAAAATGATAACGCAAAAAAAAAAAATAGGAAAAGAAATAAACATATGTGTGCATTTATTTCAGTGAGCTCTGAGCAAGTGAAAACGGCTTTCTAAGAGAGTTAAGAGCAGCACACAGGGAGAGACTCCCCTGCAAGTCCTCCCATGGGAACAGCACCAGGATATTTAGTCCTTCATAAAACCTCCCCATGCACGACACCGGGGCCTTTCCCCAGCTTAGAGAACAAAACCACCCTTCTCTAAGGCAGGGAAACCAGCCTGGCCAGTACCGAAATCACAACAACGCCACAAGTGAACTCCTCTGCCTTTAGATTTGCACCTCCCCGAACAGCCACAACAGGAGGCAGGGGAGGGCTTTCAGCGGGGGATGATGAGCAGGCAGCGACAGCCCCGGCAAAACCTCCGCCGCCGTCAGTTTGTCACTGTCCCCCTTTCCTCCTCCCCTCCTCGTCCTGCCGCGCCTTTCGCCACCTCCTTTCTTCCACCTGATGCCACTTTCATGAGCAAATCAAATGACGCGCATGACCTGCGGCAACTGCTGATTAAAATAATTAATTGAGAGAGCCCACGGCCGCGGACACCCGCCCGCCCGCTTCCACGGCGGCCCGCC
>WBMY01003607.1:130616-189587 GCA_013397315.1 Donacobius atricapilla
GGGTGAGGCGGCAGGGCCGGGGCTGCGGGCGAGGCTGCCCCGAGAGCTTCTGATCTTTCTGCAGGGTCCGAATCGGCCCCGGTACTCGGCGCTGCGTGCCCNTCCGGTTCCCGGCAGAGTTCGGGAGCCGCCGCGGCCGTGGGTTTACGGGCGGAGGGAAGGCAAGGCCCGGCTCGCCGCGGCCCCGCCAGTGATGCATTGCCGCATTATCTTTACAACAGACCCGCCAGGGTTTATGGCAGCCGATTGTCAGCGCTCCCCTCGGGCTTCTCTGCCTCTTTTTGCAGCATCGTTACCAACTCCTTGACTTACTGCTCGGGGCTCGGGGACTGCAGCGCTTCCACACACTACATCTCCTCCTTTGCCTGCTTTTTACTTTGTTCTTGTGTAAGCTTTCCACTAACCTACACAATTAAACTCAGGTGAGATGTAGAATTGCATAAGTTCTAAAAGGCAGCTCCTATTCCCTTCTTTTTGCCCCCAGATCCAGAAGTAAGGAAACATGAACGAGGTAGTGGAGACCCTAACAAAGATCGAGCAGAACTACAAGCTCTTCCAGCAGCAGCAGTTCTCGTTTATCAGAGCACTGGAACACACCCGGGAGGAAGCCCACGACATGTTCAGGCCTGTGTCATCCATTGTCCAGGTAGAAATGATTCAGCACAAAGCGCTCCCAGGGAACAGGGACAGCACGGGGCTGGTGTGCACCTGGGGCCACTTCAGGGATGAAGAAATGTTTTTACTGAAGGGGAGATGGACAAAAACTCTGCAGGAACGTTTGTGCATAAAGGAAGATGTGGGGAGAGAAGCATCTGTGTGAGGGCCTCTTGTTAGCTCAGGAGGAATCTCATGACTGAGCAGAACTTTCTGGTTTACTTTAACACTGTTGAGGCACAGCCAGAAACACAGGGTACAAGAAAATCAAACCAAGCCTCCTTCCCCAGCCACACATGGAATCTGTAATCCTTAACTTGTAGGAACGAGCATGCCTGGCTCTTCCCCCTGGTATTGGTGCTGCTGTATATTTCTATAGTGCTTATTAAAAATAAGGGCTGTGTTACAGAGGGAGGATGATGGATTGAGGGCTGAAAGTCCCAAGTCGGCAAGGGGTTTTCTGGGCTGGTAAGTCAATTGTCTCGGAATTTTTATAACATGGTGTACTTAAAAGTAGAACTTGGACCACCTGGAGACAGAGGGGGAAGAAAAATCTAAATAAAATTAGAATTGTGAATTTGAGACAGCAGAACTCGGGCACAAAACCCAGATGGATGCCAAAGGCAGAGTGAAAGCCAGGCTGCTGTCAGGGTTAGGACACAGAATGAGCTGGTTGTCTTTTCCAAGGGCTGCCTCTCCCTAATATAAGGGCTTTGCTCCTTGCATTGAAGAGGACTGGGACAGACAGTGCACTGAGCCATTTTTCCCCACTGAGATGTTGTGTAGCATTATGCTGTTTTTAAAAGCACTGATACTCCAGTGGTACTTGTCGGCAGAGGTGGAAGGGCTGCTTGTGGTGGGGGTGAAACCTGGTGGGTGGTGACCTCAGAATTCCATGGATCCACGGCCTCCTCCGTGACACCACGCAGGAACTCAGTGGTGACAAGCTGTACCCCTGAAGGGGAGGCTGGGAAAAGGAAAAGTGCAAATTACTAGGAAGGACAGGGAGCAGCTGGTGCAGCACAGCCTGGTAATGCACTGAGCAGAAGCTAAAACCCTACCAACAAAACTTCACTGGTGACAAAAGCAGGCACCCCTTTGAGTTCACTGCCATTCTCCCTATTTGTAATTTGCCATGGGAGGGCACAAGCAGCAAACACAAAAATGTGTGTGGTCTCAGCCTACAGCTGACTTCAGTGCCAGCTCTCTTTCCATGGAAATACAGACACTACAGAAAAAAAAATGATATTGCACTGGACCATGGCTAAGTTTCCAACCCCCAGCAGCTTTATGTGGCAGCATTTTTAGTGAGGAGTGATGACATTCCTCAGGGAGGAGAGGAGAGCATAGCAATGTGGAAAGGTGAGAGTGCACACCACAGCCAGGCAATGGCAACAGCTCTTTAAAGATTTCCTGCGTGGAGTAGGCTATAAAGTCTGGCTTGTGCAGAACTGGACAGCCCTTGCAAGTTGTTCCTGTAATCCTGGTGCCCATCCAGGTCACTCAGGTGCATTAAGTCTCTGTTGTTGATGTGGACAACAAGTCCTGTTATCCCACTGGTGAACAGCCAGGCTAAATTGATACTCTCCTTAGGACTATTTCTGCTCACAGCAGCAATAAAAAATCCTGCCACTCACAAGGACACAGCACTCAGCAAACAGTGTGGAAGGAGGAATCTGTAGTGGAAATGGACCCTTAGGGGCCATTTTTTATTTTTCTTACAAACCTGGTGAGAGTTAGCCAAGCACATTCCATGGCTCTTCTGTAAGCAGAGACTGCATCCATGTTGGAACAGCTCCTTCCCTCATCTTGAAATCGTACAGAAAGCACTGGAGGTGTTGGAGCCCAGCTCTGGCTGCCAACCAGCCTCTCAGAATTTTATACTTTGAAGAGCCCATAATTTCTTCGGAGAAGATACTTAATGCCCTGGCATAACGTTTCCTCATGCAATGCCGTGACTCTGAGTAACACAGCTGCTCAGGGCAAGCAGGGAATGGCATTGCTCCAACAGGTTAGCCAGGACAATTACGGTGAAAGGGGTTGAGTTTGCAGCCATGTGCCACGTAAAGACCCGTGGAGGATGCATGATGCAAACACATCACTCCAACCATTCCAACTCCATTCTTCCCCACTCAGGAGGAACCAGAGACAAACATCCCATAGTGCTCACACCTGAGAGCCACAAGAGAAAGCAGCTTCTCCTCACTCCAGGGCACAAGTTCAGTGCAGTTTCCCATCACTGACCTCTGGGTTTCCCCTGGGCAGGTGCAGTGCTACAAGGACCACCACTGTTTGAATGCCACCGACAGGCGCATCCTCAACATGTTCATCTCCCTCTGCAACGATCTCCGCAGCCTCTGCCAGAAGATGGAGACGGTGCATGTTGGGGACAGCGTGACCAACGGCCTCCTGGAGAAGTGCAAAGTGCTCCTGAACGACAGCAACGACCTCGCTGCCCTGCGAGCCACGTAGGTGCCTGCTCAGCTCAGCTCCTGGGATCTGACTGTCCATGCTGGGGGCTGGCCCTGCACATTCCTGCCTGGCTGCTCCACCAGTTCTGTCACAGCACCCTCCTGGCTCTAGGGAGGCTACAAGGTGCTGCCCAGGCTCCTGGTGCAGCTCTTGGGAAAACCCTGCCAGTGTCCATTCACAGGAAGAGTGCTGGTTTGTTTGTCCATCCTTTTCCTGGTGCAGGGCAGGGCAGGGGAGTGCCCTGAGGTCCCTGCAGTGCTCAGGCAGGTTCCCTGCTCTTTCCTCCTGCTGCTTCTCTGCACAGAGCTAACTTCTGCAGGGCAAGTGTCTCCCAGGACTTGCAGATCTATGCCAGGGTGCTTTTTGGCAGGACTCATTCTATCCACGCTTTTCTGTTTTTGGGAAATGGCTGCCTGTGCAATCCTGCTCTTCCGTGGGAGGTCTGAGGGTGGCTCCCAGGGTTGCACTGCTGGGACTCCTGTGCCAATTGTTTCCCTCTGTCCCACAGCTACCCCCACGGGGTTGTGAACTACCTGAGCTTGGAAGAAGCAAGGCATCGCTATGGAGGGGTGGTGAGCCTCCTCCCCATCGTTATAGACAGCCTGTGGGAGTGGGTCACCCACAGTAAGAGGCACACGCTCTATGTTGTGAGTCATGGACATGCCACAGCCAAGAAGGAGACACGCACTTCCCAAACACCACCTGCCTGGCACTTTGCAGCTCAGACCTCCCTTAGTAACAAAAATACTGTACAATTGCAGGAAAAAGATTTCAAGAAATTCCTGGCTGCAAATCAACGTCCACAACAGAAGGCTCCCTGGAAGCCGCCAGGCAAACACCCCTATTAACGGATGAAAGCTCCTGCATCATCTGCTCACCAGCTTTAACAGCCTGGATGATTAAATACAGTGAAATGAACACTAGAGATCCAGCCTGAGTCCACTTTCTCAAGAGTTGCTCTGCAGCCGGCCTGGGACAGATGCATTTGCTCTCCCTTGCTGATATTTCCATCCTCCTCCTCGTATCCCCACAAAAATAGCTGTAGCTACAGCTGGTCCTGGGGCCAGCACTGCCCTGGGAGCAGGGAACAGTCAGGACTCAGCAGGTTCTGATCTCTCAGGCATGAATCTTGGACAAGTGATTTGAAACATTCGTACATTTTCTCAGCCCTCTTTCTGAGGAACATCCCCTCCCTTCATCCAGCGGGTGAAGCACCTGCCTGTCTGAAGGATGTGATGCAGAGCAGCCAAGGCCTGGCATTATGGATTCAGACACGTCTTTGTTGTTAGACTTGTCTCTAAAATTCCCTCATCCCCAGAGAAATAAGTTTGGTTAGCTGGCCCACAGAATCAACACTGAGGAGGTCTCCCATACCTGCCTCTGGCTACTGAGGCCAGTGTTCCTCAGCTGTGCTCTGCTGCAGCCTCCTGCAGCTCACACCACAGAACACTCCCCCTTACACCTGTTTGACTCCACTGCCCTCAGAGCTGGAGATTTAAAGGAGAGCAGAGTTCATTTTGACCTTAGTTAGTGTGTACTGACAATAGCCAAATGTGAACAAAACACCCCTGTGCTCCTCAGACCTCTACAAAATAAAATCCATTTCCACTGCATGTGATTCATGGAGATGTGGTGAGAGCATCACGTCCACATGGCTCCTGTTCAAATTGCACATTAAACTGCCTGTGCTTTCCCTGTTTCAAGGCAAGGTCAGCATTCCATTAGGCCAGATGTCCCACCTAAGGGACAGGCCCATGATGGACCTGGGGCTCAAAATATGGAGCATGAGGTCAGCACATGGGCAGAGCCTACAGCCCTTCCTAAATAAGTGTCCTCCCTGTGTCTGACTGCTCCCACAGGCAAATGATCTCCTGCTGGAAGAAACTCCTGAACAAACAATTTCCCCTTGCATACTGGGCTCAGTGTGCTGTGAGAGAGCTTTTGCCTTAAGATCCCTTTAAGTTTCTGGCCACAAGCAGCTAAAAACAGAAAGGAGAATTAATACAGAGGAAGGGGCATAGGAAGAAATGAAAAAATGGAAAATATTTTCAGGAGAATTTTTATTCCTCACATAGCCCCCACGTTGTTCTGCACGTTTTTTCCTTTCCCATATCCACTTGCACTGCAATGCAACCACCCAGTCTGGAGTAGGGCCCTATTTTTAGGGAGATTTGATCCAACTGAACTGAACCTTGGTGAACTCAAAATGGTAACAGAGGGTCACAGAGTGACTCCTGGGCACTACTGGGGCCACAGCCAGTGGAATGTCACTGTCACCCTCTCTGGCTTCACTTGAGATCCCTGGTGCAGAGGCAGCTTCAGGCTGAAAAACCCAAGTTTTGGCAGCTGCCCCGTTGTGTTCCATAGTGCAGACAAGTGTCCGGTGACAGTTGCTGTCTTGGAAAGCTTTTCAGGACAAGCTGCGAGGACTGAACAATGACAAGTGTTGGGGACACAAGAGATGCTATGCCCAGATCTTGTTTCCAACCTCCTTGGCCCTGTCCTGTGGTTTAAATTTGAACACACAGGCTTGTGAGGAGACCAAAATTATCCTCTATCTCACTTTCAGCTTCCAGGGATGAGCACAGCACAAATGGTTTGTCAGGACACTCCTACCAAAGCCAGTCCACCACTGCTGCTCAAAACTGCAGTGCAGTTGTCATTTTTGCACTTGACCAAGGTGATACACACAAAAAAGGTTCCCAAATTTTAATAGTAAGATTCATACACACAAGAAAACAGTTCCCAAATCTCAGTAATTTCTAACCTAGCCCTATCCAGTCAGTGTCATGCAGCCAAAATTTTAAGACCCAAGCAGAAAATGCATAAAACTTGCAGTCTGAGGTTTGATAATGACAAGACCAGAATCTGTTGGAAGACTGCAAAGTTAAGTCTCACAAAAACATCCAGACAAATTACTTAATTTCCATACAAGTTCTCCTCTTCCAGAGTGGATGGACACTTCAAAAGACAAAAAGATACAGCAAGAATTGTTTTCCTCTACTACAAATCAAGCTGTTTGAAGAATTTACATAAACAGGATGTAAATGCCAAACACAAAAGTGCAATAAAGTTTTACTTTAGCCTCGGTGAGCATAAAATTGCAAGATACACACTGAGAAACCAGGCAGGGCACCAGCCTGACTTTCCTACAGATCTGTCAGTTAGTCCAGGAAATAAATGCTGCTTTTTTGTTCAAAGGCTGAAATAGAGATATGGGCTGGTAATAGATGATATCAGCAGAATCCTGGCACCTGTATGAATTATCTCTGTGCTTCCCTGTATGAATTATCTCCGTGCTCCCCTTGATTCAGCTAAGGGTCAAGCCAGGCTTTTGTCAAACTGAGGAACCCGATGTAGTTGAAGGTGTCCCCAGCCACTGCAGGAGGTTGGACTGGATAAGCTCTAAAGGTCCCTTCCAACCCGAACAATTCCGTGATAAAACATTCTGTTTGTTCAGTATGTGGTTCCAACCTCACACACCAAGAGGACAGGACATAGCTCAGACCCCGAGAAGTTAGGATGAAGTGTCAGGAATGGGGGTGGGCTCTGGAGGGAGCCAGAAGGGACGATTCAAGGGGGAGAGCAAACTCGGCGTCCCAGAGATGCCGTGGAAGTGATGCGGAGCCAAGGGATGGGCTTGGCAGGGCCTCTAGCGGCCACCTGCGAGCAGTGTCCAAACCTCCCACCAGCGACTTCTGAACAGCTCCAACAACCCAGCTGTGCCCCAGTCCTGACTCCACAGGGCCTTGTTAACACTGGTTACAGCCTTCCAAGCCCTGGCCACAGCCCAGGGCAGCTGTGGGGCCGCCTGCTCCCACTCCCCTCCCCAGAGCTGTCATTTCGGAAGAGCCATCGGCTGTTCCCTGCCGCCACCACCCTGTTCCATCAGCTCCCCACACCATAAACACCCCGAGGCAGGAGAGGTTTTCTGGGAGTCCTGAATTCCCCTGCTGGTGGTGCAGCACCGGTTTGAGCCTTCAGTCAGCTGAGCAGCCGGCACAGCGAGCAGAGGCAGCTTCACAGAAACCAGGAATAGCGTCTGGCAGACAGGAAAGATCAGCCAGCCCAACACTGGAGTGAAAAGACCTTCAGGAAAAAGGTTTAGCCAAGTAAAGCCCACAGACACCACGATCATGACAACCGTAAGTCAACTATTTGCAACAGTCTTGTCTGGAAAGCCCACAGGAATGCAAACCAGGTTTCCTTTGCAGAGCTCCTGAGCAGGAACGGATGAAGCAACTCAACTCCTGATTTCCTATTTTGTAACCACTTCTAAAATCCACCATTGTGCCAGCAGCTAAGCAGTTCCAACAAATCAGGATCAATCAGCAAAGATATTTTAATTTCCTGAATTTGAAGTATTTCCTTCCCTAATGTCTCCTGTGTGATTATCAGCTATGTTATGAACTACCAAATGTACTGCTTGGCATGATTGAGTAAGGAAGGCACTTAATTTTCCCTTTTTTTTTTTGTACCCCAGAAATACACTTCCATGGGTAACTTTTATCTAATAAATTTTTTACACTGGCAAGTGCAGCTTTGCAATGCCAAGCTTAAGGAATGCCTTATTTTGAACCCATTCTGTCTAAGGGCAAGTTAAATTCACTTTGTGCTGTTTTCATTTTAGTACCCCATGCTGTAGTACTAATCCCAGTGCAAGGGTGCAAACAACTTTCTGTGTCACTGAACTCCAAGATGATGTGTATGGTATTTTCTATATAAAATTCTCCATAAACATTACTTGGCCAAAGTATGTTCACAATGTGTCACTTGCACAACTTAGACTCTTGCCTGTGTTGCTCATATTTAAGAATTATACTCAGTCCTTAACTGGAATGCTGAGGCTCGTGTACAGATTGCTAAACTGCTTTGCGCAATCTTTCAAATATTCATTTATTTCAAGAAGAGAGAAAAAAACCCCCCAACAAATAAAAACCAATGAAAGACCAGAACCAGTGAGAACGTGCCAGTCTGGGAAAAAAGCAGAACAAGAAAACAAGCTTACTTCACCAGGTTAAGCTCAGAACAGTGGCCCCAAACTTCCTTGTGGTCTGAGGAAGTGTCTTCGTGCACGCACTGTATGGAAGGGAAAAGCACAGACAGAGCCAACTCCTGACAGCAGCCCCAGCTTTGCAAACAAGGCTCTAACATTTCCAGCTATTAATTTCTCTAATCACTGTGCAGTCCTGGCCTGCAGGAGCAAGCTCACCCGCAGATTTGCATCACTGAACTGTTTGCAGTTCATTTATGGATTATACTGGCACATTGTTGGTGACTTTGCCTGTCACAGAAGAAAAAAGGGCTTTGGCTCCATGCAGAAAAATGAGCTTTTAATGATGAATCCTGTGCAAAGGGGCAGCAGCACTGACCTGCTCTGGACTGTCCCATCTCAGATGATGTTTGGCCACCGACCTCCCTTCCGTGGGTTTGGTCCCAAAGAGGTCTGGCAGGGAATTTAACACAGAGTAGTGCAAAACAATACATTTTATTTGTTCACAGTTAAACACAAGCAACTGCCTTGACATTTTAGAACATTCTAATAAGGACAGCAAAACCTCCTTTTGGTTTAAATTCTCTTTAGCTTACGATTGTACCATTTCCTCGTGTTTCATATTTATGGCATTTAATGTGGATTGTTTAACATGCTTACAAAGAGCGAGGCAGGGAACAGATTAACTTGACGAAGACAGCAATTTTAGATTTAACTAAAAGCAGTCAGTTAAAAAAATCTGTTTCCACTTCACTGATGGGACCCCTTCAAACAAATTGCAAGTTAACTACATACAGCAGATCCATGATTTTTAGACTTAGGAAAGAAAATTGCAAAATTTGTTCCTCCATAATCTTTGTGGTCCATAAACAAACCTAAAGTGGTTTCCATTACTATCCTGGTGCTAAAATCCTGTTTAAAAGAAGAAAAAAAAGCCACCTTACCAAAGAGCTTGCGTTGCTGCCAGGGCATTTTTGGGACTGACACAAAACCTGCCTCTCCTGGGAACGCCAGATCTGGGCTCGGCAGAGCAGGATGGGAACGAGCTCCTCCACCATTCCTGGCTGAGCTGGCCCATCAGGCCCTTTGTGTGCAAACCGTTCCCTCCCAGGGCTGGGATCCGGTGGGGAAGGGGCAGGAAACCTCCAAATCTTACCGAAACACGCACTACCACGTTTGCTACCACTACGTCTGAGAAAGCCTAAAGACGCCGACAAAATCAGGCTGTCACTTACAACCAACTCTCTACTCTCTACTCCATGCAGAGTCAGCTTTGACACAACCACTGAAGTTCACCTCTACTCTCGGAGTTCGGACTGACCAACTGAAAGGACATGGAGAATAATTTAAGACAGGCAGAAATGTATTCAGACCTTGGAGTTACGGAGGAGGCAGGAACGGGAGGACGAGTCCTGGCAGGAATGAGCTGCTCTGACAGCCTCCTTCCCACCCGGGCTAAGAAGGGATTGGAACTACAAATGCAAGTGTGCTTGGACTTGATTTCTGTGTGAGGTGGTTCTTAAACAGCAGCTGCCACCGACAGAATGTTCAGGAGAAGAGGCCACATGTGATGCAGGGGAACTGTGAAGCCTAAACCGTCCAAGTACACCTGGAGCCAGCCACGTGGGACATTTAAAACAAGCACTGCCTTCCTAACAGCAGGCCCTGTCTGTCACGAAGGAGATTGAGTCTGACCACTGACAAGCCCTGATCCCACAATCCTCCTTCACAGAAGGCTCGTAATTGACTTAAAACATGATTAACACCAAAAGGCTTCACACCAGCATTCTGATTTCAGTGTGAGCAGGATTCCTCCTCAGCCTTGTCATCTAAGGACGTAGGGTGAGGGTGAAGGGGAGAGACCTAGAGCCAAATTGACACTGCTAAACTAAAAATGTGCTGCAATCTGAGTAGGAAAGCACTCAAAGGAAACCATGTTCTCCAAGTCAAGCCTGAAAAGGTATTCCCAGGAAGAATGAAGCCAATTTCTTGGACTCAATACACGGTGGTCTTGTTCAGACCAGGAACAAAGAGCAGAACTATGAAGGAGTGTGAAGCAGCGAATTTCCCTGATTAGAGAAGCAAATCCTCCTCTGCAGATCTTCGTAAGCTTGGAATTCTACCTCCATGTTCTGCATCCTCTCCCTACTTGAGTAAAGCTTCCTCTTCCCTCTTCTCCCACCCCAACTGCTTTTCCATATGCACCAGCGTGAGGTCAATCACAGTCTGTCAGGCAAACACTTCAAACACCAGGAAGATCTGAAGCTGGTGTTTTAACAGGTCTTCAGCATTTACGGTCTCTTCTGCATTACAAGCTCCAGTTCCTTTTTCTGTTCAAATGTAACTTCCCAGGAAATGTTAAGGACAATATAAACAATGATCATGAATTAGGGTGAATGAATCATTTTGCAGAGGTACAATGTTCTTTAAACATTTGGGTGCTCAATCAGACTCCAGCCTAATGAAGGCTGGGCTCTGAGGGATGTGGGACAGTGGACAGGCAAAAACAGAGAATGCACTGGAAATCCTAGTGCTGCTTCTTTCCAGGATGAAAGGAACCAAAGTCACCTGGACATGCAGCACAACCAACTGCTCTAAAGGAAGCTTGCAAAGAAATACAAAGCATTCAGAGTAAACTCACAAATGTAAATTTGGCCTCATATTGCACTCAAGTTCATAAACGCAGCCACTCAACTGGGGACAGGGAGAAAGGGAAAAAATACTTGCAAATGCTAACAGTTGTCCCTTCAAATTAGTACACGCTGCTAAGGATTGAATTTGAGAAAGAAGCAAGAGTTAGGCTGGGCATTTTCAATTCCAGACCCAAAAATCCACTTTGCATTCATTCAGCAGCCTCCTTCCGTTCCTGGCCATTGATCCTGCTCCGCTGCATGAGCCACTGCTCAGACCAAAGAAACATAAAAGCTTTTAGTTAAACTTGCACTCACGCCTCCTGTTCTATGCCAAGAATATGAAAATAACACTGATTGACTCTCTTCCTCTTTAACTGTGGTCATGATGAGTTTCATTGTAGTCCATGATATGAAGCTGTCCAACACTGCTTTCCTGGAGCTTAGGTGAGAGGTTATCAGGGCTCGGAGGGGCCTTTGACTCCATGCTAGGATCTTTACACAGTTCAGTCTTTAGGGCATCAGGCAGCCTGTTGATGGTGAGCCCCTCCTCATCACACTGGCTCTCGCTCTTGTTGCGAAATAATTCTCGTGCCTTCATTCCAAGGAAGCTCTTGGAGCTGGGGAGTGAACCTACAGTCAGTGGGACAGTAGTCGAGGGCTCCAGCAACACGGATGTCTCCCAGCGACTGCTCAGCCTCTGGTTCTGGGGTTTTTCTGGAGTGGAGAGCTCGCTGCTGCTGCCCCCCTTACTGCTACTGCTGCCTCGGGTGCTGGGAGCTTTGGTCTCTCCGTTTCTACCCATTGTTTCTTCACCGTGTCCCGCTGTATCTTCATTACCACAATCCAGCCTGCTTGGGGAAGAGAGAGGACACAGCGTCAAGGAAATCACAGCAATTAAACAGCGCAGAGGGAGATGCTGCCCAGGGTAGATTACTTTGATTACTTTCCCTTTCTGCCTCTGGGTATGCACTTCAACAGGTTTCCTTTCACAGCTGTGGGGCAAAGGAGGAGTGACAGGGGGTAACCAGATGTGTCACACACTCAGCTTTGCAACAGCCGCTGTTCTTAAGTCCCAAACCGGCAATAATCCCCCAAGGGTCCTGCAGATTTCACACCACCACCCTCACCTTTCTTCTGCTGCTTCAGCTGCTTCTGTTTTATCATCTTCAAGTTTTTTCAGTAGGCTGCTCTTCTCCAGCCGCCCAAACAGATCCAAGATCTCCAGCTCAAATGCCTGGGTGATTCTTTTCTGGGCCTTGTACCTGCTTTCTACTGCCTGCAGCTGACCCCTGAGCGAAGAGAGAAATCAGAATGTCCAAAATCTGCAGATTCTGCCTCAGCTGGGACAGTGCATCTGTCAATGTACAGCTGTAACGTTACACAGGAAGCCCCTACCTTGCTTGGATTTTAACATCTTCCAGGTATTTCTTTTGCTCCAGGAAGAGGTGGTCCTTTCTTGCAAGCTGAGATTCCAGTTCAGCTATCCTTTTCTGGGAAGCATCGAGCCTTTGGCTTTGCTGCTGAACACACACCTTTGCCTTCTCCAGTTCTTTCCGAAAAGCAGCGTGCAACATTTCAACCTCCTTGAAGCAAACAACACAATGGTAAAGTATAATTTGATCCTGTGTTATTTTTATTGGTGTTTAGACATGTTTCTGATGTTATAAATAGGCACATTTTAAAGCAAGCCAGAATAAAAGCAGCATTTCTAAAAACAGATATAGAAAACCAGCCCTGCTGAGGATGTACACTATTAAAATAACTACACATCACTGGAATTTATTAGCACATTAATGTTCCTTATGAAAACCTCTTTTCATCAAAGCACTCTTGCCAGTTCTGCAGTGGATTAAAGTAGACAAACTCTATTTTAAATCCATTTTTCCAACACAACTGTCATTAAATACCAGTAGAAGACTTTTCTCAGCGTATTATTCACCTTCTTTAATTATGTGCTCTCACGCAGGAACAGTTATATTGTTGTGTAATTTACTTGCTTCTAATTAGAAAAAGGTTTCTTTCAAGTCAGGAAGTAAAACCATATGAACCACAGAAGTTTTAGTGAAGTTACTGGTAACTTTTAATAGGAAAATGACTGAGTGGGAAGGCTGAGATGCTCATTTTAAAGTAACACCTCACGAAAACCCGTAAAATCCTTGTTAAGATCTTTCCACAAATTCTGGCACTACCCTGCACTACTTTACCAACAATCTGCTGCCAGTTACATTTGAACACAGTAAAGTCTTGGCCTTTGGAAAAGAAACTGCTGAGAATTTACATCAGTTGGCTAAAACAGACGCCAGGTGTTCCCCCTTCTTAGCTTTCACAAGGGGCACTGAAGATATTCCTCAAACCCACGGGGAACAAAACATCTGAACAGAAGATCAAATATAAAATCAAATCCCTGAAAATCAATTCCAGAACAAAGAACCTGTTAAGTTACAAAGCCTTTCCTTCTGAACTCAGGGCTGGGGACTGCTGGATGATGACCTCAGGGGAAGGCTCCCCAGAAGTCCTCTGCACCGGTACCTTTGTAGTGTCTGTGTGCTTGTGCTGCAGCTGCTCCAGGTACAGCTCATTGACCTCCCCAAGAACCAGCAGCTGCCTGTTCAAGAACTCCATCTGCTGTTGCACCGATTCACTGTTGGAAAGCTGGGAAGGGAAATGAACAGAATCCAGCACTGGGATGAACAGTTCAGCAGGGGAGTCACAGCTGAAGGCACTGTGTTCACAGGGTATTTTTACAAAGAATGGAAACAAAGGCTAAAATCCGATGCATCATAGGTAGTCAAGTGTTAAGTAAGTTGTTTTCATAAAGAACTTTTAATTTCCGTTCAACTTATGACATAAACAATATCTCTCAGTTGTCAAGATTTAGCAGAGCCTTAATACAAATTCATAATGCTCAGTCTGCAAATCCCTGCTGTGGAAAAAGCTGAAATAAGAAGTTTCAAAAGCCCTTAACTGAAATTAGAGATTCTTCACCAAAATATATTTTTCTGTGTTGTTTTTGTGCAATTAATATCAGACTCTATGGAGCTCAGCACAGGCTTTTCTCAGATCAAGAAAGAAAAAGCACCTGATGAAAACCATCAGATAAAAAATAATCAGGAAGACACAAAGGGACCCTGAGAACACTGGCTTTTCTTACCTTTTGAGAAACTTGGCTAAGCAGCAATTCAGTGTGACACACCTTGTTGTTTGCCTTCTTTAACTCTAACCTCAGATCTGCTATCATGTTCCTGCAGTCTTCCAGCTTGGTCTGTTCAAGTAACAAAAAATTTACTTAGGGTTCTGAAACTTCATTAAGGACAGCAAGGGCACAGGGCTGGGAGGCTGCAAACCCCCAGCACTGGAAATCAAATTATACTGACCCCTCCAAACCAGCTAATAACCTGCCTTTTCCTATTTCCAAGCTGAAGACAGGACAAAACGGAACTATAGAAGGACGACACTAAGTTAAGCACTTTCAATTATGCACTGTCTTATTCTGAATCAGGACACAACTCTAAAAAAATGTGCAGCTTTCTCTCAGATATTTCATGCCTTGTTATGAAGAAGGTTATTTTTAAAACCAGTAAGTAGACAACAAATTTGTTGATGCTTCATACCTGCAATTCCTGGCTCTGGTTGTAGAATTCCTCCCGGTCGTGCTGCAGCTGTCGGATCTGGCTGTGAAGCTGAGCCACAATATTATCATGCTCCTCCTGGAACTGGTGGTACCTCGCCTGTTCTTTCTGCAGACTCAGTTTAAAGGCCTGGATCTCCTTTTCCTGCAGTTTCAGCTGATCTTTCTGTTAAGAATCCCACATGAGGCATCAGACAAGACATCTGCTTAGGAGATAGGACATCTATGCTCAGCCAAGCAAAGCTGTCATTATCAGCGTGCAGGGAAACACTTTTCCACACACACATTTTATACAGAGCATGTTCTCAAGGCTGTTGGGGCTTGGCTTGGTTTTGGCTGAAAAGGAGATGAAATGGTGGGAAGAGTGGACAGGCTGAAAACTCACAGCCACATTCAAAGGCACAATGGGCAATAGCCTGTTTTTCCACTGCCCCTCATGCTTTCAGCAGGGACTTGGGCCTCACAGCTGAAGCAACAGCTCATCTTCCAAAATCTACTTGGAAGTCTACTTTTGGTTCTTGCAGTTAATTATCGGGAGGTGAAACTGTTGATGGACAGTTAGCTATAACATGAAAATGTATTGTGAAACACATCTAAATCTGTACTGAGACATCCTTCAGTGCACTTTTATCTTCAAATTCTATCACAGTGAACACCTCTGGAAAACAACACTTGAGTTTCAAAGCTTTTGCTCTTAGTCCTCATCTGAGGAGCAGAAGGCCAATTCTTTATCAAATATGCAGTGAGGTGTTTTGCCAGGCATTGAGCAACCACTCCACCAACAGGGAAGCCTTTACCATTATCCAAAGGCAAGTGCTGGCAGGGGTCAGCCATGAAGGATTCAGCTGCCCACGGTCAACTACAAACTACTGCCCTCGGTAATGACAGCGCACAGAACTCCTGCGCGAGTCACTCCACAAACACCGACTTTAATTAGTGACAAACGAGGCTTCTTTGTTAATTGAGTGGTACCCCAAGAACCCAGCCAGGCCAGTTAACACCTGTAGCAGCAGCAGCGTGTCACAGCTGCTGGTGGAGCTGTGTCCCTGCTCACCATGGCAGCGTTGTGCTCCTCCAGAGCCGTGGCTTTGATGACTTTGCGCAGGAGCCGGCGGTTGCGCAGCGCGTGCTGCTGCCTCTTGAAGCGCTCGTACAGCAGCTGGTTGTGCAGCAGGAGCAGCTGGTTCCTCAGGGTGTGAATCTCATCCGAGGGGGGAGACCCTGCAGTGGGAGATGGAAGAGCTTACTGAGCTGCACTCCCTGCTTTATTTGATCTCCAACACAAAATCAGAAACATTTTTTTTAAAGCAATGGATATAGGCCTCAAATGGATTGCTCCTTTGATTAAAGAAAAGAAGCTACTCCACCATCACCACAGAAGCCTCAGAGCACAAAACCAAGACACAGACACATAAATAAGCAAGAAAACCAATCAGTTTTAGATTCAACGAGCATTGCGAAGGTGCAAGGATCTGTCAGATGGCCAGCAGCACTCTGAAGCTTACTTAGCAAGGCTGAAATGGTCAAAAGCAGAAGTGTCTAGAATTTTGCACTTCTCAAAGATGAAAACAGCAGCTCATCTCTCTGGAACACAGCTACTTGCTAAGCAGATAAACCATGACTTAGTGGAGGGCATCATCTTTCTGCAGCATTAGTTAAAAACCCAACAGCAAGAAATATGCAGGTCGTTGTTTAAGCAAGTCTAATAATAGAGGAACAGATTGCCAAAACAAAAGAAATTTCCTCACCTCCAAAGTGAGTCCAGTCAGCAGATTTGCTTGGCAAAGACAATCTGAAAAAAGAAAATGCAGCATTAACAGGTAAGTTTAAGTAAAAAAAAATGGAATGTTCACCTCAAAAGAGCTTATAGCCTAGTAAAAGTACAATTAAGGTCAGTTGGTATAAAAAGATTAGGGAGGAGCTGTGCAGCTGCTTGTCCAGCACAGCTTAAAATTAAGGCAGCACAAAAAAAGAGTAACAATAAAGTCTGCAAAGTAAGATTTTCAGTCACCTACTTGTTCAGCTCCTTAGTGTGTGCATCTGCTCCTTGCTGAATCAGCCTGTCCAGCACTTCCACGGGAGAAGTTGAGGACGTACAGTCTTCATCCTGGGCTCCCTTGGCTTTCTTTAGCAGCTCCTCAGTCTTCTTGCCAACAAAGAGGTAGGCAGTCTTTGGTAATGCAACCTCAAAGAGGTGCTCATAGAGGGGAGGCTGCCCACTCCCAAACACCACTCTCCTTTGTGCCGGTACTTTGCAAGGGCTGGGAGTGAGAATACTCGGCTCCCCAGAGGCTCCCTCCCTGTTCCCAGCAGGGCTTTCCCCAGGGCCTCCACAGGGCTTGTCTATGGGAGTAAACGTTTGTCTGGGTGTTTCCCGTGCACCCTCAGGCCCAGGCTTGTCCAGAGATGTTAAAGGCTCAGAGGTCTGGCTGTGTCCCTGAACACTGGAGGCTGCTGAGTGGGTCTTCTTCTGGGAGCCCGACAGACTTTCGTTTGTGCGGTAAAATGGGGAGTCAAAGCCTCCTCTAGGCACCATGTGTTCAGCATCGGTCGTGATCTCGGAGATCTCTTTAGATATTGCATCTGAGGAGAGGGGGAGCATCATGATGCATCTGGTATTCCAACAGAACAGACATTTCCTTAGCTAACATGTAGGTAGGGAGGGCAGACATTACCTTCCTCTCTGTCCTTCTCAGCGCTATCTTCAAACGACAACCCACCTAAAAACTCTGCAAGATCACTTAAGGTTACCGAACTTTTACTACTGGGTATGTCTGAAAAAAAAAAACCCAGAAAACAAAAAGTTAGTTGTACAGGTGCTGTTTTGTCCAGCCTTAGCACTGCACAAAACACAAGTCTTTTACTGCTGCAAGGTCCTCAGAATAAAGGCTTGTCCCTCCTTCAGATGCTTCCTCAGAGGAGGAATGTACCCGACTCCGGTTCCATTCCACGTGGAAAACAGTTCAGAGATCAGTCACAGGTCAGTCCTGATCCCAAAATACAATTTTGTAAACTTATCATTTGCTATTGCACAACCTGTGTGAGGAAGGATGTGCTGTTTGCAATTTAACCCATTAAATAAATAAATAAGGTGTCTCATGTGCACTGTGACTGCTCTGCTTCCACATTAGCATTAACGTCCCCTTTAGCTCCTGAGGTGGCTCCACAAGGACATGGCACCAGCCAGAAAAAAGGAAGTTTAGCAATCTGATGCAACACAAACTTGCCAATATGTGGCTACTGATCAAAACTGAGACAGCAGCTGTGGGACACACACTGCAGGATAGAAATCTCCTGCTCAGCTCAGTCACAGACCAGGAACTCAGTGCAAAACTTTGCCTGTTCAGAACTTGGAATTCAGAATATTCAGACTCCAGTGGTACTACACAACTACACCATGGAAAACCAGCTCTAAATTTCACTATCATCTCCACTTTGAAGACGGTAAAGATTCACAGCACAGAGGTCTCAAATCCAAAGTTCCAAAATCCTTACTTACTGAAACAAAATTTAATATACAACTTGCTTCCTCTAATAATCATCCTCAAAGAATCAACTTTTATAAAAACAAATATCTCTTTTCAGCATTCAGTATATATTTCTATTTTTAAATATGCAGGAGAGCAAGGTAAAAAAAAAATCTCAAGCTATTTCTGAATATGAATAGTTAAACTGAAATCAGAAGCATCACAAGAAGGTTTTAAGTTGAATCGCAGGTTAAAGGCAGGATCCTGGAATTACAAAGAACTCAGGAAAAAAAAAACTGTGGAAAAGTGTTTGGGAATTGGAACAAGTGTCAATAAAACCTGGAGTTGTTTACAATAGATTGTAGTAATAGGGAGAGGAAAATGGAGTTTACCCAATGATTTATCGCTGTTTATGACATTTTGCTGTCGGTACAGTAAAGGCCTTCCAGAATCTGGTTTGTCCTCCTGGAAAACAAAAGAGACCCAGAACACATTAATTGCCTTAGATTTCATTGGCAACCATGTAGCTGGAAGTGGCAATAGTTGTGTACATTTAGAAGAGTTTTTGCAGTGAAATGCAAAATTTTTTTATAAACCACCTACTCTGATTTTTCTTTCTTAGTTAAGGTCACTGCATTAAGGCAAGTCAATGAAAAAAAACAGATTAGTTCAGCAGAAGAATTTTGTAATACCTTTTTAGGAGGAGTGGCAGCAGCTGAAGGGAGTGAAACATGCACAAAGTCATCTGAAGTGCAGGGTGGAGGAGGAGATGTGGCTGGTGTTCCCAAAGGTGTTCCTTTCCCCCCTGCTGAAAAGGAGCACAAATTCTTTCAGCAGGCTCCCCCCTCCTCCTTTCAGCTCAACATTGCATGTGAAGAATTGTACATTCAAACACCATCTCATAGCACTTATTTCTTAAATCTCTTTGAACTGTTTATCAGCTTCCCAAAAGTTGTTTCAGCCTTTGGCACTGACTTCACAGATTTCCTCTCAGTTTGCATCAGCACTGCTCTAGGTGAGGTACCCAGTTCACAGCAGTAATCACCCAAGTGTTATCAACTGGCATTCCCATTTAAAAACTGCCGGTAAGATTTACAGCCAGAATTTCCAGTAAAACAAACCTTGAAGGCCTAATTCCAAAAGGCAGCACGTACCGGGTGTGCCAAAAGCTTTGCTGTAGGGCTGTGACGCAGACTGGGACGACTCTGACGGGACAACGCCGGGGGACGTCGGTGGCGTGGTCATACCACACACTGCAGAAGGGCTCCAGATGGTGACCTGTGCACAGAGCAAAACACAGCAGAGCTCAGAAAAGGAGCACGTGAAGCACCTGGATCCAGGTGTTCACACAGGAAATCAGGCAGAGATTAAATGTGAAACGAACACCAACTTCTGAAGAATTCACAGCACAGCTCATGGATTTTTAAGAGTGGACCAAGAAACTATGAAAGTGCAAAGAATGAAAATTTGCTGGGCTTCATCTTCTGCTTTACCTGCTGTGGCTCAGTTGACAGCCTCGTGGACTGTGGGCTCAGAATCTGAGGTAGCTGCCCTGGCATTTGTGATAGTGTTAGTCGAGGAGTGGAATATGGGGTAGAAGTCCCTGAAAGTTAAATAAAAGAGAAAATCAAAATTCCAAAGCATCCAACACATCAAATACAAACCCATGATTCTTCTGGCTAGGACTTCAAGGCCTTTAATCAAAGCATTTCAAATCCATTCAACATATACATTTGTAGTTGGAGACTTTTCTTCCAGCCCAAGAAAATAGCTATTGAATACGGCAGCTTTCTCTTTTTCTTGTTGTTTTGGGTTAGGGAGGACAAAGGGGTGAAGAGATAATATTGAGAACACACTGCATATGTCTACACATAAAAAATACATCTATGAATATATATTTTTTAATGATTGTTTATTTTCTGGTGCCTAAGAATCAGACTTTAAGTGGGATAAATTAGTGAGATGGATTTTTTTGCTCTAGGGCCAGTTCTCCTCCAGCAATTGGGGATTGATTAGCCATCAGGCAGGTCTTACCATAGCTGCTCTGTGTGTCAGTGTAAGAGCTGGCACTGGGGTCAGTTTGATGATGTTTTAAGCTTGTGCAGAGTTTCCGAGACACAGAGTAATAACCATCTTCATACGAGGCTTCTGCAGGGTCCAGGGAGATTTTGGCACATTCTATCACAACATCATGAGTTTCTAGTCTTTTCCACCTGCAGACAGTTTTTGGATCCAAAAGAGTAAGTTAGTCAATTATTGTTAAAAACAAGAGTTCCTGGAGATAGGAGGAATTGGCTTGCAGGATGGCTCATTTGTTCCAGGCAGCTTTGCATGCCCCCAGCCAAACTGGAACAAGGCACCAGACACAAATTGCAACCAGATGACTTGTGAGAGAGGGTCTCAAAGAGGAGACAAACAGCTTTGACACAGAGATCCATGAAGGTCTGCCATGGAGCACTCTGGAAAGGAGGAACAGCATACGAAGACTTGGTTGATCCTGAGCTTCAGCAGCTGTAGAAATCAGCTCAACTACACTCAGATGTTGGTAGTCAAAATTTAGACATGCCAGCAGTGAGGGAATCTGTATTATTTAAGCAAACACTGTCTGCAATGCCAGTTTCAGATCTGTGTTTTTCCTCCCAAGTTTGGGGAATGTTTCTTAGGATTACAATCTCTTTCATTCTGAAAACTACTTCCCACTAAATTAAGCAGCCAGATTAGATCTGCCCAATATTTCAGGGGATGGATGTTCACTGTAAAGAAGAGAAAGCCTTGAAGGCCATCTATTAAAGGCTGGGCTGCTTTGGAAAGTAAAATATTCTCTGTCCAAGATACCAAACAGAAGGCTTCCACTGGTAGGTTTGTGCCAATTGTGCTCCTGAGTGGTTCCACCCTCCCCCCTGCAAAATTGAGCATTGTGACATTCAATGGGTTCCCAGTTAGGAGTGATTTCCTAGTGGCTCTGAAAAGCAGGGCAAGAGCACTACTGTGCAGCAACAAGAGTCAAATTCTCCTCTTCAGTGGCTGGGCCTGTGGAGACAAGAGAAAAGCAGCAAGTGGTGCTGCTGCAGGCAAATGAGCCTATTGCTAAAGAAAACTAATACAGCTGATAATGTTAACACATACCTGTTAAAAGAACTGATCTGTTAAATGAACCAATATCTAGGTACCAAAACAAGACACACTGAAGCCATTTTAAACACTTAAATCCCATCAAATAATTCAAGAAACCCAAGGAATATGACCCAAACCTTCAGCCAACAAAGCATCTCTGGCAGTTTCACTTTATTCATTATAGGCAAACTGTTTTAGATCTTTATAAGGATGTTTGATCATTAAGTCATAAAAATAGGATAAAGTAAAGTAGAAGACAGATGCCATCCCAGACACAAAATCAATTTAGAACCCCAATATTGTTGTTAAAGACCTTTCACAACAGTTTTTGCTTATTCATCCAGCTGTAAGCTGGGATGAGGAAAGTCTACACGTTTACCTGGTGCACCTACAAATCTGGGTGGCAAACCACCCCCACACAAACTGCTGCTGACAGAAAAGGTTTTGCTGCAGCCTTCTGAAATAACCCCACAGAAAGCTGCTCAATTTGAGCCTTTCCTAATAGCAGAGAGAACATACAATACCTTCGTGGGTCCAGTTCGTGGTCCTTGGATCCAGTCACTAACTCTGGATGAATTCGCACATGTTCCATCATTGGCTGGGAGGAAGAAGGACTTGTTATCAGGGCAGCACCTTTGGATTGCACTAAACCACACAAAGCTGATGGGCAAACTACTGATCCCAACAGTTGACAAAGTTACATTGAACAGGTAAGGTTAATACACATCACCACAGCTTCAAGAGCTGATCCCAACTGAGCTTTCACTCAAATCGCTCGTTCTTATACTGTTTTGTTGAACAGCCCTCAGCTGAATTGGCAAATTAATTGTATTAAATTGAAATATATATGATGAGCAGCATTTTACCTTGACTACTTCTTCAAAGGTCTCCAGGTTTTCCTTCATACTGTAGTGAGAGCGCAGAAAGGAGACAAAATTGCAAGGATACATTCCATAAAGACGATGAAAGAGAGAATAAATGCTGGCATGAAGATGGACAAGATAAATCTCTGCCACATGACCTGAAAAAAGTAGTTAGAATCTTTTTAATTACATTGGAGAAAGGAACAGAAGTTCTAAGAATGCAAACGAAGTACTTTAAATTTGAAATGTTAACTGGAACAAGTCTTCTGAGGTACAAATAGTCCCCAGAGAAACTGTGAAGTCTTCTTAGAAAACAAGCAACACTTAGTCATCAGCTCACAGCAAACCCAGAAATTAAGATAGGGACCATTAATTCCAACCAGTGTGCTGTCATTCTCAAAGCACAGCTCTGTTCCTATTCAAGTTAAAACCTGAAACTCCTCTAGATTGTGAGCCAGAGTAAGACTGACTGAATGATTAAAAAGGGAAACAAAGGTTTGTTTTGCTTCCAAAGGTAAAAAATAAAAACTTGTAGCCACCAAAAGCAATCACAACAGACAAATCTTAGTATTCACCTCAGAAGTTCCAATCCTACTTGCAATGCAGAATGGCTCTCTAAATAGCAGCTCTATGTGCTTAACACAGCATTTGTTCATTCAGCCATGGGCCACAGTCACAGATACTGCTGGTGTTAGACACCAGACCCCTTACAACAAATTCAGCAAAGCCAGGGCTCTGAGAAAACCAGCTTTATCAACCTTCGTGACTATTAATAGTTGCACATTAAAATAAACTCATGTATGTTGCTTCTTTCGCCTCCCCATTGATATCTGGGAATATCGAATTCCCCAAAATCTGCCTCAAACATTAGCATTTTCCCTTCTCTCTCCATTAAGATCAATATCTGCTTTTCACTGTCATCAGGGCAGTACTTTGGTTCAGTGAAATTTCATGCAGTAGCAGCACCACATGGAAGATTCTAAGAGACTTCTAAATTGTGAACAAAAACTTGCCCATGCTGTCGAAGAACAGAACAGCTTGTGGGCTTAACACATCATTTTCTCTGTTTAAATAATCTCAGACCATTAAGAGCCTCACAAAAGAATGTGCTCATCAACAGCACACTGATCACCAGGATACTGCTAAACCACAACTGCATGCAACAAAGTTGAAATCTCACCTGGATTCTGCAAGCACCAGGCTGAGAGACGCCCAAAGATACCAAAGAAATCATGAAGGTACTGTTTGCCAGACTGGGGAATCATTGGCAACATGGTTATTAGCACTAGGACACCTGTGGTGAGTACTACTACATCTGTGTCAGTCTGCAAGAAGGGAAAAAACCTGCATTAGTTAAATATGTTGAACTTCATTTTTTCCAAGGATGAAGTGAACATTGAATCATCATCATGGAAAAAGTTCTCTGTTGAAACAGTCCCTCTGAAACCTACCAGAACTTAATGATCCAAGATTATTGAGTATTTTCATACAGAACAACTTGAAGAAAAAATAGATTTGGGATTCTTGCTCTTACTCTGCTGCTTTTCTGTATAAACACTTGGCTTAGTTAAAAAGGGAACATCACCACAGTTCCACAGCTGAGTAAAAACAATTACTGGTATGTGAAGCATCTTATGTGCCACCTTCCTTCCTTCTCAGAGCTACACACCACACAGCATTCAGAGGCTCAGAAACTTCAGATCTGATTAGGGTGTTCAAGGGTGTTGGCCAGCTACCAACACAGGGGTGAAAAGCTTTTCTACTAAACCTGGCTGCTGGAAATTTCACCCAGCAGTAATTCAACCAATAACTAGAACACCTTGTCTTGCGCCACGAGAAAGGGACGTGGCAGCACAAACATTTGGCTGGATCAAACAGGAACAGAGAATCAGATTTTAGGAAAGGACACAGAAAATGTTCAAACTCCTTCCTTGCTTCCTCAGTTTAAAGCACACTTTCCCGGACAGCTCCTCTGCTTTGTCAGCACAGGGTGCACAGGGCACAGGTCAGGCTGGGGGCAGGTGCTGCTGAGCTCTCTGGGTGTCACCCAGGAGCCACTCAAGCTGATGGGACAGCCAGTTTTAAGGGATTTATCCTCCTCTGTGTGTCTACAGCCTCTACTCTCCCTCAGTCACACAAAACCTATCAGAGCATATTTCCTGTCCATTCCTGCCCTCTGTCCACATCCCCAGCACTTTCACATCTCTGTCCTACTCCCAGCAGCTTTCTGACACACTTCACTCCTCCCTCAGTCACACTGCAAAGGGCAACAGATCTTGTCAAGCACACCAGGAGTTCCAGGAACAGCAGCTGGAGCTGCTCCTTTGGCAGTTACAAATTCGTGGTGGTTTTGTTTTGAAGAGTGCTGGCACTTGACTGCATCGTGCATTTAAATGTGACTTCATGACTCCTGTGGATTCTTCACTATCATCATAAATTCCATTACTGACAATGCTTTCTAGGGCTCAAAGCACTTTTCACTCCTCATTCACTGGTAGAGTGCCCTACAGCATCACATCTGACCAATCTGCAGATGAGGGAAAAAACCCACAAAGCTTGGGGGAACAGCTACCTCCTTGTAATCCAGCATGTCAGTAACTAAGGGAAAGTCTGCTAATTCCAAGGGAATGTCACCAGGTAATAGTCCACTGCATGGCCCATCCACACTACAAGTAGAGGACACACAAATTCAAACTGCACCAGTAGGAAGTTACTCATTAGGTTCACATCCAAGATATCCACTAACATCACCAAGGGCCTTCTTGTCTTTAACTTATTTCAGAGAAGTTTAAATAAACATTCCTAACTCCCAGCGACAGCAGCTTTTAGAAACAAGACTGTCAGCAATAACAGCATCAGCACAGAGTATTCAATAGCTGATATTAATAGCACTGTGGCTTAACTAAACGACATCAAAACAGGAATCAAATGCCTTGCATCTGTATGCAAGTGCACATCAAGTGTTTTATGGACAGCACTGACAGTTCTTACCTTGAGACATTTAAGTAATGAGAGCAGGAGAGGTGCTTGAGAAAGTTTGTGTTTCCAAGAGGGTTGTCGTCTTATCACATGGCCCAGCAGAGAGAGGGTGGGTAAACGAGTAGCAGCTTTGCCCATATAATCGTTAATTTTGTCCAGTAGATGCTGATAAAGGATTTTGCAGAGTGGTAGAAAAAGAAAGGTATTTATATTTAACTGCTCTATGCCCTTTTTGACCAGTCTGTATTCGGCAGTTTGTCAATATGGAAACTATGGGCATTTTACAAATATACAGGATCCCAGAGGAAATTAAACCCTGCAATAACTTTGAGACTACTGGTAGACAAAAGCAAACTATACAGGCCAGAAGCAGTCACTGCACTTTGAAATGTTTGTAAGTAAATAGTAATAATAATAAAAAAATCTGGGCACCAGCCAATTTGCAGTGCCACTTCCAACCTGTTTAAAATCCTTGCTCTCAAAATACCCAATTTGTTTTAGGCTAACACATCCTGCAGCAGGAGAACTGTAAAGAGACAACATTAATCCTGCAAACCCTTTCCTTTATAGAGGTTCTTTGCTTAATTGGGTCAGTTTAAGCAACTCAAGAAACAGAGACCTCTGAAGCTTTTTTTTAAAGCTTAAACTACTCTTACTACAGAGATACTACATCTCTACAGCAAGGTAATTCTACACCAGAGTGGAACCCCTAGAGTTTTAACTGATGCTATTTAAAGGCTGCTTCAATACCAGGCTAAAATCTACCATAACAAGATTTTTTTTTACCTTGTCATGAGGCTCTTGCAGAGTGGACAGAATATGTAGTGCCTGCTGAGAATTGGTTTCCAAGTAATAGTCCACCAGGTTGTTGACAAGCATAGGCCCACGGTCTGGCAGTTTGGGGACAGCAAGGAAAAAACCCAAAAACATTCTCAATCCACTAAAAATGAAGCACTTGCTACAGGAACATTGCAGAACTTTTAAGCAGCTATTACACAATTTCTAACATAAAGCAGTCCTTGGTGTTTAGCAGACCTTTGGGAAAATGAGACCGCTCAACTACATTTCCTGGTTCCAAACCATTCAAGCGATTGCATTCAGCTTGGGGAAAGGGAGCGGGTTTTTTAACAACCAACAATTCCTGTCTAACCATAAAACCCTACAGGTAGCTGAGCCTGCAAGGGTGCTTACCCAGTGAAGTCCTCAGGAGTGACTTGGTATTCTCTCCCTTCAGCAGATAATGGAGAGCAAGTCCAGGGACAAGGACACTGGCAGTGCTCTCATGCTCTGAAAAGGCTCTGTCAGCACAAGTGATGCCTCAACAGCAGCAATCACTTTTCACAAAGTCTGAGTCTGTTTTGTTTGGGAGTAGGGTTTTTTGGTTTGTTGGGGTTTTTATTATTATTATTATTAACAAAATGCCACTGGTTCCCATAATGTGGGTGACACCTAATTCTTTCTAGATACACTTGACAAAGAAAGTTTCATCAGCTCACACTTGAGGCTCTGCCTCAGGAAAAGCCAGTCATTTTGTAATAGCGTTTTAACAATTATGTAACAGACCTTTTAGGAGCCATGCCATTAAGCTAAATGGACTGAAGAGAAGCCTCCATCCTTAAAGCAATTTCAAACCCAAATATCAAGAGTTTCTTTCAAGCTGCATTAGCAAAGACCGTGTTAGATAAAAAAAAAACACACCAAAAACCCCACGTTATTCTACCTTTATTGATGTAAAAGCAAAACCCTTCCCAAAACTACACAAAAGGATACATACCACAAATGAGATTATCTTTGAATGCAGCTGTTATATCTTCCAGGACACCCAGAATTGGAGAATCCAGCATTGAGAGGAGCTCACCAACATTTCCTTGCTGTGCCATGATGCACGTACTGACATGAACGTGGAGGTTAAAACTTCAGGAAGTTCTTCATTGGTGTCTTTCTACCAGACTAGGAGAGAAGAGACAGCAGATGAGTGAACTTTTCCCTCTCCATATAAAATCTCTCATCTATTTCCTTTCCTCACAAGTGCCCATTTAACACTGAGAGCACTGTTAGGGTTTCCACACCTGCAATAAAAGCTGTAAGAGTTTCCAAAAAGCCAATGAGTCATGAGCATGGTTTTCTTCGTGTTTTTCACAAAGACATTAATTTGTTTTGCAGAAGATCTCAGTATCTAGGCTGTCAGAGCATTCTCTTACCATATTTTTTAAATTTGCTCTCCAGGTCAGTAAACTGAAGGTAAAGTTTTGAACAAAATGCAAAAAACCTCCCTGGAATCTCTCCATTCCTGAGTTCTTACAGCAATTCCTCCTCAAACCACCTTTCCAGTCCTGTGTATAAGACTGAAATCTGGAGGAAACACACACCTCCAGATCCTTCTCCACTCCTGTGACCAGGTCAGGAATTCACTGCCCTGGGCTCTGCGTTGTTGCACTCTGAGAGACTGGGGTTTTAAGACTCTGCAACGTGGCCAGGCTGCAGCTGTTGGGAAACTCAAGCAGGGCTGCTGCAGCTGCTGCTCCTGTTCAGCCTGAGCACACCAAACACAGCCTGAGCAGCACAACACACCTTGACTTCACTGATGGCATTTGTGATCACAAACCCTGCAGTGCAAAAACTGCATGAAATATGAAATGCAACGGCGTGCAGACAACAACTGCTCAGCTGCACAGAGCTAAGTGAGAACAAATCTCAGCCATATCAGGCTTTTAAAATGCCTTCCTCCCATGTACCAGCACCAGAGGGACTTAGGTGTCACATTGACCTACCTACCACAAAATGAATCAATTTTTATTTCATCCAGAAGAAGCCTACACCAAACCTTTCCCAGTGGAAGAACAAATCTGGCTTTAGATCACAACTAATATTATTATCAGCAAGGGTTTCTTCTTCCCTCCCACTCCAAGCTAGAATATATTTTTCACTTCCCCCATGGATGGCAAGACTGACACATACCAAGCTTACACACAAAATTGTTTTTCTACTGCAATTGTGTTTACAGCACCTGTTCTGTGGATGAGCTGAGCTTCTGTCTGCAATGCTGTCAGCCACACACCTTTCATGATCACTAATAAAGGAAAACCAGAAAGAGGTTAAGAAAAGGCACCATTTATTTCTTCCTTATCACACCAGGTATATGTTCAGAACAACACTAAGTTTCTTACACAGAACAGAAGAGTTGTGCACCCCCTGCATGAGAACAGTCAGCCCTCAGCCTGAAAAACACCAAAAGGTGCTGCAGTTGCCCTTTCCACACCTGCCCACAGGTTAAGCTGTGCAATTACCTCAAACTAGATGGTTTTCGCAAGACCATGGTTTTGTACTGTGACCCTTCAAAAACTGCTACAGTTTTATTCATGGCAGGTAGAATCTTACACAGAAAGGATTCCTCTCTATTCTGAACACACAGTAATTAATTTAAGCCTTTAAATTCTATTCAAAGCATTTTTAGGCATTAGCCAAGGACCACAGATCACTGCTCTGTTTTAAATGATAATGCTGTAATTACCTATATGCATATTACTTTCTTGAATATTTATGTTTAACAAAGTCACTGGACAGCAGGAGTTAATGTGTCCACCAGTAAACTTTGTCATTTGCAACATATCACTCTGCAGTTGCAGAACTGCCCAAGGTCACTCTTCTTAGTGCCACCAGACATCAGCTTACTTAACCTGGCACTGATTGCAAATTCAAAGGTGATAATATGGCACCACGCTCCCAACTGGCATTTCAGTAGCAACAAACTGGCTGGAGCATTGCAGTAACCACCACTGCAGAACGCAGAACCCCTCCTCACCCTCCGTTTTCAGTGAGCAGAACTGAATCCTCCAAAACAAACTTCAGGTCATGCACAAGCAGCCAGCAGAGTCTGATCAGTGAAGTGTTTAGAATTAAATGATTTCCTTTATAGTCTAATGTTGGCAAAATGCTAAAGCTGCAGACTTAAAACTGGCTGGTAGTGTGAGCAAGACTGGGATAATAATAGAATAGAGGCTTGGGGTGAGGGAAGTTGCTTTTTACTGAAAGCAGAATGGATCATTGCTTTTCATGAAATCAGAGCTGGCATTTGTTGTGGTTTAGGATTTTGGTTTGGGTTTTTTCCTTGGTTTTTTTCCCCTTACATTGTGCAGACTCCCAAGCTTCAACTCTTTCCTCGAAGGGCTTGCTGTTCACAAGACAAACAATGCTCAGAGAGTGACACCACCCTTTCCAAAGGTTTAAAGCCACACATCCATACAACCTAAGTCATCAGCCTTCCACTCTGTTAGTCCTCTTAAGGAATCAACTGCTTTTTCCATTTCTGGTAATCATTATGATATTGGATTGCCTCAATGACTGCATTTGCAACACTGTACAGGGAAGCAGCTCACTCCAAGGAATCAATTCCTTCCTTTCTGAGAACACACCTTTCAAACAGGCCTCGCTGTCCCTCAATTTCTGTCTGGACACAGTCTCAGCTATAGTTAAGCAATAGATTCACCAGCTTTCTAAGCAATATGAATTAATTGTTTAAAGTCTTGTTAACAAAAGAGATGCATTGCCACACCCCCAGAGCAACTGCAGGCAAAACCTGTTTTGAGAATTAAAGCAGCAGAAACACAAGTCTCTGCTTTTTTACCCCATAAAAACCTTGCCAATGCTCTTCTCTTTGATTCCCATACCAGTGGAAAGAGTGATTTGTTTCTTATTTTCCTTGAGCAATACCATTATATTGGACCAGATCTTTCTCACACCAGTAAAAACCTCAAGAGCAGTTTCACTGATTTTGATATTGCCAGAGGAAAATCTGCAGCCTGGTGAAATCATAAAACACACTTTTGGAGATACTACGGATGGGTTCTGGAAGTCAGGCTCAACAATAGCTCTGCAGACAGATGGGGAAAACCCCGGGTTAAATGTTGAGAAGGTAAGAGGATTTCAAACTTTGTGCCATTGTGCTGGCACGAACAGACCCTGCCATCAGATAAGGGCGAGGCTGATAAGGCGAGCTCAGCTGCTGGTAAGGACACACACGTAGGTAACGGATCATTTCCCAAGCTCCCTGACTAAAACAGATGGCTGCAGTGACCTCGTGCCAATAAATCCAGCATCGTCTATTTCTACTTGTCAATCGTGCACTGGAGTATTTGACAGTGGAGCAGTCTCCACTCCAAAAGTATTCAAAATATTAATAAAAGTATTTCAAAGCACATCTAAAAATGGGGCACTGTTACACGCAGGGGGCTCGTGAGGTGGAAGTTCATCTGAAGTTACAGCAAACCAGTCAGAGGTGTCGCCCCACTGCACACAAATGGCCACAACTCTAAAAAAGCAAATCACAGCTTTCTCAAGGTAAAGGCATTTGTCATTTTAAATTCTAAGTAAGACTGAGATGCTCCAAATCTGTGCCCAACACAAATCAAAAAGCCAGGAAATTCCAGCAACAGTCTTAAATCATGTCACACTTTGTTCAGGCAAAGGCCGCTGAATAAGTAGTTTAGAGGCAACAGGCTTTTAGTCAGAAAACGCCGTGTTCTGGCAGATGAAGCTCAGCTCCATGGTGTCAGTGTGATTTATCACAGTCCCACCAGGAATTTGTGATGTGATTTGCAAATCCTGTAGATAAGCACAGGGCAGGTTAAGGGGCTCCCATCACCTTGTGAAACAGCAGCATCAGCCACTGACTGTCCTGGTATTTTGTATCTGGAATTGATACTCGTGCAGCGAACAGGACATCCCTGACACCTTTACAGTATCGCATCACCAGCACGGCTTTCTGCTCAAAGACACCGTTACAAGATGAGCCTCTCTAATACTTCCATCCCCAGATACTGCAACCATTCCCTCATCAGAAGAATTTCCGCATCCTTGCAGCCATTCTTGCAACTAATAGGATTAAACCAAATAAGTTTTCCATGAGTCACTGACGCTGCACTAACTTTTAAAACTAGTTTTATACAAAAGATCCAAAGTACTTGGTTAGTAAAGAGTAGAAAAAAGTCTGTCGAAATACCTTTAAAAATGTAGTATTTTAATCTTACTGGAAAACATTGCACCCACAGCGCTTCTTATATTCAAAGCCTTCTTTAAGATATACTTAGTAAAAAGTATTAAAGTACCAATACAGCTTTGGAGCCATGTTGCAGAAGGAAAAGGAGAAGCCAAGAACCAAGTCTAAATTTCCTTTCTTCAGCAGCTAATTTAACACAAAACAGTTTAAGCTACAAACTCGAGACAAAGGGAGAGCCTGTAGAAATAGACTACAGAAATATTAATTGGAAAAGGCTAAACAGAGAGAGAGACAGCAGAGTATTCCCCAAGATTATGACTTCTCTAAGTATTTCTGTCAAGAGAAGATGTTCTGTTCAGTGTATTTTTATCCCAAGCCAAATGAAAAAGCAGCTGGTAGTGCCAGTTATGCTGCTCACAGGGGTGGGGAGGAGGGGGACACACCACAAACACACCCTCGGCCTTCGCTGCAACAGCACCCAAATTCAGACACCAGGAGCACCTACTCTGGGGGGACCATCAGCAGCATTTTCTCTCTCCTCATCAAGCAGCAGTTCAATCTAGAGTGCGCCAGTAAATGGTTATCACTCCCTCTGCCCCGAGAGAAAAGCGACTTCAAGGCCACAGGACCAGAACATCCAGATTTACACTTTTCCATCTGATTCCTGTTGCAGGTGAGGTCAGATCACATCCCCGGGGATTGCTTTGGCAAAAGCCACGAATGAGGACAGGATTTTAGAGCAGTTGTGTTCAAAGAAAAACTCAGATTGACAACACAGCAGCCCTTTTCACTCGCATCTTTGAAATGTTGGTCATGAAAGGATTAAGCCTCGCCCCCTCCCTTTCACCACACAAAACTGGAGCCCGTTTTATGCTCCCTAACCATGCCCAATCTCACATTTCCCTCGCAGTTAAACCGAACACTGCCATTATACAAGTGACATAAGCAATGAATGAAAAGTTCCAGCAGGGAGAAAAACCACTGGTGGTATAGGAAAGCAAGCAGCTGATAATTCCCTTTTTCACCCCCAGAAGTAATAACTCTAAACCTCATTTCAAACTGATCACTACAACTGGCAATACAATCAATTTAATTTGTTTACTCATCTTTAAAGAATGAAGGTGTCTGGCTTCTTCTAATAGTAAATATTTTCCTGGTTATATTAAGATCTGATACAACATTCCATAACTAAACTAGATCATTATTTATAGTTATAACTTGATATTATACACATTCTCCTGCACTTTGTTACAGGTGCTTAACTGACATGGGAACAGCGATACCACAAAAAAACCCAGCAAGCCCAAACAGAGAGAGAAAATCATATTCAGCAATATTTAAAATTCTGTGGACCCTATGCTGTGCTAATACACTATTGCTAATTGCTACTCATCACATTCCTGTCAGAGGGAAAATTGTTTAAAAACAATCCATGTCACAAAAAGCCCAAACATGGAAGGGTTGTCACTTCACCCTCTGGCAGAAGCCAGGCTAACCAGGCAGCTACAGAAGGGAGTCAGGGAATTATTGCAATTCCTTACACACAACTGCATATATTAATAGCAAATAAATAAATAAAAACAAGCCCTGGCTTTGTAGAACAGTTTAATTAACACTACACATGGAAAGTCAGCCCAACTATGGAATCTTTTTAACTACAAACAGGTGATCAGAGAGCTCTAAACTTGGCACTAACACAAGGAGTGAGACTCCTAAATCTCTGCAGCATTTTTTTTGCCCCCAAGAGGAACCTTTTAAAATATTCACAGAGGTAGGCATCAATTCAGTAAACCTTGAAACCACTGCAACCTATCGAATGTACTCATCAAGGCATTTTAACTGCTCCAAGAATTAAACCCAGCACTACACAGAACAACAGAAAATGATGTATAACTATAAAGTAAAAACAAAACCTGAATAATGCCCAGGAAAGTGACAGCAATTCACCACTGCAACAACTTCACTCTGGATCTTAATGTGCTACTCAAAGAAATGCTTATGCCAAGAAAGGAAACATCATTACCTGTCCTCATTATGTTGATTAAACGACATGAACATATAATACCAGACACTAAGCTGTAACATTCTTTCTTAAATGCACACCTGTCTGCAACCTGCCACAAATCCAATGCCCTCCCCTGCTTCCACCACTGCAAAGCGCTTTGATTATTTTATTTGCTTATTATTGAAGAATCCTGGAATGGTTTGGGTTGGAAAGGACCTTAAAGGTCATCACGTTCCAGTCCCTGCCAAGACAGGGGCACCTTCCACTATCCCAAATTGCTCCAAGCCCCATCCAGCCTGGCCTTGGACACTTCCAGGGATGGGGCAGCCACAGCTTCTCCGGGCACCCTGTGCCAGGGCCTTCCCACCCTCGCAGGGAAGGATTTCTTCCTAATAAATGAAAAGGTATCTTTTCCAAAGGTGTATTTGTGCGTGTTTGCACCATGCCTGTGTTACAGGCCATTCAGTTTGCACAGAGGCTGAATCACACCCCCAGCTCCTGTCAGGGCTGACAAGAAGGTGCCTGGCAGTTGGAAGAATTTCAGGAATCAGGACAAGTCAACATCCCAGCAGCCCAGCTGCAAATAGAGCCAGCATTCATTTTAAACTACAAATAGTTACTGAAGACAAATATTTGTCCAAACACCAAAACATCTGCAGTTGGCTAGTGTATCTCACATGGGAATCCATTAATAGTGTGACTTTTTTAGTCACCAGAAAGGTAACAAAGAGTTAAGGTGCCAGGATCAAACACAGCCAGAGATAAAATCATTTTAATTAAAGCTTATCTCATGACACATTAGATATTCTGACTACATTTTCATCAGTGTAAGTCCATGCAATTCCCCACAAATGTAGTCCTGGGTGAACTGGGCTGCTACAAAAAAAAAAAAACAACCCAGAACAAATGAACAAACAAAGACAAAGCTAAAAGGGTTTTCACTGAGTAAAGGATTTCAAGCCCCTGATTTTATTTTAAACTTCAGTGTGGCACAGCTGCTTCTGATAACCAGAGTACCTGATTGCTGCTCAGCAAAGACAAGAGCAGACAGATGGATTCCCAAGGTTTACACTGATTATTAAAACTTCCAGAGTTTTGAAAGATTTATTTTCTAGTTGTTCACACACGTAAATTGAAGAGGAATTTTTTTCACCTAATGGGATCACTTAAAATCTGATGGATTTCCAACAACTATCCCCAGAAGTTAATGTCAGGAAACTGCAGGACCAGACCACACAAAGAATGAAAACCTGTATTAGCACCCACTGGAAGGTTCTCTGGAAACAGCAGTTCTGGAAAGAGTTCTGCACACAAAACCTGATCCCGCTTTCTGGGTCATTTCCAAGGGTTTTGAATCATGCATTCCTTTAAGGCACGTTCTTCCTTTCACTCACTGCCTTGTAAAAGATTCATTTCAAAAACCCCAACCCCGAACAGCAAGGAGAGAAGCTCTGCCTAAACCGATAAAACAATGACAGAGGCTGCATCCATAGCAAACAAAGGGTGAAAACTTCAGAACTGCAGCCTTCCAAGTTCTTTGTGATAACAGGAAGCAAAATGTTTTATTGTAGAAGTAAACAACATCCTGACTTCACATTACCTACCCAGGAGCAAGGAAATGATAAAAGCCTTCCTCGCTGAGTGGACAGACTTTAACAACTGCTTGATTAAATCCCCAACCCCGGACAAGGGAACCTCCTCAGCAAGTAACCACGGCAGGGGAAACCTGGAAACGGCTACTCAGCCTTTGCAATGGGGGGGCTGAGCCTTTTTCGATAAAAAGCCCAGAATTAAAAGGGCGCTTTGGTTGGTGGGAGAACCCTGNGCCTCACGGGACGTTCCGGCCTCGGGCGGTGAGCGGGGGGCGAGCCCGCCCCCGCCGAGTGCCGCGGCGGAGGGATCCCGGCGGGGGCAGCGCCGCGGCCGCGGAGGTCGCGTGATACGGGGGGCGGGGCCGCGGCGCGCGGTAAACAAGGCCCGGCCCTGAGGGCACGCGGCCGCCGCGGACCGGGGGGCTCCGGGGGGCTCCGGGCGGCTCCGGGCTCTCCTTTCTCTCGGGTCCCGCCGGGGAATCCCGTGCAAAGTGCGGGGATATGCTGACAGGGAATAAAAAAGCGTCTCGGCAGCGCTGTTCCGTGTGTCCTGTCCTCTGACGGGACGCGGCTCCGGTGGTTCCCGGACAGAACCCCCGGGCACGCGCCCCAAATCTCATTGGTTTTAATTGAGCGTGCAAGGCTTGTTTCCTTCTCCTGTTTTTTGGGTCCCTGAGGACTTATTTATCCAAACCGTGCGCGAGGATCCTAAGGATCCTGTCTTTGTTTCTGTTTTCTTCCACCACCCCCCCCATCCCCCCCCAGAATGCATCAACCCAAGCATCCCATCCTTGCAGATAAAGGTTAATCTTTCCCTGTGGAAAATGCAGGGTAGGAGGCAAGAAAGGAAATTACTGCGGGGAAGGATCTCCAGCCGTCGTGCAACAGGTTTAAAACACAACATTTGAGCCCCCAGGCTGGGGGGATCTCCGTTTCTCCTCAAGCAGGATCAGCTCTGCGAGGGACGCCCCGAGGGGGCTGGATCTGACTCTGGAGCCTGCATGGATTGTCCCCAGATCCCAGCAGGGATCGCAGGCGTTAAACTTGCCAGGTGGAAATGAGGTGCAAGGGAAGAAAAGCAGATGAGAGCCCCATCTGAGAGGGATCGGTTGATTTTTAACTTCTGCGGCAGTTTTTGTGCTTCCCAGCTCTGATCCCTGCAGGACTGAGATAGTTCCTTCCCGCTGCACCTGCAATGGGTCGTCCTGCCTCGTGATGAGATAAGAGTAGCTTGGAGCCAGCATATTTTTAATCTAGTCCTGCCTTGTGCCTGGCAATTAATATTTATTATGGTCTGGACAGAGTGATGGTATTTTTTTTTTTCTTGATGTGCAGAAGACATGTTTGTTTACTCTGCCACAGAAGAGAGTGGAAATTAAGATGAGCTTCAGAAAAGAGCTGGAAGCAATTAGTCGTGTTATTTTACTGGGACTTAATTGCTGTAAAAGTCAAATTGACAAAGAAAACGTGGATGCTATAGCAGGGGTTTGCTGCTGGATTTGAAAGGAGAAACAACTGCAGTAACAGGGACATGTTAAGTTGTAATTAACCTGTTTATCATTATGGAGCTGTACATTTAAAAATCTATTTACTTAGGATGCGCTGGAGCATGTGACACGTAGTAAGCACTCAGAGCAGCACACAGAATTAAACTGCCCTTGTGTGCAAGCAGGGCTCCCTACATCCCGTGGCCTGTGTGGGTCAGGGCCAGGACAAGCCTCTGGGAGCCCAGATAAGCTCTCTGTGGCTCTCCCTTCTCTACTGAGCCTGAGTAAGAGAGAACGGGGAAAAGCATATCAACAGGAAGAACATAAAATAAGAATGACCACACGGGGTCAGCTCAAAGGTTCTTCCAGCCCCGAATGCACCTCCAGCTCTCTGGGTTTATAATTCAGCTTGTGTAAGTCACCTTTTGATCGTGCTTTCAGTGGAGAGATGAACAGAAGCCATGGACAGAACTCCAGGGAAGAGTAGAACACAACAAACCAAGCCAATTGCATTCCCATCCTGCAGCTTTTTGCTCCACAGGAATCCCTGAAATAAAATAAGGGGAGAAGGAGTGGATGAGAGCTGGAGAAACCGCAGCAGTGTCCCCATGTCCCTTCAGGCTTTGCAGTGTGGTGACGTTGGTCCTGAATGAGAGTTTCTGTGCCCTTAGCTCAGGGATCAGTCTGTCTGCACTCACTTCTGGGCCTTGTGAGCTCATGGCCACCTGGGCAGGCAGAAGAGCTGGGCCAGTTCTTACTGACATTGGAGATGGAGGCATCCTCCTTTTCCACAGGGCTGTGCCCAGTGCTCCTTGGAGCACCTCTGAAATCAGCTGGCTGGGGAGGTGTTACTGAAAATAGAATCTCAGAGCGGCCTGGAAGGGACCTTAAAGATCTTGACACAACTACTTTTCTAGGGTATTTCCTTTTTTTTTTTTTTTNTTGTTTCTTGTTTGTTTGATTTTGTGTATGGTTGGCTTACTCTGACTATTTCGAGTTTAAGAGCCACATTCTGCAGCCATTTGCACTTTGTATCAAGGGGAACTCTGTGCTCAGGGGTGCTGGCAGAAGCCGGCTCCAATGTTTCATAAAATAACATCTCAGTCCTTTTCAGCAGCTTGTCATTTTCCTGTTCTGTTTAATTCCTGTAACTGTCTTCATAGGAAACCCTGAAGCTGCAATGTACATTTTGGGTTTCTGTTACAATGCTTGTTTTTGTAGCGGGAAATGTAATCCCTCAAATGCCTGTGTTTAAGAGGATGCAAATCAGCTTCCAAGCACAATGCCTTGGGAACGTTTCTTTCATGCAAAACCCGGCTAGATAAATACGGAGGGGAGGAGGGAGCGGGGAAAAGGGATTGTTCTCTTCTATAAACAACACGAATTAATTACGGTCAGTAAATGGCAGATGGGTCGAGATCAAAATCTGAATCTTTCTCAATGCGGGTGAAATCCACGCTCCTATCTCCGGGTTGCATCAACCCCATTGCAGCGCCCGGCCGTGGGGCAATGGCAGGGCTGGCACTCGTGCTGTCCTGGCAGAGCAGGGGACAGCAGGCCCTGCCCTGGCCAGAGGCAGAATCCCTCTGCTCTCGGCCCCCAGTGGCCCTGGAACACATCTGCTCCCTCAGAGAAGCCCCAGCCTCCCGCTGGGCTTGGGGCAGAGCAAAGGTTGTTCCTTCCTGGTGCTCCCCACCCTGTGCTGCAGCAGGAATAGGGACCCAGCGGAGCCATGCAGCTGTAGGAAGCGGTGAAATGCATTTGGAAGCTCAGAGGGAGCAGGAAAACTCCATCTCCAGAGGAATTTTCCTGCTGGTGGCAGTCCGGTACTCAGCATGCAACAGCGGCTGTACTCTTATTTACCTCTGGAATGATAAATTCCTTGGAAGGCATCTCTACACTCCCAGTTCCACCACACACAGAGAGAGCTGTGAGCACAGGAGGGGACCTCCGAGGGCACGCACAGCTCAGGCCACTGTGCACCTGCACAGCCGGGAGGGATGGGGTAACTAGAGAACAGGTGGAATCAAGGAATTACTCCCCTTCTCTCTCTCCCAAGTATTTGGGGATTTCAGCTCTCCTTGTTTGTCTCCAAATAAGAGTGATGCCTGAGGATTCTAAAAGGAAAAACTGTTCTCCAGCTCCTGTTCCCACCTGTGCTGGAGAACAACCTGGGGACAGTCACTGTGCCCCTGCTCCATCCTCCCTCCTTCCACTGCACCATTACTGTGACACTCACTTATTTCACATTTGCAAACCCATTCTCAAACCTTTTTTGAAAGCAAGTGATAGAAGTGCAAATTCTTATTATTGCTCTTGAAGAGCTTTTTGCAAAGCTGTTGTTAATGAGCTTGCTTAATGAGCTTTCTTAAATCTATATTTATTCCCTATATACAGCTGTAGATAGATAGAGCAATGCCCAAAATATGTGTGGATTGCACACACATATGCCTGGGAAAATGAAGGGTGATTAACACACATCTTCTTCGGTTATACCGTGCAAGTCTTTATTCGTTTTTCCTTGGAAATTAGAGAGATAAAAGATCCATTCTGGAATAAAATAATTCTGTGCATATGTGCTCTATGGTTTTGTTTATGAGCCCCAAGTATGTGAGTGTGTGTGTGTGTGAGACAGATGGTGTGTCTGTTTGTGAGAGATATGATGCGGGGATGAATGTGTGTAAAAATACAGGTTTCTTAAGGGCTTTTTAAAAAAAATTATTTTTTTTCCTAAGGAAAAGACAAAATAACAAATGCCTGCTCAGTACATTATTTCCTGTGTCATGCTTTTTGTCAATATGACAGAGGAGTATTCCTGCAGAAGGCAAAGCTGCCCCCAAAAGTGAAGGGTGCTGCCCCCAAGGCTTCGAGCTGGGCATCGTGAATTCTCTTCAAGTTGTCAAAGTCCTGGGAAGTTTTGATAAGCAAATACTTTCTGGGCTCTGCCTCTTATTGGCTGTTTCTTCACCGCCAGATTTTGACACAAATAATCTGATTGAAAAATCAGGGAGGGGAACAGGGGGAAAAAAAACAGAGAGAAAAAAGGAGAAGTATCTATTTCAGCCGACTGCGACCAAGTGAAAAAGTGGAAGAGGAGTCTCAAGAGAAGACAACGTCTCGCTTGTCTGGGGAGATTTCAAGGCAAATCCAGTAAAGCAAAGTCCCTCAAACAGGTGATTGATTTATTCTTTTAAACACTTTTAACTGCATTGGTTTTCTCATTTTTCTGATATGTTTTTCTAAGCTTTTTCTTCCTTCTTCTTCGCTTGTGTCTGCAAATATGTAACATATTCCACTGCCTAAGCCACTTGTCCTGAGGGTTCCTTTATGGTAATAGTTCACCTGACTCATTTGAATTGAACCTTTTGAAATTATATGCCATGTACTTCACTTTCACATGTGAAAATGGTAATAGAACAAAATATAAGAGATGTGACAATGGTCTCAGGTACCTGTGTCCCAGCCAGCTCCATCAGCAGGAGCCGTGGAGTGTTTTCCTTTACCGTTGAGGAGAGGGCAAACTGTGTTTTTCCTTTTTATTGCTCTTTTATAGGGCCAGCATACCTCTGCTGCCATCACCTGTGCCAGTTTTTGTAGATGACAATTCCTCTCCTATTCAGGATTTTTGCTTTGAATCCATCTTTTATTATTTTTCCACCCGATTAAAATACAGGCTGATTAATCTAACAATTTTTAGCATATGGAGTTAGCTATTTATAGGCTCTTCTCATATCACAAGATTGATTCAATACATTAATGGTTTGCGAGTTCACATCGAAATTGCATCTGTACATTAAAGAGATCTGGAATTTGGGAGATTGCACTGTATAATTCCATCCATGGAAGCCTCAGGCAAAGTTTCCTAGAGCCAGTGACATTCCCAACATCACAGGGAGCTACGTGAGCTTTCTAGAGAACAAGTGCTGCAATTACAGTCTAAATAGTTTTTTTCTGGGTGCTGCAGCTATGCCAGAATTTCTGTTCAACTTCTTGGACAAAATTTTCCACCAGAATTTGCTGCCCCTGCCATAATGTCCACTTATCCAGTCTTACCACAAGAATTAAAAATGTCCTGTTCATTTTTCCAATAAAAAGTTGTGTTTAAATTACTTGCCCCAAGTACATTCGATTTTGTAAGGGTGGACTAGTGAAGAAATGATTAATTCTGTTGTAAAGAGCTGAAATTCTTTCAAATTTGAGTTTATATTTAAAGAGTCACGAGTCCATAAAACCTCTTATTTTATTTTATTTGGGCTCTTAAACAACAGACACATCGTGTTCTACTTTGTGCTTTTTTCTTCAAAAATGTAGTCTTTTGAAAGAGAAACCATTCTGTATTTTTGAAAGCTTCACTTTTTCCTGAAAAAAAAGAAAAGTAAGGGAAAAAAAGGCAGGAAAAGGGCAATATTAAGATATAAATACAACTATTAATTAAACAATGGAAAGGGAAAAGCCCTTTTTAGCCTAAAACTTTGTATGCTCATCAACTTATCTGAAGATGTGTCATGTACTACTAGTGAGTACTAGCCTTGTAATGCCAGTTAAAATTTAATGTTTCACTGAGTGTAGCAAGAAGAAGAGTTTGGTCTCTATAATTAACCTTGGAAATCTGAAAACAGAATTACTTGAATTTAGAGAAAAATGCAGGTCAGATTTAGAAGGGAGCTTTCACTGCAGATTGGGTTCAGTGTGGCACAATCCTGCAACTGTCCCCACCAAAGGCTTCATAACCTAATTTACCAAGAGTATGAATTTCCTCTAAATTATATCAAAGGTCCAGTCCTGTGGGTTTGGGTACTGAGAGCTGTCATGCAGTGAAGTGAGAGTTAGGGCTTCATGAGGAATGTAGGATCTGGTAAAATGAGGAATCCTGGAGTCAGAAGCCACCCCCTAAACTAAAAACTAAGCCCATTTGCAATGTTGCAGTGTCCCCTTAGAGTTTTACCTGGGATACTCTGCAAAATCATCCAAAACCATCACTGGGGATGAAGGAACTTGGAGTTTGATCATGCAAATGCTGGATCTGCTTTCAGATCTGACTGGGGAATTTATAACTGGTGAAAGAAACCCTTCTAAGGTGCTTCAGGTGCGGTACCCAAAATAGTGAAGCTGCTTTTTTCCCCTTGGCTCCCACTGTCTTTTTCTCAGGGCACATTATAACATTATTATACAGCTGCATGAAGGCCAGTCTAATAAGAATATCAATTCTAGCCACCTACTGGTTTTATGTCCTATATTGCATTAATAAAAATGCCAGAACACTTCCATTTTGGATGGGCACTCCTGCCCGAGCAATAAATTCCCTTGTGCACTTACCAGTCCAGGTAGAAACTGCTGCCACAGGGGCTGAAATGAACACGCTCCCAAAAAAAAAGTTTAATTTTCAGCAATAGGTTGAAGCTAAATTCTGTCAGAAGCTTCAATAACTCTAAAACGTAGCAGGGTGCAGGGTCCATTGTCCACAGCACTGCTTTTCTTGGGAAACGCAGTGAGCCATTAGGAGCAGCTGATCCCTTGCTACAGATTTTCCTCCCACAATCTCTGCTTGTAGCTTTCCTCTAGCCTGGTTGTGCGAATCACAAAGCCAGTCCAGTGCAGTTGTTAATTAACTCTGCTTTGGGCTCCCAGTTCCTTTTTTTTTTTCTGTAAAATGGGGTGGGGGAAGGTGACTTCCTTTTGCAACGTTCAGTCCATTGGAGATGGTTTGAGCTCAGTCGTGGCCCTTATCAGCAGTCAGGGTACTGGACCACATTCGACTTTTACGCAGGCTGGGGTGAACACATCCAGAAAGATTCTTTTTATTCGTGCACATCTGCTTTCAACCAACACTAGAAAAGAGGGGCTGTACTTCGTGCTGTTTGTACTTGGCACATGGGCACTGCCAGCAAACTTTGCTGGATTGCTTAAGCCGCCCATCTCCAGCCCTCTGCTTTACCTGGCTGAGCTGCCCAGCTGCTGCACAGGATTCTCCAGGGCTCTCTAGGCTGAGGGCAGGGAGAGTGGCTGCTCCAGCAGGCACAGCTGGATGCAGGCTCCCACCCTACAGCTCCCCGCTGCCAGAGGCTCTTCCTCCACCGTGGAGGAAGCCCAGGGAAAGGTGCTGGTTAATTCAGGCAGAGAAATCCGATGTCTGAAGCTTCCTGGCATGAATACCCCACATTGTGGACACAGTGCTGCCCCACCACATGGGAAAATCCCTGTGAAAGGAGTGGAAATTCCAGGTCTAAAGGGCTTGAGGCAGCACTTTACCTTGGGACAGGTCTGTAATGCAGGGTTGGGTCAGTGCACAGGTAGCTCAGCTGGGACTGCACAAGAGCTCGGCAGTGCTGCTGGAATGGGGGGGACACAGGCTGAGCTGGAGGGCTCTAACCCACTGCAGAACACCCCAGTGTCTGCACGGAGCTGGAGCTATTTCTGTGCTTGCAGCTTTTCACTGGGCAGAGACTCTTTACAGCTCTTTGAATGAACCTCTACAGAGAGTTCCAGGAGAGCAGAAAGCAGCCTTGTACTTCAGTGCCCCTTCCCTCAAGGGCCTGCTTATGGTTCATCCTCAGTGTCGTTCTGTCCTTTTTCTAAAATTAAATTAAAAGTCTGCTCTTGGCCTCAGCTTTCTATTATTCATCTCAAGCTACACGTAAATTTCTTGGAAAAAAGATGAAGAAAAACAGGTGAGTCATTTCAGAAGAAAAAATCGTTAGAGCCAACAAGAGATAGCCCTGAAATCATAGCTGGAACAGTGGGAATCCAGGACCAGATTTAAAAAGACAGCAGCATATCCAAAAGCAGCTGGGCTGGAGGTACCCTGGCAATCCTGCTGTCCCCAGCAGACCTGGCTGTGGGAATCCCACAGCTTTAGGCAGCACTGCAAATGTGGCCCTCAGACCTTTAAACAAAACACCACTGTGCTCTGTAATTATATTTAGCATGAAGGGGTAGTACAGACACTTCTGAACTCTGGGGAACAGACCTTTCCATCCCTGCCTGCTTGGGATTCCAGGACTGCTCTGTCCTTGGACAGACATTTCATGTCATTCCTGCTTAACAGGAGCGAACTGTATGGATTTTGGGGGGTTTTCCTTAGTAAATAAGTGGGTTCCACTGAACTGCTCTCAAGAAGGAACAAAACGTAATAACAGTTTCCAGTCAACAGAGAGCCAGGACTTAAATGCTGACTTTTCATATGAAATATAGCAAGATTTGTTTTTAGTGCCTCTATCCCAAACAATTACAAGGGAAAATGCAAATACACATGCAAATAAGGCACCAGCTGCTATTAGTGCACACAACCTCGTCCCTGTTGCCACCCTGCCTCCACCGGAGCAGTTACCAGCCCCAGGGAGCGGGCACAGGGCGGGCTGGGTTCTGGGTAGCAAAGATAACACATGCATTGCAAGAGAATTTGGTATGATTAAAATTCAGCATTTTATGTTTGTCCCGAACCCGCCATTTCAACGGTCTGTAATATTTGAGTTGGGTCCAGAAGGTGACTTCGCACCCAGCCCTCCTGCTCTGTTGTTCGTCAGCCAGAACTCCAACTACTCAAGCAAGAGGGAAACCCTCCACACATCATTCTGCAGCGATTTCCCTGCCTGTTCTTGATGTAGATTCAATCAGTATTTTTTATATAATAATTTCACAGTAGAGCCCAGGCCATGGCTTGGGACTGGGCCCTTCCAGGTGCAGCACGAACACTCAGACTTTCTCCAGTGGGGTTCTCTAACCTGTGATTCCCTCTGTGTCCTGTCAGGGAGGAGAAGATGAGAGATGCAGTTTGTCCTGCAGTCAGAGCAGGACTACAAGAGACAGGTCCCGGTTTCCAACGTGTCTGCCACAGATAGTTTTGTCTGTAACACAGCTCTCAGGTTAAGCCTGCCCCTGTTTCTTTTTCTGTAATCCTTTGCCTCAGCCTGGGGTAGATTGTGAAGTGTGATTTTTTTACAGATTTTTACAGAGTGCACTTAATCTGAAACAAGTGGGAAGTTACTCCCCAAGCCACAGAGGTTTACCTGATGTTTTTCTGTGTTTCATCCCAGAAAGTGAATGGAAGATGCCACGTTCCTTTTTGGTGAAGAGCAAAAAGGCTCACACCTATCACCAGCACCGCTGTGTGGAAGATGACCTGCCAGTACTCACGTGGGGCCCGGTCACCTCTGCCTTCACTGGTGAGTCAGTCCATCCCCTGGGCTTGTAGGAGCACACCAAGGGAAGTCAATAATTCAGTAGGCAGCTAAGGGAACAGGATGAGTGAGCTAAAGAGCATCCAAGGGCTTCCACACAGGGATGTCAGTCTAAGGGCAAGCTGATCCCTTACTGTGTGTCCTTTCTCCATGCCAGATCCACACTGATCCTCCCTGTTTCCTGGGTTGCTGGGGAGATCTGAGCTATAAGGTGCTGTGTGGAGTTGGTCACACTTGGGGAAAATGACCAACTTCAGGCCACTAATAGCTGGGAAAAGAGCTTGCACTGGGTTGTCAGTGTTCTACAAACTCACAACTCTGCCTCCTCCATCTCTGGTTTCCTGTGTTCACTGCCCACCTTCCCTCTGGACTGCATCTTCTCTACCTCGGGGTGTTACCACCTCTTCCTGGTGCTAACACCAACCAGCACCGTTCTGCCCGTCCCTGCTGACCTCCCTCTGCTCTCACTCTCTGACAAACATCCAAGCAGTGGCAGGGCCAGAGTAATCATCTTCTTCCTTCAGGCACCATTCAAATTTTCTTTATTCAAATTCAGGATCAATTTACCCTTTGTTCTAGCCCCGGCTATCAAATTAGAGGCTAGCCTTGAGATAAGTTTGATAAAAAAGAAGGGAGGTAACGTTTTAATTTCCATTCCTGCCATCATCCTTTGGCCATTTGTTGTGTCTCTGGTGCAGTGGCAGGTTTGACACAGATAAATACTGTCCTTCAGCAGATCTGCCCCATGTCCAGCAGAAAGGAGACGTGTTGGACCTCTGTCCATCTCAGAGTCTTACTACAAAGCCTGACAAGGGTTGGTTGGTGTCTTTAAGGGCTGGGGCAAGCATGGAGAAATAAATGGGAGTGTGGGCAGGAGGAGACAAGGCTCAGTGCATAAGGACTTGCCTCCCCTCTCTGCTTCCCTACTTGACTGTCCATAAATCCAGGTTAACAGTACCCAGCTCTCTCAGGAGAGGGGTGGGGAGATTAATAACTTAGGGATTGTTAGTTACCCACACAAACAGAAACGGCTTTAAATAGGGAAATTATTCTTACAGCATAATTCTAGGATTGATTTTCTCTAACTGCATCAGGTATCAAGGATCCCATCATCTCATCCTACCCCCATCTGCCTTGCCTATCTCATCCTGCTTGGAATTTCCCTTCCTCAGCAATGGGCAGACCTTGAATGCTGATTGCATCACTCTGCATTTCCTCAGGGAACTGAGCATGGGCTGCTGTGTCCGGGCAGGAGCTCACACACGAATACAAAACTCACCTAAACAGACCCTTCTTGTAACAGCAAGAGTGACATAACTGTGACCTAACTGTGACACTGCTCTTTACACCTACAGGAGACAGGACACCAGAGGACATCAAGAAACAGGACCTGGGATATGTGGTTCCAAAACAAGAAAAGGATCCCCCTGAACTGAAAGAAGAAAGTGTCCCTGTCCAGTACCTGAGCAGGATGCTGCCAGGCCCTTCAGCTCAAGGTTGGCTACCCAAAAGCCCAATTGCAAAAGAGGTCAGGGCTGAGCTGGTTATGACCCCCCTAAAACTGGCCCTGATTTTCAGAAAATGAGACCTCTTATTTTCACATCAACAGTCAAACTTGACACAGACAGAAGCATACTGTATTTCTCTTTATAGTTCTGGTCTACATCAGAAAGAATGAAAGATAGTGCTGTTGTTCCCAGTGAATGAACCTCCCCATCTTAATGCAGCTCTGTGCTATGTGGGTCCAGGCAGGTGCCCACAGGATACTTGTTCAAACACCCCATCAAGGAGGGCTAGCAGGAGGCTTAATATTCCCTTATCCATAAAATTTCCACGGCATTCTTTGCCATAAAATTTCCTCAGACTGAAATCAGAGTCATGACAGGAACTTTACCTGGGGAATCAGGATTAGAATCAAGGAGAAGTTGCCAACCGCAACTCCCGAGGTCAGGCAAGATGGGGAACTTTTTTACAGGTGCCCCACTTCAGGCAGTGATGTGACACTCACCTCTCCCTCTCCTTTACAAACTCAGAGATGGCCATGCCGGGGCTGCAGATCAAGGACTGCGCGAACACAGCGAGCACCCCAACCTTCTACAAAGCTGGCTTTTCCTGGGATGCTTTCCACGTGCCATACAGCTACCAGCAGATGTCTTCCAGCATGCAGTCAGCCCTGCTGGAGCGCCCTGTGAGCCTGTATGGGAGCCACCTCCTGCCCAGCACCGAGCCCCCCCTGGATTACAGCCTGCATTACTCCTCAGACATGGAGACCTTCCACTGCGTGAAGTGCAACAAGGTGTGTGTTGGATGAGAACCTCTGGGATGGGGAGGGCCTGGAGGGACTTTCATTGCACACATGAAGTGTGAAGCCCATTCTTCATTTGGTCACACCAAAGTGTGTGGCTCAGAGTGGGGTCAGGAGAACAAGGCACTGGGGATGCTGCTGTTCACGAGTTCTCACAGAGGGGAGGATTAAAAAAAAGAGAAGGAATTGAAAACCGAGATGGAGATGCAGCCACCTCATGTCAGAAAAATCACTGGGATTTTGTTTTGCAGGTGTTCTCCACTCCCCATGGGCTGGAGGTCCATGTCCGAAGGTCCCACAGCGGGACCCGTCCCTTTGCTTGTGAAGTGTGCGGCAAAACCTTTGGGCACGCCGTGAGCCTGGAGCAGCACACCAACATCCACTCCCAGGTGGGTGGCGTGGTTCCAGAGAGCCAGCTCTGGACCTCAGCTCTTGCTTAATCCTTTAATCCATCCTTCCTAGGTTACTAATGTGATGCCTTTCCTGTGCACGCATTGACAAGGACGGGAGCTGTGAAAACCACAGGTCATAGCTCTTGGTCTCTCAAATCTCAGACTGCCCTTCAGAATTCCTTGGAAGGGATGGGAGGATCATTGCTACTCACTCTTCTGTGCCTCACCTCCTGCCAAAAGGTGCAGGAGTTTGGATCACAAGATGTGATCCATTTCCATAATTAACCCTCCCTGCATTCCCTTTGTGCTGCACCCAGTATTATCAGTCCACGAGCCAAGGAGATTTGCTTATCAAATCTACAATTCTCATCACTCTTCAAGCTCTGTCACGTGTCTCGCAGCCTCAGACATCCCATGATTTCCCTTCCCCAACAGGAAAGAAGCTTTGAGTGCAAGATGTGTGGGAAGACATTCAAACGTTCCTCCACCCTCTCCACTCACCTCCTGATCCACTCGGACACTCGGCCCTATCCCTGCCAGTACTGCGGGAAGCGCTTCCACCAGAAGTCAGACATGAAGAAGCACACCTACATCCACACAGGTGACAAAGTGAATTTCCAATGAGAAAAGGAAAATTAGAGCCCAGCTAATTTTCTGCGTACACAGTCCCCAGACACAGAGGTATTAGATTGGGGAGAAGTATCAGGAGGCACTGAGAAGTCGTTATTCCATGTGGGGTGAGACAGCAGGAGGCTGAGGCACATCTGCCTGACAAGGAGGTGGTTATTGGCCAGCCTCTGGTGCATGTTGGGGTTGCACCCAGCCCTGGATGCAGGGAATGGGTCACTCAGCTGGTGAGGACTGTCCCTGGTGCTGGATCACAGCCCAGACACACGCTGGGCTGGCAGCACCCTGATGCCCAAGCAGGCCTGACTCTGCTAAAATGCATTTCTATCTCTCTTCCTTCACCTGTTAAAGTGTGGGGTTTTTTACCATTTTCTGTGCCCTGCAGGGGAGAAGCCCCACAAATGCCAGGTGTGTGGCAAAGCCTTCAGCCAGAGCTCCAACCTGATCACCCACAGCCGCAAACACACCGGCTTCAAACCCTTCACCTGCGAGCTCTGTGCCAAGGGCTTCCAGCGCAAGGTGGATCTGCGGAGGCACCGAGAGACCCAGCACAGCCTCAAGTGAGGGGTGGCTCCAGGTCTTTGCTGGAGCTCCCACTTCATGCTCCAGGGAAGAAGATTGTCCCCAGCACCTCCATCCACCTGATAAAGCTCCAGGGTTGTCCTGTGCTCCCCTGGGGACTGGCCAAGTCATGCATTGGCTTTGGTGTTTGGCACCACAGGGCCTTGCACATCCCAAAGAAAGCTGTGAGAGCTTTCACTTTTCTATTGCAACAGGTACCAGCCCAGATCTGACATCACCTGCTCAAGTGTAATTCCAGAGGAATTCCTCCAAGGTCACTGGTACTCTGGATTTACACCAGGAGCAGAATCGAGTTTGTCAGGCTGCCCAGCAGGGAGGAGGGGACTCCTGGGCTGGTGGCAGCAACAATTTGTGCCAAGCTGGTGCTGTAACCCTGTTCTGCTCTGATGGTTGGGAAGATTAGCCCAGGGCATGCAAATAGATTGCATTCAGTCAGCTGTGTTCAACCTGGACAGGCCTTCTGCAGAGACTTGCCCAGGCCATAAATTCTGCCAACAGACACCTTGAAGTCATTTCTTTCAGCAGAGCATTTACTGTGATCAAATGACAAGTTAACTGTGCTGTATTTTTAGCTTGGAGTGGGAGGAAAATACTGAAGAAACAGCTCCTATCCCTAGCAGATAACAGGGGTCTCTAAATACATTCCTCAGACACACCACACTGCAGAGATCCCAAGCAGGCTCCAGGAAGAGAGCAGCAGGCAGGAGCTAATCATCCCCATGTCTCGGTACCATGGGAGAGTCTGGCTGCTCTTGGACTCGGGGCTGGTATGTGCCACAATATTTCCCTGCATGCTGGACATGCCACCTTAGAGCTGTCCTGAGCAACCCCGAGTCACTGCATGGGCAGGAGTGCCCCTGGGTATCGATGTCAAGGGCCAGAGCTCTGCTTGCCAGGCACTCTTCTCAAGGAGGAAGTGACTGAGCCTGTACAAGTTGGCAGAGCATGCAAGTACCTCACAAATATTATACAAAGAGAGCAGTGGTATTTCCTCCTTTTGCCAGGTCTAGGGGTTGAAGCAAAGCACTGGAGCAAGTGAAGAACCAGTTCTCCTCCAAGCTCTGCCAATTTTTAACTATAAACTTTGGCAAGTCACTGCAATGAGTTTTTGTTTTTCCACCCCTCCTGGTGACGTGGGGCCATTCACTCAGGTTTACGGAGTCCCCCGAGTTCGTAACAGGAAGGACAAAGTATTATTATAACATTATTATAACATAGAGAAGTGTTTTCAGTTAATTGGGGCATTGTAGCAGCACGTGGCTCACTCCATAACTGCATCCCTGCACACACAGCCTTGGACAATGACACCAGTGGGAATTACCTGGGAACAGGCTGGGGCCATTTCCCTCCACAGGCTTATGAAGGAAGGCTGCCATCATGGGCAAAGACAAAATGGTCCAAGTGGAAAATCCATGTCTTGCCAGGAGAGAACTGCCCTCAGTTCCACTGCTGTAAATCCCAAGTTATTCTCCTAAGACCCAAAATGTGCTTGCTCCTTTTATGCTGTAAGTCATCAATAATGTACCTGGAAGCTCAAACCCAGAGTCTGTACTCCTGGCTTTACTTGTACACTGTAAATATGTATTTATACTTAGTCTAATGTATATTTTTGTTGCACTATACCAGACAGTGATGTGTACAGGCCTGCTGGGATTTATCTGATAAATCTGTTCTTTCTTAGTAACTGGGCTAACACAGAGTATTTCATGTTCTAAACACCCATTTAAAGAACGGCTCATACCTGACTCTGGGGACACAGGCAGTGGGGATGGGGTGAAAAAGGAGAAGGGAAGGAGTCTGGGATTGCACATTACGGTTTGAGTGGGAATAAAGATGGAAATTCACATGCAGGAAGGGCTCCCATTAGAGAGACTTTCATCCTGGAGGCAGTTTGGTGCAGAGCCCCACAGAGCCAGAGCCAGCTCTGCAGAGCAGGAGGGCTGCACCAGACACACGGAATGTGTGTCCAACAGACAGTGCCAAAGCCCCCAGTAAATCCCTGCTGTGCTTCTCTGAGCCATTCTGGGCAAGGTGCAGAACCTGTGAGGGAACTGGTCCCCAGCCCCACACACCTGTGAACACCCACACGTGCACAAGCCTTGCCCAGGGTAAAGTCATTTCAGCTTATTAAAACTACTGCCCAAAACGCAAACTGAGTTTGTTATTCCCCTTGTCCTCCACTAGTCTGCAAACAGAAATATTCAAAGAGGGTGTCAGCATGTGGGCTGCTCAGGAACAAAAGCCTCCAGCCCCAAACCACACAAGCACACCAGCACAGACTTTCCTGGGGACAGCAGGGGTGTCTGACTCACGTAAAGCTTCCCAATTTTGGCCATTTGGAGTCAAGTGCTGGCACACATCAATTGGCAAGAGTGCCTGTGACCACTCATAAAACCAAAGCAGACAGCTGGTTCTTCTGAGCCTTGTGAAGAAGAGCTGCTGTGTCCATTAGATTTTTATTCCTGTCCTTGATTCCAAGGTACAGAGGAGCTATAACCTTCAATGGACAGCTGAGATCTTCTCTCCTGTGTGCTCCCGCAGCTTCTCCCTCCAAACACAGCACACATCACCCCAGTCCTGCCTGCCCCTTCCCCAGGACTCCAGGGTGAGTTACTGAGCCCAGATATTCCTGAGGAGCAGCTACACTGGAGGAGGCAGTGCCAGAGAGAACTGGTGTTGTTAACCCTTAGCCTGGTGTTTGTGAGGAGCCTGGGGGACACATCCCAGGAGATCCAGGGATGATTTTGGCTGGATGGGCAGCAAGTGGAGGAGCACACTGGGATGGCTGCAGACCATGCTGCAGCAGGGCTCAGGAGAACACGTCTGTGGCCAGAGCGGTGCAGGGGATCAGGCTGACCCCCTCCCACAGGCACAGGCAGCGTGTCAGAGGCACAGCCTGTGGAGGGGGGCCACTGGCAAAGGCAGCAGTGAGGCAGAACAGCCAGAGACAGGAGGTGACAAAAGGGAGGAGGAGAACAGGGAATTAATTTGCAGTGTTTTCCACCAAGACACTACAGTTTCTTCCTCTTGAGTAATGAGTTGCCGCTTTAAGATCACCTAATGCCCCCGCCCTGGCATTGCTTGAGGCGTGTGGATGCCAACAGCCCGAAGGAAAAACACGGCTGAGCCCCACTGCCCCTTCTTCCCTCCCAGCACAGCACCAGCCACGGGCAGACCTGCTACAAGGAGCAGCAAAGGGCTGCCCTGATCCCTGGGGCTGCCGAATCTACACCACGGGTACCCGAGGATGCCCAGCACCCGTCAGGACCAGGCCATGGCTGGCACCAACTCCAAACACACCTGGCCTTGCTCTCCAAACATGCAAATCCTCCTCAGTTCTGATCACTCCGGTACCACCCCTTTCCCACCACCTCCCCTTGCATCACAAACATTCTGGTCAGTCAGTCAAGGAAACAGATAGCAAAAAGCAAAATCTCAACTAATCTTTGTGGCTGAAGAAAGAGCTGATTGTTTTTTGCCTCTCTTTGAGCCTGCTCTGTATCCTGTACTTCCCCAGTCCCCTTCACACCTTCTTCCCTTTATTGCTAGGGAAAAAAATCCTGGTCTCTGGGCTGTTTTGTTTAGCAAATGAGGGACATGCAAAGCACTAACCCCGGGCACTAATCTGTCAGGAGGAGAGAGGTGCCTCTGTGTCTTCCAGACAGCCTTGAGGCGCTGAGAGCAGCAGCCTAGAAGATTAAGGGTGGATTTCAGTTTGGACACCACGGGATGAATCTGTCTTCCTAATGAGAGCAGAGCCACGGGACATCTGCAGGAAGCAGAGGGGTGTTCCCAGCTAGCACAGCATCAGGCTGGAACTTATCTTCAGGTTGGAATGACCTCACGGAATGCAATCCCAGAGAAGGCAAGAACCTGAAACTTTCTTGTGTTGGCAATCGTTAGGGAAGCCCTGAAACAGAGAGGAAGAATAGGGAAGGATTAGACTCCAGTTGGGTGCAGGTTCTACTGGTTAAAGTTATTTGCTGCATCCACTTGCTTCCTGCCTTAGACATCACAAGAAAGAGTTTTCAGTGAAAAAAAGACAAAAGCAGAGTCCCTTGTCCTCACAGCAGGTTGTTCCCCAGTCACAGGTGATGCAGACACTGCAGCAGTTTAATTCCAGCCCATCAGCACAGCACACAAAAGGAAAGTTGAAGGTGTGGGGCAATCTCCCAGAAACAGCTGCGTGCACATTTCCTTGCACAGGGAAAACATTGCTGCCTGCCATTAAGGGCCTAACATGGCACTGGATATGGAGCTCATCCTGCAAAGCTGCTACAGAATAATAAAAAAAAAATACATCACAAACCATTTTTAAAATGTTTATTCTGCTCACAAAGCAGAGATTTCCCCCCCTTCTTTTCACCTGGAATAGCACACCCACTCAAAGGAGGCAACCCAGAAAACCAACACAAAAATTATTCAGGGATAGTGAATCTCTGTGCTGAAAGAGAAGTAAGAAAACACAGATCCCTGCAGAATTCCTGGCCCACTATCTTAAAACTAACAGTCACCATGGACACACACTGATGTTAAGGCTGCAGCTTTAAACTGAGACTTAAGATCTGCCACACAGTTCCTACATGTCCTTGGGCAAGACTTGAGTGCTGGATTTCTGAAGTTTTTCAGCACACCGTGAAGCTCTCAGAAGCTTTTCACCCCATCTGTGAGAGGAGGATAATCATTCCCCCTCTCCCCTTCATTTCATTTGTTTATTTCAACGGCAAGATAGTCTGGAATGAGACTGCTCCTCCTTATCTTCCACATCCAGCACCTCGCACAATGGAGCCTTGATCTGGGCTGGGATGCCTGAGCCCAACTGCGGCAGCAATAACCAGTGATAGGAACTGAATCCAGCAAAGCACCCTCACTGCAGAGCTGGCTCAGCAATCCTGCAGCCAGGCACAGCCAGACCCTGCACTAAACCCACTAAACTCCAAACCAGGCACAGCCAGACCCTGCACTAAACCCACTAAACTCCAAACCAGCAGGGCAGCAGGGCAAGCAGCAACACAGGGAGGATGAACCAGACAGGAGCATTTCCACTGGTGAATAATATCACAGGGAGAGAGACAGAGCTGGATATGGATGCTGTAAACATCCCACCGAATGCCCTGGCTTTGAATGTGCTGCTTCAATCTGAGCACTCCTCAATCTGGTCCTTGGGCTGATTTTGACCTGTGGGCCCAAGGGGGATCTGTGTTCACTGTACCAGCCAGCAAGGCGGGCGGAGAGCAGAGAGTCCTCAGGAATGGGGAAATCTGGGGCTGGGGAGGAGCTGAGCGTGCACCGAGCTCAGCTTTGTGCTGATAAGTTTATCAAGCACTGCCGGCTGCTAACTGTCAGCCGGGGAAGGGAGCCTGTTAGGGAGGAGGAACAGCTCCCAGGGCAAGATAGGACAGCCCAGGCCTTATCAGAGTGCCTGAGCCAAAGAGGGAACTGGAGAGTGAGCACTTTCCAACCACTTCATCTGAACAACAGACAGATTGGCAGGAAAGGCCTGTCAGCCCTTCGCCTCTGCCGCCCAGGCACCCAGGGAGCCCCCATCCATGCAAATAACCCGGGTAAGTGCGGCCTGGGAGCTGCAAACATGAACACTGGGACCTGAGGGAGTGTATGGGGAAGGTTTTCCTAGAGCATTGCCCAGTGTGAGAGTCAGATTTGCAACAAACAATCCAGATGCTTACTGAGCCAGCTGCTCCTGTTCAGTGCCCAGAGCAGCTTCTCCCCAGTGCTGCCCTCCCTGAGGTTTGAGAGGGGGATTTTCCACTTCACAGGTGCACCAGTCACCAAGGTTTGGTGTACAGATAATTCCTCTATCTGAAAAATAGTAAAAACCCCTGAGTGAATAGAAGGGGGAAAATCCTGACCGTTCCCATTTGAGCGGCAAAAGCGTGAGCCAGCAAATACCCCTTCATATCTTCTCCTAGGGCAGCAATAACCAACTCAGTACAGCTGAAGATCATACCAGGGACATCCTCCTGCGTTTGGATGAGCTTCTCTGGAGCTGTGCAAGCTCCCTGTGCAAACACCTCAGCCATGACAGGGAGGGGAATGAGAGATTCCTGCGGGGCACATCCTCTGCCTGGTGTCCCGGAGGAAGCTGGATCATGCAGGATGAACCAGTGTCCCATGTGCAGCTTTAACACGTTTCTTTAGCCTGCCAGACCATGCTGTTAGCAGGTCACTGCTCATCCAGACCACATGGACAGCCCTCATCCTGCATCCCACTGCCTTTGGTTCAGGCTGGTGTCTTGGGTCCTGCCTGTATCTGGGGGTTTTTCTGAGATGCAAGCCCTGCCCCTGTGCTGGGAAGATGTGCTCTTCCTTGGCTCATCCTGCAGTGCTGTCCCCAGCTCTCCATGGGATATGAGGCAGGAAACCTTCAGCAGTAGGTCAGGAGATCTCTGCTGTGACCTGGTGACTCAAAGGCTCCTTTTTTCATAAGAAACATATCTAGGAAATGATTTTTCTGCCCTTAAAGCACATATCTCAGCCAGGGCTGAAGTCCTGCCTTGTATGCACCTATTTCTCTCCCTGAAGAGAGGGAGCCCAGTATCTGTAGGCATCTAAAGTTACACGAGCTGAGTCACAGCCCTGTGGTTTATGCACCACTCTCAGACCGAGTTTCCCACAGCTGATTCTGCTCCAGCCCATAATCGACAGTTCTCCAGGTCACGAGCAACCTCTAAGCCATTTAATTCCTCCCTGCATCAAGGGCTCCTCAGCAAGCTCCAACAGCCCCATTCAGCACTGGCCAACGCAATTCTGACATTCGAGGCTTCCTCATGAAGGGCAAGGGGTTTAAAAACCTGTCTCCATTGATTCTGCATTCCTCTTGAATAATTTTAAAGCCATGGGACTTTATCTTACATCCCAGGCTCATCTATATTAGGAGTTTTGGTGGGATTTTTAGCAGTGGTCGCATTCACTGGTTTTTTCTCTTTATAAAGTATAAGTTATCTCTTGTCTCAGTTGAGGAAGGGGAAGTTGGAGATGACAGGGCATTCCTGTTCCTGAAAGGGCCCCATCCTGAGACTGTGGACATGGTGAGGCAGTGTGTCAGTCAGACATCCCTGCCTCAGCTCCTTATTTAGATCCAGCCCGTGGCAGCTTCAAGATCTACAGATAAGAGCAAGGTGGAATTCCTGCACATGCACAGCAATACACTGGAGTGGCATAGTGAAAAATCCCACAAAAACCCCTTAAAGCATCAAAGCAAGGTCCCTGCATTGGGATCTGCCAACCTGCATTTTTCACCTTAAAATATTTGCCCAAATTTGAGCAGGACAAGAAATGGAACTCAGGTGAGCTGGACTTGCAATCTTGTTTGTTAATCAACTTTATCTTACCTCCTTGAAGTATTAAAACTAAGTAGAACATCCTAAGTTAAAACTCTTTCCTTAGGAAAAGTATAATGTACTATTGGTAAGACTTTATTTCTGAATGCTACTTATGAGATCTGCACAAAAGTAATTTTCTAATGTCCTAAAGGCAGAGCTGACAGGACAGGCGGCCTTGGGTTTCAGCCTGAGTGTGCATGAGACAGCTGAGGTTTCTCATGTTACCTGGAATGCAGGGAAACAGCTGGAAAGTCAGAGAGCCGTGTCCCTGTGCCACCGTGGTGGTGGAGAACTCAGCAAGATTGATAATACTTTGCATCTGAATAGCTCAGAGTGCCTATGGATTTCAAAAGGGCACAACATCCAACGGGCAGCAGGATTTAGCCCCCAGCCTGCAAGTTCTCACAGTGTCGTTATTAATTTTGCAGAAGATACAACACGAACTTTATAGTCATCAGGAACAATAATTCCTGCTTTGGGGGTACCACCTCCTCATCCTCTCTTCCTCAATCCCCAAGTGCCCAGCAATCTTAGCTCAGAAGGGAATGTGACTCAAGCCTTCAGCTGAAGGGCTGTCACCTGCAAACCCTGAAGGCTGGATGTGGCTCTGGTTTTATCACTGGCCACCAGCTGCCTCTACAGCTCTTGCCTCCTCCCCAATGATTCAGCAAATCTTCTTCGAGGAGAAAAACAAGCACACAAGTGAACAAATCACAATGTCAGATTACAAAGATGAGCGGGGAAAAGCTGTGGCTCCAAGGAGGGAGATAAAAGTTGGTGAAGTTACACGAGCCAAAGATGAAAATGGCCAATAAAGACAAGGTTTTTTTGAAGGGGAGCAATAATAACATGAAAAAAGTGTTATAGTTTGGATACTTAATGCTGTGAAACATTGTTAAGAGTGAGAGAAAGATGTGGAAGGAAATGAAGCACATTCTACCCTCTACTATCTGGGCATTGCACGGGGCTGATAGGGATTTTTACTGGTATAGATGAGGACCGAACAGTCCATTCTGGTTTACACTGGAACAGAGTTCCCCTAAGGAAGCTATTTTCAGAGGGAGTTTCTGCTCTCTGCAACCAAGACTTCCAATAATCTGGAAGCCCCTTGCCAGGCACTTTGAATGTCACTGTTCCTGGAAAAAAGAATGCAAGTCATTAGCAGAGGGCTGTTGGAAGTAATGTTTTAACTCCTGACAGCTTTGGCCATGGCATCATATTTTTATATCATAGCCCTTTTCCATAAACGTTTTGTTTCCTGCTTGAGGTGAAACACAGGAGCAGTATAACAGCTTTACAGAATAAAAAGTAAAAAAGAAACTCCAGCCAGACCTCAGCTAGGAGATGTAATATTTCCTCTAATGGCATTCCACTGCACTGAGAGCCCAGACTTCCAAGAATGACATGAAATCATAGGGAAAATAAGTATGTGGAATTTATGGAGAGCTCATGCCACATTTGAGGAATCTCTTAACCCAGCAAGTCCTCCAGTATCTGTGAGAGAGATGCAGCCTTCCCCTGGATTAAATGCAACACAAAAAGTACGCACAGAAGGAAGGGGAGCTCAGGAACTGTGGACACATGGGATGGATAAACTGTTCCCAGAGGGAACAGGGTTTTGGGGTACCTACTTACACTGCTGCCCTTCCCTAGGAAATACAAAAGAAGGAACTGTGGCACAACCCAGAGGCTTTCCCCTGGAGCTCACCCAGGATATTGTTGCTGTGTAAGTCGCATAAAGAGTGCCAGGGGTGTCTCCTGTTAAAGCATTTCCCTGTGCTGTGCTGCCACCTGCTTTCACAGCTCTGGGAGTCTCCCCTCAGGTCTGGCAATACTCGGGTGAGCTCTGGAACTCCAGTGTCAGCCCACCTGAAAAGGGGAGCACTTATCACCAGGTTCAAATGTTTAAACTGTGGCTACAGAGAAGATGGAGACTCCCTTTAGAAGGAGTCATGTGGAAAAATTGAGGGGTAATGGGTACAAGTTACTCCTGGGGAGATTACGATTGGATGCTAGAAGACAATTTTTCACAGTGAGACCAATCAGACATTGGAATAACCTTCCCAGGGAAGTGGTGGATTCCCCAGCCCTGGACACTTCTCAGATCAGCTGCACTCAGATCAGGTGCTGGGCTGTCTTACCACACCCGGGCTTTTGCCAAGGGAGGTTGGATCAGGTGACCTTGAGATCCCTTCCAGACTGGTGTTGTTTGTTTCCATCAAAGTGTACTGCTGCTGCACCCTACAGGCTGCAAACGGGTCTTTTATTATTAATCACAACAACTAAGCCAGGCTTATGGTTCTGTGGGAGGAGGCTGGCTCCTGGGTGTTTGGGGCTGGTCCTGTTTCTACCCCATCCCAGAGCTCTCAGAGAAGGAGAGAGCAGCTTCCACCAAGCATCCCACCTTGCTGGGGTGAGCAGGAGGAAGAGCAGCAGCTATAACATGGACACACAGACTCACAGACACACAGACTCACAGACACGCCACCACCCCTGACTCAAAGACCCCGCAGCAGTGGGGGACACAGGGCTCAGCTGTACCAGAGATGTCCCACAGGGTGGATCCTCATGGGAAAGGGAGAGCTCAGGAACAGGGGGGAGATGGGCTGGAGACCTTCGCCTGCTGAAGCTGCTGCCTTGTTCTGCTTTATCCCTTTAGGTCTGGCGCAACAGAGGAGGCACAGGGAGAAACTGCCTGGCAGTGGCCACTCCAGCAAAAGTCCACTTGAGGTGAGGGGACAGGGGGATGTGGTGAAGAGCACTGCCCCTCCCCACACACCCCACACATCCTGGGATGCAGCAAACCTGGCTTTCTGCCAGGAATCAATGCCATGTGTTCCTGTGCCCTTCTGGCCCTGATTTGCTTTGCCAGAAGAACAATCTGGGAGATCTCCCACAAGAAACATCTTTCATTTTCTCACTGTTGACCTTCATCTGCACTTTTTAAAGGAAAAAAAAAAAAAGAAAAGAAGAAGCCTTAATGGCGTTTTCCTCTTGCATTGCCCCTTGATGCAGAGGTTGGGCCAAAGCTAAATGAACCCACTGGTTACTCGGGTGAGTCCCTTCTCTGCTGGAATCCGGAGCACAAACTTCATTTTCACATGTTCCAGTGACAGCCACAAGCCTATGTGAGCCACAGGGAGAGTGCAAACCTGATCCCTTCCCTGCTTGTTAGACAGATTCCCGGTTTTGGGGAGGGAACCTGATTGGCCTCAGCAGTACCTGTCACTCACACAATTCCATTGTGATGAAGAAATCTCAACTAAACCACTGGATGCTGCTGTCCAGACCTGGAAGAAACTGTGCACCAATGCCGTGGATAAATGAGTGTCTGCATTTTCATTATAACTGGTTAATGAGTCCTCTAGGAAGCTCAACAAGCTCCCAAGAGAGAGGCAAGCATCCAAAGGAGCTGATAATACACCAGAGAGGAAGAATAACAGAGAAGTTACATTGCCAAATCTCTCTGATTGTGGGAAGTATAGTCTGTTCAGGATGGTGGCAATGCAGAAAAAAGGAAAGATTCCTGAGGAAGTTTGGCCCCCAGCTCACACAGGCAGCACCTGCAGGGCTCTCACACAGCCATACCCGTGAGCCACGGGCGGGCCTCAGGGCTGGCTACTGAAGGACAAGGGTGTGGAGCCAAGCCTGGCCCACGGCACT
>WBMY01003608.1:0-126323 GCA_013397315.1 Donacobius atricapilla
CATAAAGTCACTCTAGGACATCGCAGAAAGGTGCTGTTTTTCAGAATTATCCAAAAATGAAATTAGGCATACTGTCACATTTGTTATTTCTTTATTTCATTATTGCTAATTTAAGTAAGAATGTCTTACAATTCTACTGGTATACTTTCCTTTATTGCAGTATCTCATCAGCAACAGGACAAATTTACACATTGGGATTTTTTTTTCCTTCTCCAGAACATTTGGATTCTTTCCCTAAATTCTGTTAAGACAATGGGAAGATATCCAGACTATAGTTTAAATTGCAATTCCAGTCATTTTAGATTAAGTCCCTAATTTATATACCAAAGGCCTTTAAGTGGAGAAAATGAAATCAAAAATCCTCCTTATTCAAAAGCCATCCACTGTGTCTGAATAAGCTCAAGTTTTTTATCAAGTACCAACTACTTGCTTGTAAGTGATCAAAGGAAAGAAACTGTGTGCATGTTTTATTGGTGGACTGTGCATGACTGTAGGGGCATCCCATGGTGGTTTAGATCTGGATTGCTGTGGTTTAAATTAGCTCAGAGAACTTAGAAAATGAGTTGTGGTTTAATTGACAAGCTAGAGCTGTTATAGGACTGAGGTTCTTAAACATCTTCTATTTCTTAGCAGATTTGATCTGGGTTTTTTTTCTCAGTTTATGTGAAAAACATGTAACTATAACATGTTAGGTAGGCTAAGACTGATCTTATGTCATATGGCAATGTAAAATTTAGCTGTCTGATACAGCTTCATAACACATACCTATTATGTTTTTTTAGATTACAAAGATTCCAACTACACATTTGCAAATTGTACCAGAAGGCTGTGAAGATTTTTCTTAGAAATTTTTACCGTTTCCAGAACTTCATTCAGATATTTTTGAGAAAAACATACTGCATCCAATTTTAAATTATGTTTAAGAGGTTTTTAAATCATATCAACAGGAAGGTTTTTAACTTTATGACAATCCCTAACCACTCATTCATTCTTAGGTCTTTCTGGAAACAATATACGGAAGATACTGAAGACAATAGGCTTTAATTTTCACCAGAGTGCTTTGTCCAGGGGATGAGGTCCTTCCTGCCACCAGAGGTCCCAGCCCCTCTCCAGTTGCTGATGCTCCGAGCCCTTTCACGGGCATGCAGACAGACAGACACTCTTCCAGGGACACACCCCCCTCCAGGAGCTGGATGCGCCCTCCTGTGATGGGAGGGGGGTATCTGAGCTGTCCCACCTGCCACCATCTTCCTGTGCTCCTTTGCCAGCATGCAGAGGAGCATTTTATCTCATCACTTGTCAATACATGTTAGGGTAATTAAACAGACATACTACACTTCATTTGCTTGCATTTTTCAATATGCTAAAAAATGTCTCAGGCAACTAAGGAAAAACCAGCAGAAACCAACTTACTTTTCAATATGGATTTCATTAGGAGACTGAGTAAGCAATAGCTTTTACTTTCTGTGATAAACTCTTTGGATTGTGATACGTGGCAAAATAAGAGTTCTCTGCAGTATAGGAGAAAGGAGCAGACTAAATACCATTTAGGGTTAATGCTGGCAAAGAAAACAACATAACAGTTTTAGATGTGAGGAAAGCTAGAAGCACATAGGTTGAGGGACTTTGTTATGCAGCTTAAAGGACAGTTATTTTCCTCTCATAGCACGAAGAATGGAATCATAATGACTAAGCATTGTTTTAAAGCTAGTAAACTGCAACTGTAAATCAGCAAATTAGCTAATGATTGCCTCTGGGTAGTGATACATAATGAAGAACAAATGAGGAAAGGTACTCATGCATTGCACTTTGAAGCTACTGGAAATATTAAAGTTCTATCTTCATAAAAATACTGTTAAAGGGATGTTATGAAGGGCTGTGCCCTTCTGGTAGCAGAACAATTACTGCTTCAAATGAGTATGTTTTTTAATAAATGCTACTAATAGTAAGCATGCAATTCAGTGTTAGCACTTTTAAATGATTTATGGTGTAACTGAGACATTATATCTGCAGTGGGAAGCTGTAAAGCCAAATACTGTATTTCCAGCCCTTTCTAGATAGTAACAACCTCAAGGACTAGAAATACATGTAACTAAATAACCAAATAACATCACAGAGTGATATCACTATGCCAACAATGTTCACTGCAGAGACAGTAATGGTAAGCAAGACCTCAGAGCTTTCAAACCATAAATTGATTTATGGCCATTTTTAATAAAATATAGTAAAAATATAATCATTACAAAACAATAACATTTTGATCTCTTGACTCCACACCCATCAGGCTTCTACTTGCACAGTTCCTGAAACTTGCACAATGATTCTTCACTTCTCATATTGCTTGAGCTCAGCATATTACTGGTTTTTTGCTTCCAAATTACATTACTTTCAGTAACTTGGCTGTGTTTAATTGTCCATGTCATGAGTAAAATTTGTTTCTCTTTGCTGTTTAACATTTCCTGGAGAAGTTCTTCAACTGAGATGCCTTGTATCTTTCTTGTCACAACATGCCTAATAACGTTTCTTACATTGAGATGTCTGTTTACAGGACAGACTAATTAAGGGTCTGATCAAATTTACATCTCTTTATATCAATATCGCGTAAGTGTGGTGATGATCAGCTCAGTCAAATAAGGTGGAGTCCACATACATGTAATGATGTTATTTTGGCTAGTTGCTTCTATAACTAATTATTGATAATTCCTATTCTGATAGATAATGACCAGTGTTTTTAAAAAGGGAAGGTATGGTTTGTCACCCTGATTTTTTCAGCCTTCTCTTCTGTTTCACAGTTTCATGTTTTGGGTTCTTTCTCACGCTCTGGTCTGTAAACACTGGCAATTGTTTATCATAACTTCAAGATAGTTTACATTCTTTGTTGTAGAGATATGGACAGCTGATGGACAGTTGTCTTGACCAGTGGGATGGGGAGAGGTGTCAACCTTCTCCCCCAATCCCTGGCCTTTTGTAGATATAATATATATTGGAGTCAGACTTTCAAATAAAGTAGAGTTTTAGTTCATGCCTTCTGATCAAAGTGTGAGTGTGTGTTTGTGTGTGTGTGACAAACTGCATCAATGGTTAGCTCCATGAAATTCAGAGGACGCACTGAAGTTTCCATACAGCATACAAAGATGAGCATGCTACAAGAAGAAACCCCTTTTAAATCATATGCTACTTCAGCAATTGGGAGCCACTCCCTCTAGCAAGACTTCCCTTCATTTTAGTGGCTGTAGCCCTAACTGTAGGCACCTCAATCCCACACAGGAGAGCCAGGATGCAGCACATCACATCCCTGGAGCCAGCAGCAGGGAGTACAGAGCACTCGGAAGGTGCCACGGATGGGACTCAGAATCCCAGTGGCATACTGTACCTCTGGGATGTTAAAATCTCCCCAGGCAGAAAAGAATCACATTTTTTATATTCCACATCTTGGATAGGAAGTCTGTAATTTGAATTTTTAAATAAAAAAAATAGTGGGAGTTTGTGAACTGCGATTCTTTGGAATCGCACATTGGGTTTGGGTGCTGCTGGCAAAGAACTTACCTTATGGATTGGTTTTGGAGTTTATCATATTAAGAAGGTACAGTTAAGACAAGAAACTGATTTTCAGGCATCTGATGTATTTTATTTATGAAAACATACGTAGTCCTGGCTTAGATGATATGTGACCATGGCAATTTTGAGAATTTCAATTTTAGACGAGTATCCAAAGAGGTGGTTATACAGACTTGTACTTCAAAGTGAGTGTGATTCTCTAATGTCTTCAACCTAAGGAATTTTAAAATGAGTCATGTTTTCCAAAAGCTTCAAACCACAGCTGGAAGCTGTCAAAACAGATCTGTTGCTATAAAAGGGAAAAAAAAATATATGTGCAGGCTAGGGATTTGTAATCTCATATGAGGGGCACTAGAAAGTGGTGAAGAACCTGATCCACTTGTCATTTTATACAAAGATTCTGCAAGATCTTTTTGATCAAAAGCTTGTGTTTCTTCCACTCTCTGGTATTTAGAGATCATTATTATATGTGAAAGCAGTCCTTTTTGTCAGCATTCAGCCATTCTATTGCTTTTCTGGCAAATACCTGGTTTGTGTACATGGATATTTGTATAAGACCAATTTCCATCAACATAGATATAAATATTTTTATGTTTTAGTACTGAAGGAATGCAGAAATCCCTTGTGGTGACACTAAGAAGATAGTTATTTATAACCAAAAAAAAAAAACCAAAACCAAACAACTCCTTCCAGAGTATTTACAGTCTTGAAGCCTTCATGCCAAAAATGAGCAGAGATTAAATAATAAACGAACTTCTGTGGGGAAAGATTATAAAAGCATACAAAGCATGTTCTTTAGTCCAAATACATTTTTGGTGGAGACCGCTTTGTGGTGTTACATTTTCTCCTTAAAAGACAAATTGCTGCTTTTTGACATTTCACTGCAGATGATGCGCTTTGAAGACAAGACATCTGTAACAATTCATAGATATGTGAAAACAAGTGGTTATAGTGATCTTTTCTTACCAGTTACCACTGCTGATAGCAACATTGGCTTTGACTGGACATAATATGATAGAGCATAGAGCAGGGATGGGAGATTCTTTCCAAATGAATTAACTAGATGGAGTCTGATTCCTAGTCCCACAATATTGTACATGTGGAGCAGTTCCAGTGAAGACATGAGTTTATTACAGCTAAATTCAGAAATGAGAATTGAGGCTGTTTGTGATGGTTGCATAAAATTATTTTCAGAGGTAAAAACAGTCTAATACTTTTTATACTGCATAACTTTTCCATAATGCTCATCCAGATGTACTTGCTTGGATTTGCTTTGACCAAATACCTAGAACCTTTCTTCAGAATCATTGTCTCTCTTTATTGACTATATGTACTTTCAGGTTTTTTTATTAGGCATGTAAGTAAATTGAGTCCTCTTGTACTTTTATTAATTGTCCAAACTGGCCACTTCTCAAGAGGGAGAGCACTTTTATGTGCTACAGCCTTGTGCACAGCAACCCCCAGTGCTGGGGGACAGTAGCAGCTACTAAGAGAGGCTGCTTTTTGGAGCAGGCAATTAGTCTCAAGCAGACTGTATTGTCACATGGAGGTAAATGGAGCTATTGTCTCATCCTTCTTAGATATTTTTGCTTGGGCTTTTATGTTGTTTTTTATTAAAAGCCATATTTTTTCAGAAAAATGCTGCAAAGAAAATGTTAAATGTTTTTCTCCATAAAGAGCATATTTTCTACAGAGTCCACTTTTGACCATACATATAAGTGTTTTAGTTATAAGAGAAATTGCTGGTATTTTAACATTTTAATAAAATACAGCCCCAAAGTTGTCAAGTGAGGTAATGTACAGTGTGATTTAGTAGAGCCTTGGGAAATACACACTGAGATGCTGATCGTAATGAAACTAAATTACTGCTTTACATTAGTCTGTTTTGCAAGACCAAGAGTTGCAATACTTAACTATGTCAAAAATAAGAACCCATGTAGGAAGGTACTGGTCAAATAATGACAGCTGGAAATTAATACTGATGTGGCAAGGAGTCCAAGTTTTGATATTTGTATATTCAGAACTACTTTTCTCCCCCATATGTAACCCCAAACTCCACTTTGTAACTCGCTGTCAGTGTCTTTGAACTGAGATTCCCAGATTTAAAGTTCCAAGGAGGAACAAGTTCTCCTGTACTGAGAAGTCTGGAGCAGACTATCCATTTTTATGTTCTGCAAAGATTACATCTGAGGGACATCTTCTGCAGTCTCCTGGGTTCCAAGAATCCTTTGGGGACCCTCAAATGCTGATGGAGTAGAGCAAAGAATGTAGCTGAGAGCAGTCCAGACACTCATTGCAAACTGTCAGAAGTCAGAAGGGGTCAATGCTGCAGCAAAATTTTATCATTGCTGAAGGCAATATGCTTTTGTTTTTGTTATTGTTTTTCCCCTGTGGGTTATCATTTTAACACTGTGTTGGTTATTTCTAATTAGGTAGCTATCACAGGACAGGAGAAGAAAAAGGTTGAGTAAGACTCAGCTATAAACACAAATTACTGAGATTTTACAAATATAAAAATAGAAAATCCGTGTATTTCCAGGACAAATACCAAAAATTGCCATGTGAAAACACTACACCATGAGGTAATATAAAGATTCTACTGAAAGTTTGCCCTATTCTAATTGAAATGTCTTTCAAAAAATTTCCTTTCATTAAAGGGATCTTTCTCATTATCATGGTCCCCATATCTTCTGTCATTGTCATTACTAACGGAGATGGTACCTATCTACATTATTTGTGTGTTTACTACATACCTCTTATGTTTGGCAGAACATTGTTAGCACTAGACATACTACATGCTGAGCAGTATATTTTAAAAGGAATAACTGTTAAATCTGAAGATACTTATGGGGCTTTGTGTTCAATGAATTGTTTGTATGTAAGATTTGTTTTAAATGGGAGATGTAGTTAAGCATTTGTTCTTTTCCTTGTAACAACTGTGTTCTTTACAGTGCAACAGGCACTTGAGCATTAGCTTCACGATGAGGGGATTAAACTGAAGCTATTTTGGGATTGTATATTTTTTATAAGAAACAAATTAAAAAAGAATGGACTGTAATTTTTAATTACACATGAGATGAAAACAGTTAACATAAATCCAAATTGGAATTCCATTTATGATAACAACTCCATATACAATATAGCTTACTATATAATGCACACAAAAAAATATGTTCCTCTGCACCATTTTATTTAAGTGTGCAAATCTAGGATTTTGATTTGCTGAACTTATTTCAAGCTGAATATATTTACAGTATTAAGAAAAAAATATTATCGATTTTATAATCAATTCTCCTTCGTTTTATACTAAAACCAAAAATAAATCCAGACTGAAATCACAGTAATTTATTATTTTAATAGACATAGGAAAAGAAATACCTATAGATTTTGCTAACAAAAAGAAATACAAAAATTATTTCATGCATTAAGCAGCAATACTTATACAAAGTAGATGAGAAAAAAACACAGGCTTCATTTTTCCTTAATGGTTTGGATTTAAATGGTTACATCATGCTGAAAAGCCATGAGCCAGTTGCCAGTGTTCTCATAATATTACTTCATGCATGTTGCTTCTGAAATCTATGGATATAATCATGAAGTAAAGCATTAGTAAGGTATTAGGTTTAGCAAAATAGGAAATTTTCAGCAATAAACGACACAGTCAAAATTACTGTGAGAAAAGGAATGAAAAGGGCCATAAATGAATTATGAGAGGTTACTGTCGGCATTACCTTTTTCTTTCCAAATCCTAGATTTCCCTGGGGGTTTTCCATTCAGTTAAAATCTCAACCTATCTTAGGAAGGACACAATGCCACTGGGTACTTTGTGATATATTTATAATTGAGATACATCTTGAAAACATATCAAAAGCTAATGTTGGGATGCAAAGGCTATTGTGCAGATGAAGCATCAGGAAGGGCTCAGAGAAACAGCCACAGAAATGTCAGGTGCTGCTTCCTTTTAATCATTTGTGCACCAGTGTGAAGTGAAGGAAACTGCATGGAAAAGAGCAGGATTGCGTCAGTGTGAGCAGCCTGGAGGTAGGTGAGTTACTGACCTTGATCCAGCTGCTTTTATAGCTGCAGCCACAGGCGATTTCCCTGTATACAACAAAAATAAGGACAGTGTTGCATTGCACAGTATGTGACTGTGCAACACTTCCAGAACAACACCCACATGCCTCAGGGAATGTGCACATGTATATGTGCATAGTACCAGTCTCCACAAATCATTCCTTGAGGAAGAGCAAAGCCTGGGATAAATTGCAGCTGCAGTGCTGGCTTATTGGGATTTCTAAAATACAAAGCGATTTCAGACCAAAATGGCTGGTGTTGTACTTTGCCTTGTTGCAACTTTGTTGTGTCTGCCTTGTCCAAAATCCAGAAGAATGATTGATGTTGTACAAGTCTATGCGGGTGTTTAATTTAATTTGCATTTGGATTTTACTTTATCCAGTGACCATGTGCTGTGCATATGAGCAGCCCTTTGCACAGCTCTTGCTGTGCAATGTTACTAGTAATGGTGATTTGGGAACGCAGGGGTGTAAGGTAAAGAGTGGAAAAATCAGTATGTAGAAAGAATATGCCAGAATATGTGAATGACATAACACTATCAAATCTATTTAAAGTATATTTTAGGGGCTGCAGCAACTGTCTGTCCCAGAATTTAATCAGGAACCAAAGCTTGGAAAAGACTACAGGAGGAAAAAAAAAATGAGGTAATGTAAGTGTCACTCAAGCCAGCAAGCAATGCTAACAAATTGCCATGTCTTTGTCAAATGCTCATCACTCATTCTTGTGTCAGGTAACGACCATACAAATTGTAATTGTATAGATCGGGCAAGATGTTCATTCCAAGCAGTCACCCTTGCTATTTTATTACATGAAAGTCTTGTAAACTCAGAAAATATTGAAAGGGCTGTAGTAAGAGAAAAAAAGTTGAGAAATAAATGCACTGTAAAACAGGATTAATGGTATAAATTCGGGATTAGCATAAATCCTATTTACCCCTACTTAATAAGGCATTATAAAGCAAGCAAGGTTTATGTAATAGTATTTAATCTTATTTAATTTCCTATTTTAAGCAAATATCCAGTTGACCCCAACATGTGTAATAGAAAAAACCATTTGTGAAATATTCTGCATATCTCCAAAATCCTCTGGGTATTCCTGGTGATTCAGGGTAGTGAATATACTTGACTCTGTTGTATGCATGCTCCAAGTTATCCCTGTTACAACTTTATTCTGCATTTGCCATGCAGGAAAACTTGTGACTAAAATCCAAGGGTTTTCCACAAAGTTAATAGTGTATCGTCCTCTGCACCCTTTTAGTTTTTTAATTAATTTGTAAAGACTTGGAAATGTATACACTCCAATTGATTCTGCACCTGTTAATGTGAAAAAATTTAGTTGTTTTATAAATGGGCTGGGGTTTATGTATATTCAATAATTTGATACATTTATTTGTATCTGGAAATAGTTTTCCAATCAGCAGTTTTTTTATTGTGACTCTAACTCATGAAATAGCTTCAACAGTAAATGATGATAACATTTGATTTTGTCAATTATAGACTTAATTACCACCTTTCTTGCAAATACATTTGTAAGTTTATATTCTTGAATTTAAAAAATTGTCTTGTTTGCATATGAGTAATACTTTTGTCTCAAGATAGAAGTTAATAATGAGGTTTGTAATATGAAGAGCTGATAATGTTTTATTTATTACTGGGCAGAGTTTCTCCTCTAGACTGCAAATTTATTTTTATCCAATGTCTTTGAGCAGTTTAGATAAACAACATTTGAAAGTTGGCTAACTCATAAAATTGCCACAGTTTGAATGCTGACAGCAAGCTATTAATATCTAGAAATACGACACTCAATTTAACTACTTGCAATGAAGTTACCATCTTTCACATAATTGTAGACATCTATCTACTATTGTTGCTGTCATTTTCATTGGTTAGAATTAATATTGACAGCTTTCAGAACATTTGAAAAGCTTATGTTTGTATGTGAAATATTAAGCAAATTTTCTCTGGATGGTCGAGTAGGAAATTCTAGTAGTGTTTATGACAGCACCAATGCTCCCTTGAACTCTTCATGGCCATGCTAATGATTTTTAAGGCTTTACATTTGTAATGATACAAATGGCATCCTATATACCAACTATCTGTATAATGGTATTCCGTATACCATCAGGTCTGTTCAGTGGCTGGAATTCCCTTCACCATTGTGGGCATTTTTGTCATTAACCCTACTACCCGTGTGCTGCTGATCTTGCTAACCCACTTTTTAAATTAGTGATAGACTATTTTGAAAATTCAGGGTTTGAAGGTACTTTTTCTTGTTCTGAAAAGACATTAATCTTGTTTATCAAAGCTGTCTACAGGGGAGAACTGAGGCTCCTCAGATGCATAAGTGATTTCCCTGCCTCAGATAACCTGAGTACGGCATTGAGAAAACTGCCAGTATATGTGTCCTCAAGGAAAGTGTCACTCAGTGTAAGCAGAATTCTTACAGCCTGGAGGATTTGAGGTTTTAAAAGAAACCTCCCTGGTAGCTTTTTTTTTCTTCCCCCTATGACTTCCAGAGAATTTGTCCTTTTTGTTCAGGAAAAAGTTTTCGCTGTTTTTCACTTTAATTCTGTTTCTCAGGCAACACAGACTACAGGAATTGTTGCTAATATATTGTTAACTACACTATCCAGTGTAATTTCCTTCCTAACTCTGACTTACTTGTCAGTGACAGTTTCTGGCTGCTGAATCTGTCTGGTCCAGTTCTCTGGGAATGCTTTCATTTCTTCAAATGCATTTCAGTACATAGTATTTTCTGTCAGTACTCTATCACTCCTCTCCTCCTCTGGACAGGGGAAGGAAACAATGAAAGCCTCTTTGGTCGGGATAAGGGCAGGCAGAGATCATTCACCAGTTACCGTCACAGACAGAACAGGCTTGACTTGGGGAAAAAATTAATTTAATTGATTACCAATCAAATCAGAGTAAGACTATGAGAAATAAAACCAAATATTAAAATACTTTCCCTTCACTCCTCCCTTCTTCCCAAGCGCAACTCCAGTCTCAAACCTCTTCCCTCCAACCTGTTCAGAGGGATGGGGAATGTGGGTTGTAGTCAGTTCATCACAAGTTGGTTCCTCCTCAGGGGGAGGATTCTTCACACTCTTCTGCTTCAGTGTGGGGTCCCTCCCATGGGAGACAGCACTCCATGAACTTTTCCAATATGAATCCATCCCACAGGCTGCAGTTCTTGACAAACTGCTCCAGCACAGTCCCTTCATGGTGTGCAGTCCTTCAGAAACAGCCTGCTCCAATGTGAGTCCCTATGGGGTCACAAATCCTGCCAGCAAACCTGCTCCAGCGTGGGCTCCTCTCCATGGGGCCACAGGTCCTGTCAGGAGCCTGTTCCACCACTGGGTCACAGCCTGCTTCAGGCATCCCTCTGCTCTGGCATGAGGTCCTCCACGGGATGCAAGTGGATCTCTTTTCCACCTTGGTCCTNCTTGGTCCTCCATGGGCTACAGGGGCACAGCTGCCTCACCATGAGCTGCACCACGGGCTGCTGGGGAATCTCAGACCCAACACCTGGAGCACCTCCTGCCCCTCCTTCTGCTCTGACCTTGGTGTCTGCAGAGTTCTTTCTGTCACAAACTCTCACTCCTGTCTCTCTAACTGCAGTTCCCGGGTTTTTCCCCTTCCTAACTCTGTTATCCCAGAGTTACTCCCCCTGTCACTGATGGTTTGCCTTGTCCAGTGGCAAGGATGTTTTGAAGCCAGCTGGGATTGCCTCTGTCAGACATGGAGGAAGCTTATGGCAGCTTCTCACAGAAGCCACCCCTGCCTGCAGCCCTTCCCTGCTGCCAAAACCTGTCCGGGCAAACACAATTTATCACAAATAACAAAAACAGTTGGTGGGTTTTACAAGTCATTCTTTATTTTGATACTTAATGCCATTTAAATTCAACTTTCTCCACTTTTGGTTGATGGTCCAAATATTTTGGATAGATGACTAATAACTACAGTGGGGAAATTCTGCAAGTTGTTTGACAAGCTGTTCTAGTCTGTTATGGGTATTACAACAGCCTAAAATTGCTGATTGCATTTTCCGAAGAGCAGTTCTTAAGTAACTTTGTACATCCGTGAAATTACTGAAAACATTCATTTATTGTTTGAATAATTAGTTTAGATTTTTAAAAATCCACTTAAAATATAACAATTGAATATTCACAAGACATTGAAATAACTCATCAGTAAATAGCTCAATAATGGGTCATTGTGAAAGGCACTTCTACAGAATATCATGTCAGCATTGTGTATGGTTATGGTGCTACAACGTTGAGAAAATGGCTTGTCACTAATTTGGTAATTAAATTTAATTAATACCAAAGATACTCATGAATTTTAGGTGTATTTTATAGGCTGTGGTAAAGAAAAGATGATTTATTTTGAAAAATAGGCATTGTCTTACTGTGAAAAAAAATTAGCTTTTTATATAAACCTCACAGTCAATATCTGATATACTTGATTATTTTAAACCACATAGAATCATGAAACCACTCTGGAATTCTGTGGAAACGTTTGAAAAATCTGTACAAATACACCCTTTGTGCTCTGTATTGGATAAGCACATTTAAAAATTACCTTCACGGGTAATTAATTAATGCTGGTCTGAGATAATTAGGGATAAATAACTTGTGGGCACACTCTTGCAATCATATCTGGGGTCCTAAACAAGCTCTCTGAGGCGCTTCTACCTGCAGACAGTCATTCTGTCTCCCTGGTCTCCCCAGGTGCTGGTGGAGAGGGGTACAGCTGTCCCAATTCATCCCTTAGGCCTTAAGCCACTTAGCATGGTTCAAGAGTTGATTTTCTGCAGTTACTGTAACAGCATTAGTGTAGTTTCACTGGGGGGCCATGCTAGGTAGGGTGAACAATCTAGAAATATAAATCAAAGTTCTGTCCACTACCACTATTAAACGAAATTTAAGGAAGTTTTTTCCCCTGGATTTTTGCTCTAGATTTGCTCTAGATCTTACTGTTCAGATAAAATTACAGTCTACTTCAGGAGGTCAAGTGCTGTGTCTGATTAGCTCTTTAAAATACCACCAAGTGGTGCAGCTTCATTTATTTCCCTTGATCCATGGACCTATTGCCTTATGGCCCTCATGGAGAGTAAATATTGTCTGTTCTTCAACTTCTGGTTTTATATTAAAGAAAAAATACTTATTTTTAATGTCATTCTCTTTGTTAGGATGAAGGTCATGCTCTAAGTTCTGTTGCACTATATGTTGTAAGGTCTGAGCTATTCTAGATATCTGAGATATGAATCTAAAGTTCTAAAAAAATAGAAGTAAATATAAATGATATAATCTATTCTTTTTTCTTTTCTACAGATACTTTTTTATAGTTCCCCTTCTTTGATTTTTTTACCTATCTCATCTTTTGAATTTTATTTGCTGCATTTCTTCTTTAGTGTCTTACAGACATTTTTTGTGAAGTCAAACCACATCACAAAAATGTGTTGAAATTGCTTCAGCTGAGATTTCTCTGTCTTTCCCACATTTCAATTATAATTTCAAACTTATCTACATTTTTTGGAAAAGAGTGAAAGGGATTCTTTTTAATGTATATTTGTAGTTCCATTGTGAAAAGTGGTGCAAACTCTAATAGAAATTCTAGTCCTTTCCCATATACCAAAGAAAAATGGTAAAACAGTTAAAACATTGATTCATAAGTTATTCTTTATTTTAAATCAGCTTTCCCTGCTAGTATATTAAATGTGAATTGAATTAATAATTTTTTGCATTAGACGTTCTGGATAATGTATTTTGCTACATGAGTTTAATTCCTTCAGCAATATGGTACAAGTTAAAATTGGATTTGCTGTGGTAATCCTTTTAATAAATATTCTAGCATCTTCAGCAGTATCAACCCACTGCTTGAATCCTTTCCTCTTCTCTGTATACTTTCATATTAATTGGAAAATTCTCATCTTTGCTTTTAAGGGCATTATGTTTTATATTGCATCTTTCATGAGAGTACTTCACACAGGCTTCTGTTTCTTACTCTTTTCCCTCCTCTTTTTCCTCTAAGTCATATTATTTGTGGTGGTATTCCTACATCTGCCATTACAGTCACATTCTGCATCTTTTCTCGAAATCAGCAGTAGAATAATGCATACAAGTAAAATAGGAGAAAAAGCAAAAATAGTAACTCTGAAAAAAGATTTCTGAGGGGAGTGAAGCCTAAATAGTTAAGATACCACATGATGCACGTAATCTTTTGCTTAAGCAGATATTATTACAGAAACCTGAAGTGCAAAAGTATGCTTTAACCAACAAATTTTAAACTTTATGTCCAATATATCAAGATGGCTTTCAAGTTATAGATTTGAATTTTCAATGTATTTGCATTACTATTCCATTTTGAAGTCATCTATGCAATTGTATATTTAATAACTCCACCCAAGTAATTTAATAAAATACTGAATTGTACTGGACAAAGAATAAAGTCCTGTGACTGTTGTTGGGTCTTTCTATTTTGATAGTGATTTTTGCTAATTACTCTTATGAGAGTTTTTTTTTTTTACATTTCTGAACCAATATTTAGGTGAATAGATGTGTTTCCATAGCAACTCCACAGAAAAGCAAATCAGATCTTACATGGGCCAAATTATCTGTGCAAATTCCATTTTTTCTCAGTGAAGAGTACAAGGTATGTAAAACAGAGCTTTCAAAATAAGTATTCCAGTCACCTACCTAAATCTAAGAGGAAATATCCTGTGCCTTTGTCAAAACTAATGAATTTCAATAACCAAGAACAAGAAGTAAAAAAATAAGTGTAGGGGAACTAAAACGCCTTTCAGTGGACAAAGATTTTAACTAAAGTTGCAATGAATCACCGTCTAAAAAAATAGTGTTAATGATTTCCTCCTTAAATTGGGAGTGCAAGGGCATACAAAATAAGTTAGTTTTTCACATTTTGCCTAGTAATGTTTGGGCAGTAATTCAAGTTGTTACTATAGGTGAGCTACTAGATGATAAAAAACCTTATAATTATTTTTGCTCTCTCAGAGCAGATACTGCACTGAAGGATGAAAATGAGATACAGAATATTTAGGGTTTTTTATTATTTCAATAAATGAAAAAATGCAGTTGAAAGGATAAATGTTAAATTCGTCTTAAATTTAAGAATGAAGCACATAAAATTCTCACAGATTATATAGTTGCTGCTTAAGAAAATAACACCTGAGTTTAGTCTGCAATAGACCTTACTAATTAAATACTAAACAGGTATGGATATCAGATAGAAAAAGTCTGTGAAATAATCAGTATTATTTGCATCAGTGGTTATGTTAGCAAAATTCTTACAATCAACTTTTTCCTTTATTTACTTGCAGACAGTTGATCTTTTTGGAGGCTGAGCTATCAGAAAAAGGAGATTTTGAATATTAACAAAGGAAGTGATACTCAAAACTTATGGAAGGTTTCTGAACAGAGTTCAAAATAAGCTAAACTGTCCAAAAATGTCTGTGGTCTCTTAGCAAAGCAAAATTTCATTAAAATGAAATGCCAAAATTACATCTCTGTGCAATAATCACTTAGCATGTAGAAAACATGGAGAAAATTCTTCTGCCCATAGGCAAAACAGCTGTACATAGAACAGCTGTATCATTTATGTATGTATATAATGTTCAGCTACAGACTGTGAAAAGTGGAATCAAGTCTTCTTCTTAGGTTCCTTGATCGTTTCAGTAAAGTACATGGAAGAAAAAGCTGAAATGCTTTATGTCTTCAAAAAAGCTTTTTGCATATACATCTAGTTTCATCTGCCATCTTGTTTATCTGTGTTTGTCCAGTCTTCTCAGAAATAAAATCTTACTCTGCTAGACAAGTTTATTACTTTTTGTAAATAGTTCCTAGTGTTAGTATTTGCAGCCTTTAAAGCTTCTGAAGCCTGGTTTTGTCTTATAGTCACTGATGACTGATAAAGTATTTTCGGCTTTGAATACATGTGTGTGATTGTTTGTGTTCAGGATGGGATCTCTTTTTCGGACTTCAGTGAGATTTAATTATATGAGGGGCATCTAGCTGTAAGACAGAGTAGATCTAATCATGTATCGAGGTCTTTCCCTTTTTATGCTATATCTTAAATATCTACCAGTGCCCTCAAGATATTTGAAATGAGATTGCCTATATTTACCCATGCAAGCATTGTAGCAGGCTCTAAAAAAATAATTTGATACCTCGGTTTGTTTAAGTGCTGAAGGAACTACCAGCTGAAATTTTCCCAGCAAGTGCCCCTAAGCCATTTGGCTTCTTCATCCCCTAAGGGAGGATATAAGCAGCTTGTTCATTCATTTTCAAGTAACTAAAGTTAAGACTATCAAAGCTGCTCTGAATTACACCAGTTCTATAAAAAATGAACATATACAAGATTTGGTAGGTATATAGTATCAGTAATGACACAGAAATTACAGAAAATGTGAATCAGGTGCAATTGGTGCTTCTAGTTGCCTGTACCTGAATGCCTGTCCAATTCACTGAGGCAGTGGAAATGACACCTTATTTTATCTACTCTACATCTTTACTACTGCGGTTTAGTATATCTGTCATAAACTTGGGTAATGTTTACTCTTCTCGTACTCTTTTTCAAAACTTTAATTATGTTTTCATTTGCAGTGCACTCCGAAACCTACTGAGATTGCACCAAATGGGCTTCTAAATGAATTTCTTTACTGTTGAGTGTTCTGTTTATTATCTTCCTGGCACAGGCCATCCCCAGCTTGATAAATTTATCAAAAGTGCGTACAACCACTTTTTGAAGTGTTTAATCCAGCCACAGTTCCGGGGCAAGGACTAGTCCTCCATTTCCACAGTTTGTTGCTAAGGCTGACAGAGAATCTTACTCTTTCCCTTGGCAACTCAACAACTGCTTGGAACCCAGAAACTTGTCCAGGCTCTCTGAGCACTTCACAGTCCAAGTACACCAGCACAGTAATGGCCCTTGAGAGGGAGCTTCTTGCTATCAGGTACTCACATACCATCTATAGCCCCACAGATTTCTCACATTTATATTTAATTATAGTAGTCACTGAAAGCCTGAGCGTGAATTTTGGAAGTTATTTAATCTATAGGGATTTTTTCAACCACCTAATGAAATTTTTTTCTCTGTTTTAAACTCCAGTGCTTGAAATAGTTTGTGGAAGCACTGTACTGTCACTGTGAGATGTTTCTCTAGAATGCAACCTGCAGGTCGTGTGGTTTTTTACTAAGAATTTGTTAACACTTGTATTATCTTTAACTAAGTTTTTATCTGGCATTCAAGATGAAATACATGCACCCCAAGAAACTGTGTACTGAATGTAGTAAATATATGTTACACACTTTTCTTCATGTTTAAGTTAGTAAGGATTGTGTAAAGATTTTATGTTGACCCCATCATTATAGACAGCTGTCTAAGTGTTTTGGGGTTGTTTGTGTCTACGCTTCAGGGACAGGTGAATAACTCAGGCCACCAACTAAGCCAAATCAGAATCCCTGACAGTCAGTGGAAACAGAGAGTCATGAGAGGAGTATATGTTTTACTTTATTCCCACATCTGCTTTTCTTTATAGGCAGGAAAAGTCCAAATAATGAAAGTTTAGAGGTAATACTAAACATTTGGAGAAGTACTGAACAACTGATTTTTATTCCTGAGATTTAATAAACCTTTTCTTTGTACATTCAAGTAATGCAGGAGAGCAAAGAAAGTAATTTTAAAATACATTTTAAGGCTTACCAGAATAAATTCCAATTTCTTTGAAAACATTGCTTGTGGTCAGTGAACCTGTTAATGTTGAAATTTATGCTGTCTCCCATCTAACAGACTATACATTTCCTGCAGAATATTCATATGGAATTTAATTTAAAACCTTAAAACTGTTTTAATTTTGTAGATTGAAGAAGAAATATTATGCTTCTGATAAATTTTAAAGAACTTGCACCCAAATTTGAAGGGTAAATATCATACAGTGGTTTTGCTAGATGCTAGCATGTGTAGCAAGGGGAATGTACACTTTTAATTGCTTTGGACTGTTGAAGTTGTCAATCTATAATGCTGCACACCACATAGTCAGCCTTGGGCACATCAGTACTCTAATTACAGAAAGTCTGGCTCTTCACCAATGTTTTAACATTTGATTTATTTCCTGTTCAAGTTGTTCAATAGAGCCAGAGTTAATTGGTTTTCCAAATGAGTGTTAAAAATATAAAGACTCAGCTTCATTAGGAGGAGGCTGTACGTACTGTGCACGAATAAGTTGTAAATCCATGTAAAGGTTAGAGTGAGCTTTCATAGCCTTGTGTAAAAAAACACAACTTGAATTAGGTTGTTTTGCTTACATGTTATAGGTAATATTTGACCCCAGTTAGTAATTGACCCTAGCTGCCTTTTCTTTTTTAAAGGGGCAGATAAGCTGCCTGAGGAAAAAAAAAAAACAAGCTAAATATATTAAAAGCAGACCAATCCATTTTATTTATTTCATGTGATATTCACCATTTGTCTAAAGGAGTCACGGTATTTCTTTGCCATCCCTATGTAGTTTCTTTGTTCACAAAAGGGATCAAGATTTTTACTGAGTCCTTTTCTTCTGTTTGAAAGATTCTTCCAAATCATCTTGCAAAACAGCAATGTATCACAGATAAATCATAATTTCCTCTTCCTGTGATCTACATGCCGTTCATGCATGTTCAGCAATCTCATGCTTTTAATATAAAAATTGTAATTAAGGAAAAAAAGGAAGTCGGCAGGTATTTTAACATTTTTTAATTCCTGTTGAGGCAACAGAACAGGATAGAAGGACTTTGCTGGTTTTTTCTCAGGAATAGCTAAAGTTTATTGGCTTTTTGTTCTGTATGGGTGCAAATGTGTGGTTTTGTTTTGCTGGGTTTTGGGGGGAAGGATTGCAGTGTTCCTTTGTATTACATTTTCTCCTAAAACATATTAAAACTTATGCATTCAGAAGAAGTATTTGATTTTTCAGACTCTTCAGTTTGGATTGAATAAAAGGAGTGAAGAAAGCTCTGCAGTGTTCCAAGTGTACTGCAGGGGTGACTCAAGGAAAAAGCTGTGTGGATAGTGTGGTTTTGTTTAGGAGCAAGAGTAGGAAAATGTGGTGAGAAAACGGCTGCCAAGCCAGCCAGGGCTGGAGCTGATCAGCAGGATGGGGCAGGTGGTGAAGATACACTGGCGCAGAAGTGGCATGGTCTGGGTGGGTCTCCTGATGCGCCTATAAACAAGGAGCAGTAACCGGTAATGGAAGACAAGACAGCAGGAAGGAGCAGGAACAGTCTTCATAAGGAGAGCTGGGAGCTGAGCCAGAGAGCCTCAGCCAAGGAGGGATGTCTCTGATCTATAGGTGAGACTGGGTGAGCTCAGGGGAAGAAAGGAGAGGAGGCAGAGGTAGCAAGAGTGTTACCTGTGAAAATTAACACTGATTTAGGTATTGGGGTTTATCTGTCTGGAATGTTGTCAGGCACCAAGACATCCATGTGGTAGGCATGAACATCTTGAACAGTTGAATGAAGGAGATGGAGTTATTCTTGCATTTTTTAAAGCTAATATTGCAGAGAAAGAAGGAGGGTGGCATGTTTATAATGAATGTAGAACAGTAGAGTACGCGTTCTCCTAGGGAGCCGGGGAGGGGCCAGCAGCAGCACGTGCTCCCCTGGGGTGGGCTGGGGGCCAAGGTCCATCCCCTCCCCAGGCAGGAGCAGGAAAGCCAGGGCACAGTGGGGCAGCCCGGTGCTTGGCCATTGCCCATCTCCAAAGGCTGAGACATGGTCCCACAGCTGAGCCCAGCTTAGCAGGGCCCAGGGCAGGGCAGGGCTGTGGGGAGTTGGAGTCCAGCTCTGCTGCAGCATTGCTGAGGGCAGGGGTCCCAGCTGTGCTGGGACAGGGGTCAGTGACCCCTGGGGCCTGAACAGAGAGAGTCAGGACTGGAGGAGCCCTTGGGGCCTAGATGTTTTCAGCAAAAATAGGAACACAGAATAAGAATGTTGTATAGCATGGTGTGTTACTGCAATGACTATCAAAAAATAAAACACGGAATGGAAAAAGAAATCAATGTAAATTTCAAAAACCATTGCTTTCTGTATTTAGAAGAAAAACATAAATCTACTGGAAATCTTCAGATCCGGACAGAGACAGCTGAACGTCTCCATGGAGAAATACCACAAAAAGCTGTATCAGGTTTTAACCTCACACCTAGAGATCAGAGTCCAAACATTCCTAAACAGTAGTTGAAACAAGTAGGAAATTATTTTTAAATGAAAATGTTTTAAAAGTGCAGGTATACTAAGATAAGCACTATGAATTTCATTAAATTAATTTTCCTAACATGTCTTTAAACATATTCCATATAAAAAGAAAACTGAAATATCAACCTTTTTCTGTCCCACATATGTCCCTTTTTCTGTATCCAGGTGATAGATTATAGTCTTCAAACTAGGAACTACTGTGAAATGCAAACCCATCTAAATGGTGATGTGCGAAATAAACTCCATTCTGTTTTTTCAGAAAAATATTTAGAAACTGGCACTTTATCCGACCAACACTTGAATTTGACATTGAGTTTCAGGGAGATAATCAAGGGCCTTATCAGATGCATTGGCTTAAATATCAATAAAACACTGGCTTTGGATCTTACTACTGATCAGGTTTATCTGAAGCAGAGCCAGATTTCAAAGGCGGTGTTTATATCAGACTAACACAAATATGTTAGGAAAGTTTTCAAGGGTTGGTAGCTATCAGAAATTTGTCTTTGCTAAATTCTCTTACATGTGAAAATGTTTTAGGGTAACCCAGTTGCAGACTCTGTACTCTGTCAGCAGACTAATTGTGGTAGTACATCTCATTAACAGTGCTGAATGCTGTAATAGCTTTTCTGCAATTGCTGCTGCATCTAATGAGAAGCAGCACAGTGCAAGCCATATTACCAGCCTGACAATTTGTTCTATTGATTTATCACACCTCTTTTACTGCAGCCTACCCATAAGGATTGCAAAACATTCATCAGATATTTGTGGGTTTTGATTTCTTGCCTCCACAAATGTACAAGACCTCTTTGGAGCATTGCAACATGAGCTGGTACTGAGTCTGACCTGGATTTTTTGGTTTTCCCTTTTAAAAATTCCAGATCCAATCTTCAGTAAAGCAGATTGAGGAATCCATTCTAAATTATCTGAAATTTTAAAAGTATTAGTAATGTCTTAATGGATAACTCTTCCATTTTATAAAACTGAATTCTGCCAGCATTTTATGTCATTACACAATTTTTGGTATTAGTCTAAATATTTCACTCACACTGTATGTAAAATATATAAGAACAGACATTTAGAGAAAGCAATGCTACAAGTCCATAGATATTTCTTAGGGTGTAACAACGACAAAACTGTACTTCCAAGCTCTGAGTCATATGCAAGTTTCATAAATGCCTAGTTGCTATATATCACATATAATAAATGTTCCTTGAGAAATTACTCCAGTGATACAAAACACCACAGAAGTATTTCTACTAGGAAATGCTCATAAAAGCCCTGGACAGGGAAATGAAACTACAATTAAAATTTTACAAGGACTGGGTGCAAATTTTAACAGAAATATGCACAAAAATCCTGCATTGTAGGTACATGACAGTTTATTGGCTGATGAAATCAATAGAAAGTTTCCCCTGAGAAGTTTGCCTCTAGAAGCTTCTGCTTTCATTATTGTTACCTACTGTTTTGGCAGAGAGTATCCAGAGAGGTAGGATAGTCTGTGCTTCATTCAGCTGCAGCACATCTTTCTACACATCTAAGATAAATGGAAAAGAAAGTTGAATGGAATCAAAAGACGTGCTCGGAAGTACAAACCCCAGCCCTAGTCCCTAAGAGGACATTCAGATGTCTGTATCACATTCTGGAAGTTGATAAGTTGACAGAAATAATCAGGAGAATTACATAGGATGTGCAGTATTTGAGAAAATTTATGCTAATATGGTCATACATGAGATTTAAAAAAAAAAAAATCCAACTCTTAGAAAAACACTGGGATAACTGTTCCATAAACTAGTAACCTTTGCCACTACGCACTGTACAGTATCTGAGTCATCTCCTGACTCTACCAGAGAGAGATCTGAGGCAGTTGCTCTTCCTTTCTCAGGAAATCTGACTTGGAAAGAGAATTTAAGATCAGGGAACTGAATTGGCATCTGGGTGAGTAGCAGCTAACAGTTTCCTCTGGAAGTTCAGATGCCTTCAAATATGGCACAAAGTAGTTTTGAAACTATTGTAGAAAAAACCTGCAGTGATATTCAACCATCAAATCCATCAGAAAAATGATTCGTACCATCTTTAAAATTAGGTATCTGGAGGCAAATAACAGACCTCCTCCCCTAATCCGTGATATTATTCTGGTAGGTTGTACTCCACACAGAAGAGCCTAGAGAGATGGGGCATAGCCTCCTGAGGGGCTGGAGATGGATGGAAGACGTAGAAGACTGCCCTGGTCATATTCAAACAAAATAGTCATGCCAATGGATTTGCCTTACATACTAGAAAAATGAATAGACTGACTGCTGAAGTCTAAGTGTTGCCAAATCTTTCTATTCATAAGTCCTATAGCCTCATAAGAAATAAAGAAATTCTAGAATATATGTCGTGTGTAAAAGAACATTGTGTCATGACTGTCATTGTGTAAATGTCAAAATAATCAAGCAGGTAAAAAGCAGTAATGGAATCAAAAGATTTGAAGAATCTACAACCCAAATAAAGGAAAAATAACGCTACAAGAAAAAATGTCATTATCATTTCCTCCTCCCTTTCCATACTTTGTTTAGTTATCATGAGTAAGCTTTTGCCCACAACATTCTGTAATGACTCGTGAAGAGTTTTGATTGGGTACTCCAGTATAAGGGCTTTGGTGCCGCCTGTTCTAGGAGGTCTCAAGAAAAAGGTCAGCATTGCTGTTCACAACAAACCTTTATTTTCCTTCAATTTCCGTCATAATTTGATATGAAGTGACAGTCTTTGGAGGAAATCTGTTGCACAAACTTGTGTTTGTGGTCCTGACAATAGCCAGGTCTGTGTAGGATTACCTGTTTCTGACCTCTACAGGCGTTCTGCTCAGTTTGGTATTGACTGGTAATGCGTTTTCATTCCTAAGATCTAGAGAAAAGCTGCAAAGGTACACAAAGAGCTATGACTGTCACATATACTACAGCCCTAATTTCATCCATATCTACTGAATTTCAAATCATAAGGCTGTGTATTTTTAAGGAGTCTTCCTTAACCTTGATAGTAGCATTTAATTTATTTCCCTTTATTTTAATCTAAGTGTTCCTTACTATGTTGTCAAAATCTTTCAGCCAGTGATCTGTAGTGGAACAATGTCCTGATTTTTTTTTCTCTGTTTTTACTTATCATAGTCCTACAGTCCTTGCAATTGTGACTATGAGGAAAATACAGTAAATTGTATTTTTTGTTCAGAGCTATCTGGATAAATGAATATATCATTGCAATACATTCCTTGCATATACTAATCAGACACAGAGATATGAATTATTTTTACTAAATATTTGACAAACCAAGACTTCAGCATATTTTGAATATTGTAGCATTTCTATCTGCCTTGATCCAACAAAGCAGTCATGTCGTCTGACGACTTCCTAACTATTACAGTATCTTAATGTCAGTAGCTTCACCAAAAATTCATTTACACTTCAAGAGGTATTTAGATCAATCTTCTCTCATGAGCTTTAGATTTGGCTGAATCAGTTAGTGAGGAAATTAGCCTGTGCATCTCATTTGCCCAAATCAGTGGCACCACTATCAACTGTAATTCATGAAATTCCTTCATCCCTTGTGAGTCAACTATATAAATCAGAAATTGCTGTCTTCTTTCTACTAAGTGTATCTGCTGTGCTGAAGGAAGGAAGATATTTCAGTCAGGTCAATGGTGGAACACGTTAGTTTGCATTGTTGTTTGCATTTCTACTTCTCAAAGTTAGTCTAGGATCTTGAGCAAGTTATACCTACAAGATATAAGAATTTTGCAGGAACGATGCTGACTATCATCTTCCAACCATGTCTTAAATACAAGGTTTGTTAGATTCAACATTACTTCTCAGAAGCCATCTAACTCCTTCTTCCATCAGTTAATACTCAGTACCTTTCTTTTAGGGTTTTTGTAGTATATATTAAACAGAAAACTAATGGTATTATTAAGCGATAGTGTTCTAAGTAAGGATTAGAAATATGTTGTGATGGCTCATTTTGATAAGAAAACAAGCTGTACATAGGTAACAATGCAGTAGATAAATAAATTTCTGAAGTATATATAGGGTTGCAACCATGAACTTAACTTTAAAAAAGCAAAAAGTGCACATTTTGAAAATAACCACTGCACAATAACTATATATCATAAATTGAATAAAAGCTTCTAGTTATTGATCTAGTGCGCTGGATGAGAAAAGGACACAATTTAGAGGCTGAGGAAGTGACCAGACTGTATTTTTTATTTCAGTATTTTGCTCCATCTTGCATTTAATGAGCCCATATCTTTGTGGTCACATATTTGTAATGACTCCTTTGCTACCTGCTATATAGCTTTATATTTATTAGTAAATGGTTCATGTCATAAAAGAAAGATTACGCTTCTTCTTTGGTCAATAGTGTATCTGAAACTGACTGCTGAAGTGTAATTTTATTGTAATTAAATTGAGGCTAGGCACAATTCAGACCTAAAATACTACTGAGATTGAATTAAAGACAGCTTGGAATTTTCTAAGTTATGAATTGCATATTTTAACAAAAGCTTCCTGCTTATGGCATGGTCTTCTCTTTAGAATACTTCTGGTTTGCATTTTGGAGGTTTTTTGTTTTTCCTTTTTAAGCCTATATGTGCTTAGAGAAGCTTGCTAGCTATGTGCATATCATGTGAAAATCATTAAATGTTTAAGAAAAGCAAATATATATAAGCTAAAACTAATTGGTGGTTGAATAACAGCTATTAAGTAATTATTTCTGTTTTCAAGCAAAAAATAAGGAGAAAATAGCTGCTTGAGGCCAAAGTCTCTTTGAATGGGCTGCCCACTGAGCTGAGCATTCCCTTAATAGACATGAGATCAAGTGAGTGGTTTTTTTAGGCTGAATTGAAATTTAATTTGTTCTTTACATCCCTACTCAAGAAAGCTAATTCAAAACTGTTATCAAGGAAGATTCTTTTAGTATGTTAAACAGTCTTCTATTTGACATTTATAGCTTTAACACAAACTGGACTGGATATTTCAATATGCCATGTAGTAAATACAGTAAATATATTAAATTTGAGGGTATAGATATCTAAAGAAACAATATGTATGTGTTATGTACTACTTACAGTTGAATCTTCTGATGGTCTTCCAACTTACCTGGGCATTCATCAATTCATTTTTATGCTGATGACTAATCAGTTAATTGAGCACAAAAGCCAAATTTTTGCAAATTGAATGTCAAGTCCCACTTTTAAACCTGACTTCCCTCCCCTTCCAGCTGTATTCTCCTACATCCAGTTCACAGTGCCTGTACATCAGGTTTGCAAATCTACATGAGGTTTTCTACTGTCATGTGACCCAACAACAAAAATCATTGACAGAGAATTCCTCAGGGGCTTAGCTGAAATCAGAATTTGCTGTGGAAGAGGACAGTGGTGACATTTCAAATCAGGCTCCCATTTCATGTGAGACTAGGACAAGCTGGGGCCAACTCTCTGAACTTTTTCAGGGGAAAGGACATGGGGATCTTGGTGAACACCAAGTGGACCATGAACCAACAATGAGCCCTCACAGCAAAAAATGCCAATGGCATCCGGGGCTGCGTTGGGCAGAGCACTGCCAAGAGGTCAGGGAAGGCGATCCTCTACTCAGCACTGCTGAGACACACCTGGAACAGTCAGGCCTGTTCTGGATTCTGCAGTGCAAGAGAAATGAACGTACTGGAGTCCAGCAAAGGGCCATGAAGGTGATTAAGGTGCTGAAGCACTGACATACATATCCAGAGAGGCTGAGTGGATGAAAACTGTTCAGCCTGGAGACAAGACCTAGAGAGATTTTATCAATGTTTGTAAATACCTGAGAAAGACAGGTTAAAAGGCATAAGTTCTTGCCAGATGCACATTGTCCAAGCTGCCAGTAGAAACAGTGTCAAGAAAAGCAAGGGGTTTCTTGAGGCCAGTAATTGAGGCCAGTATCATGGCCAGGAGGACAGGGCCCTGCCTCCCAGAGCCCAGTCCCACCATGTCCCTGCAAGGTAGACTCAGAGTGGTGCCCAGGTTCAGTCAAGATTCTAAATCATCATATCAGTTTGTAGCAGAGACAGATCTGAGGGCAAGCCACAGCCAGTCCCCAGAACATGGTCAGGTCTAGTGGGGATGAGCAGTGTCGGACACAGCTCAGTGACTGTTGGACAAGTCCGTGATGACAGTGCAGACCTGAGGTCAGGCTGGAAAGCCAGCTGACCAGTTGGGATCCAGGCCAGGAGGGTCAATGGCCCTGAACAAGCACGACTGTTACTCAGCTGGAGACTGGCTCTCCAGTGGTGTCACTGAGGCAGGGAAAGAAGGCCAAGCTGAAATGGGGCTCCTGGGCCTGTGGACAGGGGTGTGGATGAAGCTTACAGGTGAGCAGGTCAGGGCTAGTAAAGGCTGTAAGTGCACCCTGATACACAGGCAAATCCACTTAAATAAAATACACTTCTTTCACTATGGAGATGGTTAAGCAGTGTAATAGCTTGCTTAGAGAGGTTGTGGGGTCTTCGTACTTGGCAATATTCAAAACCAGAATTCCTGGTTCTTGGAAACTATCTGTTGGACTGGATTATCTCGAGATCCAGCCTTCCAATGTTCAGGTTTTTGTAATATTCTGATAGCTAGAAACAAGTGTTAAATTTAGGGTGAGCATATCCTCAAATGTTACTGCTATGGAACAGCTGTCTTTCAATTCACATTCTGTCTTTCTCATAGTAACTTATAATTTTTCCAAGCTCTAAACCCTTAAATCTCTTTCTGTTCCATAAATGTACATACAGCAGAGATTCATGTTCAAACACATTTTTTAATTGAAGCTGTTACATAAAAGTTATGATTCTTAAATGCATTAAAATGTGTAATTAATTAAAAGTCAGGCTATATATGTGCCTACATTCTGGAAGTTGGAATTTTTCATTCCACAGATTTTTTTCCCCAGATTCATATACATGTACAAATACCACACAGAGACACTCTTCTTTATATCTAATTTGCATAATATATTAATCGTGGAAGAACTTAAATTGGGTCGCAAAATATCTTGACTCAGCTGTGGTGCTCCTGCTGGCTCCTGTTGATCTCAGTGTGAGTTCTGCATGCCGAGGGAATGCAGCATGTCTGAACTAAGTTCAGTCATGTAAATCTAAGAGAATTTTCCCTCATGATACAGTTTTGCATTTTGTGAGCTGTTTTGTTTATACATTATAGATTAGCTGTTGTCTGATAGCTAAACTTTTATCCTAAAGTTAAAACTCAATAATTTCCTAACCATATTTTTATACAAAATATAAATTTCCATTTTCTATTCCCTCAGCAATATTTCTGCAAGACATATTTGTCTTCTTTTTTGAAGGGAAAAAAAACCCTACCAAAAATGGTATGAAAATGGTTAGTTTTCTTTGTATAGGATTCCCATTGTGCTGGTTTTATGCCTGTACTGTGATGCATGCCACTAATTTAGCAATCATACATTATACTAGATGAGTTACAGTCATAAAAAATTTACTTAATCTGAAAAACATACTTGCCACAATTTTAGGAGAATTCCAATCCAGTTTGATTTAGAAGAAGCTTTTAACTTTCCCCATGCTCATAAGGACCTAATTTTAGCCCCCTTAAGTACACATTTTATACTCTACCAAAGTTAATTAGTACTCAAATATGCTTGAGAAATTTTGCCCAAAGCACAATCCTAATAAAACTAGTCTAGAGTATACCCAATGATACAGGAATGACTGGCATAACTAAGATTTTCATACAATTTTTTATATCTTCTCATCTTCCTAGTTCTCCTTTGTTTGAATACACTGGTAAAATTGAGATGAGGGACTGCGTTATAGTCAGCACCACTGAATAGAAAATGCAGTTTTGCCTACATGGAAGGTGATGTGAAGACAAGAATCAACGGATTACCTTCATGAGTGCCATTGTTTGCATGTGTTTATTGAGTAATCTGTTTTTGCATTCAGTAAACTTAGTTTAGCTCCTCTGCTGTAATCTTTAGATCTTAGAACCCTCAGTCAAAAAGATGCTGCTGTTACAATTTCCTTGATTCTGCTGTCTTGATATTGCTAATTTCTCTACAGTGTTCATCTATTTTTGTTTTGACTCATTTACAGAATTAGAGAAAACATTGATTTTTTTGTTCTTTTTTAGCCTGTATTTTAAAATGGAAAGAAAAAGCATTTGTTAAAGATAAAAAGCTGACATATGATCAATAGAAAAGATACTAATGGGCTGTTTTCCTGTCACTTTACTTTTGATGCAATTCTAGTGTCAGCACTTACTGTAGTGCTGTGCTTCAAGAAAGCCAAAGGAGCAGAGAAGCCCCCTCACTAGTTCAGCCAGAACCACAGATTCTGATTCTGAAAAAGAACCTGTCTCCTGTGAACCACCATGTACTTCTACCTTTTGCTTAGGAACATATTAGTGTGAATTGTGGCCATTTGAAGAAAAAAAAAAAAGGCAGAAATAGGTAAGCCAGGAAAAATAACTTTATGCTCTTTGGATTACCTTTTCAAATCAAACATTTGAAACCTTTTCTAAAACAATTTTTTTTTCTTGAATGAAAGGCAAAATTTTATACTAGCAGATGCTACCCTGACTTCTTTCCAGATACTCTGCAATTTCATCTTTCTACACAGAGCTCTGCCTATAATTCTCTTGAATTTTCCTATGCAAAATACACACCCTTCCTACATAACTAAATTATTTTACTCTCTTCTAGTTGATCACAGATTACATCAGAATTATTTAGGTTGGAAAATACCCGTAAGACCTTCAAGTCCAACCATTTACCCAGCACTGCCAAGCCTAGCACTAAGCCACATCCCTAAGTGCCACATCTACATGAGGACTCAACCACTTCTGTCAGCAGCCTGTTCCAGTGGTTGGCAATCCTTTCTATGGAGAAACTCCTCCTAATATCTAATCTAAACTCCTACCAATACAAATTGAGGCTATTTCCTATTGTCCAGTTATGTGTTACCTTGGAGAAGACGCCAACCCCCACCTTGCCACAGCCTCCTTTCAGGCAGAGCAATAAAGTGCCTGCTGAGCCTCCTCTTTTCCAGACTGAACACCTCCAGCTCCCTCAGCCACTCCTCTTAACACTTGTGTTCCAACATCTTCACCAGCTTCATTGATCTTCTCTGACATGCTCCAGCCCCTCCATGTATTTCTTGAAGTGAGGGCCCAGGACCTGAACACAGGATTCAAGGTGCCGTCATACCCAGTTTGAGAGTTTTTATGGTTAGAACTTTTCTGCTGGATTAATCTTTTTCATCTTAAACGCTTTCTTGTCTGCTTATCATCTGGTAGCAGTGGCAATTGTTTCTGGGTGTTGATAGACAAGGAAGCATCACTGAAATGGAATGAGGCTATATTGTGCACACAGAAATACTCCCATATTCTTTGCATTTTATATTAGAGAATATGTTTCTCACTCCTGACAGAAGTTTATTTATAGTTTTTTTCACTTGTTATCTTTACAAAGTGCAGTATCTGTGTGTTTCATGAATTATGATCATAAGTTACATTTGCACATTTAAATTCGATCTGTTTTTCACTCCTGTCTGAAGCTGCAGTTTGGGGTGTACCTTGGAGAGAGAAATACTGTGAGGCAGCAAGCACAGTCAAATGACTCGAGGCAATGACACAGTTTTCTGTGCTGCAGTTTTCTTTGGCTGAGATTGCCAGCTGTCTGACTTCCATTGAGCCAACTCTAGGGGAAAATGCAGAACTGGAACTGAATCAGCAACCAGCCTGCTTCCTTCCATGCCAGGGTAATGAGCATGCCTGTCAAGAGGAGAAAGTGAGGCCACTGTCCCCCAAGGAATAAGTTTTGCTATTTCATCTGAGTTTTTTACAACTGCTTCACAGGTAATTTCCTCAATCCCTGCACATAGGTTAGGCACAAATATACTGTCAGTACAAGTAAGGAACTAATCAAGCTACCCTGGATAGAGAAAAAAAAATTGTAGTTAGAAATTTCTTGTGGCTCGCAGAAGCACCATTTTAGAACAAGGAAGAAACATACACTGAAGTCTAATATAAAATGATCTCATTTTGTTATGCAAGATGATTTGACTTATTTAGATCTCAGACTTCCTAATCCATGAAAACAAGAGGACATCAGATTTGCATAAAATGTATAAGGTGCAGTTAAAGAAAGAAGATAAGGATGGTTTTAAGGCACTACAGAAATATCTCACAATTGGATGTCTGTAAAAAGTCAAACATACACATTCATGGATACTTTTCTTGTGCTTTAAGATACATGGATAGTAGTCAGTGCAGCTAGTAAATTAATTTTGTAAATCAAGAAATTTCTTTGAAGTTTTTTCTAACTTTTATGCATACCTGTCTCAGGAATTTTTCAGAAAGACCAGCTTTCAATCATAAACCTTCACAGAAGGATCTCAATTTCAAGGGAAAGGTTTCACTTTCTTGAAAGGAAAATTTAAAAGGAAAATTGGACAGAAAAACTTTTTTTTTTAATTGTAAAATGAATTGTGATTAATCAAAATAAAAGTATTGGTTTATTTCATCTTTTGATAAATGTTGAAGAAATTCTTCTTTTTTATCATATTCTCTCTCTATTTTCTTTCCACTGTTTGTTTGCTTTTATGCCAGCATCCACCAGGAATGGTTGGATAGACATTCTAAGGCCTACAGACTCTCTTGATAATGTTTTATAGGTAGAAAAACATAGGAGTATACAAGATGATAGTCTAAAACATACAAAAACAAAAATATAAAGAAAGAAACAAGACCCAAAAAATAAATAATATTTTAATTAAACTGAAACAAGGTATTAGGAAAGAATCTCTACTTTAAAAATACGAGCCAAAAACCAAAGTTTTAGCATTAGAACAAGCTGAATGTTCTATACAGGCTGTATCTGAGATGGGGATGTTTGAATTTCCTAATGAAGTTTAATTACTTCCCTGTGAAATGTAGTGTTTAAGTGTCTGCATACATAAATATTTAGGGCAAGCAATTTTCAGACATCTATACGTCAGTGCTTTTGTCTATCCTGGTTGTAGACATCCAGTAATGGAAGAGAATTAATATGATATGATGAGAGATTAATTTAAAAGATAAAAATACGGGTAAAGAGTGACAGTGATCACAATACTGGTAGAGATCTCTTCACTGTCATTACCCTTGGATGAAGCAATTTTAAAAAACAAAAGATAAAAATGAAAAAAGACACCTGTTCTTTAATACCAGAGATATTTAGTTCAACCATAGTTTTCTCACAAACAGGGAAGTTAAACTTTTCCTTCAAATAATTACTGAGTCTGTCAGATCTTAGACACACTGATGGACATCCCTAAATATACAAACTTTTTTTTGTCATCTTGCAATCTTACTAATTTTTGGTTGTGCCATTATTACAAATATGTGAACAATGAAATGATGAGCAGACTATGCCTTTTGCATGTTAGTGAAATCAGACAAGGAAGTGTTTGACGAAGCGGAAGAATACTTTGTCAGTCAGGTTAGCTTAGAACTCTTCAAAACTTAAAGAGTTTTGCTGATGAAAGTCTGAACTTTCATCAAGTGTTATGAGATAATGAGAAAGTTGTACAAGGTTAGGCTGTAGTGAACAAAAGTCTTAAGCTCACTGACATAGAGATGTATTTCAGTGCAATTTTAACACATCTTTTTGCAGCAATAAGTTGCATGTTCCAAGGTGACATAAACATACTATTTTTGGCTGTGGACTTCTAATCATGGATTTTAAAGTGTTTGAGTTGGGGAAGCTGTTTTATAAGGTACTGGTAAAAGTTTTATAAAACAGCCTTCCCCATAGCATCAATATCTAGTCTGCTTTTAAAGCTGTTACGAGCAGGGAATGACTCATACCACTTAGTCAGGTGATAATGTGATCCAGATAGCTCTGAGTTTCTTTCATTGCTCTGACACAGATTTTCACTTTGATTTTGAGCGTATCAATTACATTAACACTTCTAAATTCAGTTTTCTGCATCTGTATAAATGGGATAGTGATAATTTGTTATATCATAGGTTTGATTGAAAGTTGAATTCTATAATACAGTAAACAGAATCAGCATAATTATTTACATTATTAATACGATAGTTTTTCTTATAAATAATGACAACTAGAGTGTAACAGATTATTACTTTCCATGTTAATACCTACAGTTACATTTCCAAAATTATCCAAAAGATCTAAAAATGAAAAAAATTTCCAGATTTGTTCTTTTAATTTTGATGTCACTGAAGTCCATGAGTTTCCCCCATGTTTCAAGGAGGAGGTGCTCTTAGGTCAATGGATAGCTTGTTGTTCATGTACTGTAACTTACAAAAATATACAGACCAAAACATCAGTGGTGTTTTTGCCACAGGGATTGAACAATCCAGAAGACAGATTAGTCATGCAGAAAAATATTTTTCTTTCCTACTTTTCATTTCTGTGATCAATGCTAGCTTCTATGAAAAGCAGAGAATAATTTGGGGGACAGAAATATACAGTGGTTTTTGCATTTGCTTTCTCATTGAAAGTTAAAGCAGAAGCAAAATATGAAATACTGTTTCTCTTTATGAAATTATCATTGCAAAAGAGAATTAGGAGATGATCTGTAAAGAAACCAAAACTTTACAGAGATATGCACTTAAATACCAAGAATTGCATCTCAGATATAAAGGTATTTTGAGAACAGAAATCAAGAACCTTAAAAGATGATTTTCAATTTTTCCGTATTAAAATACTTTGTTTAACATCCCAGTTTCAGTGTTACCGAAACTTCATATAACATGCTTGAATTTTGCTCAGTTATGAGGAAATAGGAAATAACTATCTATTTATGAAGTCCTTTGTGGATAATTATGATTTACATCCCTGAATCTTCTGTGGCTAGAAAACTGAGGAAAAAGGAGGAGCTCTATCTTTCCCGTAGAATGCCAATGGAAGAGACCAGATAGTTTTGGTACTCCATGCAAGTATTGGGGTATTGTGGTCTATTAGAAACAAGTGGTATCAGCAGTGGGTTTGGGCACACTCATGGATGTGTTTATTTGGTATTCTTGGGGCATGCTAACTAGCTCAAAACTTTCCTGCATGATAAATGGAAAACTGAGTGGACAGTGAATAGATGTTAGTGGTATGTAGTTGTTGAGTTGTTCAGTTCTGGCAAGGTTGAAGCTACAAGCCTGCCCAGAGGAAGTCTTTGATGCTTCAAGGTTTCAAACATATCAGTTGTTAGCCTCAGTTTTGTAGAATCAGTGCTTAAGGCAGCTCCCAGCCCAAAACACTAATGTAGCTACACCCTTCATCTCCAAGCAAGTATCTCAGTTCAAGTTCTGTTGGGCTGCTTGGACACAGGTTCTAATGTCATTTGAAGACACTGTAGGGTTCTTGATGCCTTCAAGACACCCACAGAGAATCCTTGATGTCATGTACGACACAGGAGAAACCTCTGCCTTGCTGGACTAGGAGGCAAAAGCTGGGCTGTGTTCATATGTCTAAAATGACAGGAGATAAATGTGTAGCTGCTGAACTGGGCTCTTAATGTCTGCCCTAAGGTCAGATGTGAGGTACCTAGCTGTCACACTGACACTAAAATCAGTAAGTCTTAAACTAGAAAACTCCACTGAACTGTGTTTTTGACCTCCAGCAGGCACTGATGAGAAAGGCCTCTTTCGAAGAAGAAAATTGTGTTGTCAAAATGCACTTAAATTTGAATTACATTCAGCTTCTCCAAGCCATATCTTGAAATACAGAAACTCTGTTGATCTTTAGACACTATAGATGATAACATCAAGGAGAAGAATGTTGCTTTTAATTTCAACAAGGGATGTTTTCAGATTTTCTAGCTGATCTGATTTTCACTCCTGTGCTGACTGCAAATATATCCATCAGTCTGCCTCAAGGTCAAAATTGAGATACAGCCTTCTTCAGTTGGCAGTTTGACTATGGTTTAAAAGCTGAAGGCTGGCTTTTAATTACCAGTGATGCAACATTTAATGTTTATTTGCATACTAATAATTTAGTATTTTTTCAGTGATGCTTGTAATTAAGTGCTCTGAGTGTCCTTCCTCCATTTCATTAATCTGAGCTCAGGTTCTGGGCTTCCCAGATGCTCAAGCTGATGCTCAGGAGTTTAGCAGTCACTTTATTGACACATATCCAGACATTTTACCAAGGGAATAAACACTGCCAGCCCAAATTACTTAGTTCCTTTCTAATATTAATGCTAAATAGGCAAGTCAGTATTCAGAAGACCTCACTGAGGTCTGTGTTCTTGACTGGCTACTAGTATGTAAAGAAATACTGAAATCAGGAGGAGTTTCATTTTTTTATATTTCTAGAGAGATACATTTGAGAAGTCAACATCATAGATAAGTCAGCATCTTTTGCTTTTTAGATACATTAACAGAGAGTCTGGTAGAGATTTTAAGTCAATGAACTTTCAGCTGTGGTTTTGATAATCTACTTCAGCCTCAAATGGAGTTCTTTGGATTCACAATGTGGGGACTCAGAGATGTCAAATATTTTCATGAGCCTGATTTCCTTATGTTGCTAATAATATTTGAATAGAGAAAGTCACCAGGGACAAAAATAGTCAGTTTCCTTTCAAACCATATTCCCTTCAGTGTGCAATTTACTACAGTCAGGAAGTATATTTTTGTGTATTTATTCCCTTTTATGTTTTAGTATCTTTAGCTTTTAGAATTGAGTTTTATAAACTTACACAAAAGACACCTCATTAAACTCAAAAAAAAAATGGCAAGACTTAATGAAAGAAAATTAATTTTGAAATTTTAAATAATGTTTAGATATTTTTTTTGTAGTTTTTTTTGTAATTATGTATACATTTTGACACTGGACTAGACCCTAATCTTGCCTAGGGAGAAAAACAACACAATGCTCTGTCCCATAGATTTTCTGTTTCAAAACCCAACTAAATATTGTTACGAAGCAGTGTATAAAGCACTGACACTACATCTGCAAATCATGAAGATTTTCTTTTGATGTGGATTCCTGAGTCATTGGCTATTGCAATTACAGCCAAATCAATGTCTTTATTTTCTCCAGTGCATTAACAGAAGAAGGAAAAGGCCAATGAGGAGATCATACTGACATTCTGGAATAGTGGTCCTACTCTCCAGTCACAGCAACGCTGTTCAGGGCTACAGGCTGGGGAGCAGAGTGACTGGAAAGCTGCCTGGTGGAAAAGGACCTGGGAGTGCTGGTCAACAGCAGCTGGACATGAGCCAGCAGACAGCCTGTGCCCGGGTGGCCAGGAAGGCCAGGGTCATCCCAGTTTGTATCAGGAATAGTGTGGCCAGCAGGATCAGGGAAATTATTGACCCCTGTACTCAGCACTGCTGAGGCCACACCTGGAGTGCTGGGTCCAGTTCTGGGCCCCTCACTGTGAGAAAGACATTGAGGGGCTGGAGTGAGTCCAGGGAAGGGCAACAGAGCTGGCAAAGGGTCTGCAACATGTCCTGTGAGGAGCAGCTGAGGGAGCTGGGTGTGTTTAGCCAGGAGAAAAGGAGGCTCAGTGACGCAGTTCGTCACACACACACAAATACACACTTACACTTTGATCAGAGGGCATAAACTAAGAACTAAGTTTATTTAAAAGTCTGACTCCATTATATAGTATTTCTACTAAGGCTAGGGATTTGGGGAGAAGGTTGATACCTCTCCCCATCCCATTGGTCAAGACAACTGTCCATCAGCTGTCCATATCTCTAAGAACAGGAATGAAAAACTTTCCTTGGAAACTACAATAACATTGGCTGTGTTTACCGACTAGAGCATGAGAAAGAACTCAAAACATGAAACTGTGAAACAGAAGAGAAGGCTGAAAAAATCAGGGCAACAGCTCAGGAGGCACGTTACCGTTCTCTACAGCTGCCTGAAAGGAGTCTGGAGCCAGGCGCACGCTGGTTTCTCCTCCCAGGCAGCCAGCAACAGGACAAGAGGAAATGGCCTCAAGCTGTGCCAGGGAGATTCAGGTTGGGCATTAGGAAGAAGTTATTCACTGAAAGGGTTGTCAAGCATTGGAATGGACTGCCCAGGAGAGCAGGGGAGTCACCATCTCATGTAGTATGCAAGGAATGACTGAACGTGGCATTTAGTGCTATGGTTTAATTGACACTGTGATGTTTAATCAAAGGTTGAAGTCAGTGATCTTGGAGGTCTTTTCCAACCTCAGTAATTCTATGAAGGGGAAAATAACCTACTGATTTTTTTAATATTCAAGCAGAGTCTAAGAGTTAGCTGGCATCTTCTCTGAACTGGAAGTAAAAAGTATCCATATGCTTCTGCTTTTCTACTACAGCAAGCACTGACATACCCTCTTCGTTATTTAGCTATGAACAGTCTTTCCTTCAGTACTTCTAAAACTGACATAGTGGCCTTTTCAGCTTGTAAGACCTGATATAAATTTCAAGGAATTCAGTTTAAAAATTCCTGTTAACATTATTGCTCTTTAAAAGAAAGAAGATCTGAGACAGAACTAGATTTTTATGTTATCCAGGGCAGGGTATTACCATAGCATAAACAAGATAAAGATGAATGTGTAAAGTGCTGAAACAATATTTAAAAGGAAAGAGCAACTGACATATTATTTTCATCCCACTTCCCTACTTTCCCTTTCTGAAACAGAATTGATTATGATATATCACAATCTGTATGTCATACAATAAAAGTATCTCCATTTAAAAATATAATGAAATAAAAAGAAAGCTGAAATTATAACAATAAAAATAAACAATAAAAAACCCTATGTCAATTAATAGTCGAAGAGTAATACAAATTGACTTGATATGCAGGCTTTAAAATTCAAATAGTCAAAAGAGCTAAAATCGCACAAAATGATTTTCGGTTCTGAATATGGAGCTAAAAGAGTTCTGATCTTAGTGAGAAAAATCTAAGGAATAATAGTAAAATTTATTCATTCAAGAAAACAGCAACAACACAAGATTTTGGGTATGTCAGTCAAATGTTCACTGCAGCTTATATTGTGCTTCCACATCTATGGCCAGAGAAAAACCTCTTCAAAGAATTTTTTTTCTTTTAGCAGGTAGAGTGCCTGTCACTCTTTATCTAATGTAGTTGGTAAAACAGGAATCAGAAATTACATTTTCAGTTACATTGTGGGACACCAGGAGTAGATTGCCCAGCAGCTGGAGCAGTCATGGCCCACGCTGATCTGTACACTTTGGGAATCCAGCCCTAGGCATGCTTGAGAAAGGTTGTTTGAACTTTGCTTTTGGTGTCTTCATCACAGTGCTTAGAGTAGAAGAGACATTATTAGATGTGGACTTCTACTTGTATATGATAAATGAAAATCAGGACTGTTCTCATTCGCAGTCCATCAATATTTTTAATCCTTTTTTGTCCTTAATTTGTTGACAGCCTGCACCAGGAAAGGTCAGAATCGCTCCCCTGAGAAGAATAGTCTTGGAGTTAACAGCTGTTGGCCTTTTTTACCTTTTTGCTTCTTCTGTCTTTTTATTCCTTGGCAAGCATTAAAAGAATTAGCATAGAGTTATCATTGTGGTTTCAGTATGTCAGTTTTACCTGTTTCTGTACCTTTAGCACACTTAACTCAGTTAATGGACCTAAGACCCAGTCAGTTCTCTGAGTTTTCAACCATGAATGATAGGCAGATAAGGACTAAGCTAGACCAAAGTCATTACAAGTGCATAGTAGAAAGAGTGTAGCGTTTAATAGGGGAAACTATTACAATTCCTTTGTCTTTCTTCTTGCTGCAGACTGAGATCACAACACATTCTTGGTTTGCATGAGAGCTAGGCCACATCAGAGCATTGGAATATGCCATACACAGTGACAGGAATTACATTCTCTATTTAGTAGGGATTTTGTAACTGTGATCTGTATCTGTATCTCTTCCATCACCTTAAAAAATATATGAAAATTTGATCTGGTGCACAGGACAAAGGCTTGCAGAGTAAGTTGTATAAGTTGCTGTGAAAGTCATATTCTGAGATCTATACAGACTTTGTGGGTGGATTTTAATGCTGTAAAATTCCATCCAACTTTAAAGATTTAATTCAGGCAACTCATCTATTACCACTGATAGACACTTCCTTTAGAAGGCTTTCACATTAGGATACTAGCGGTAGTATTTAATGTTCTTGATCCACTACAGTCAAAGACAACCAGTACAACAATTTCCTGAACCCTATTTGTGAAGGCAAGGATATATATGAGACTTCTTTGAAGATTTGGGTGTCCTCACTGGTTGCTGTGCTGTCTGCTGATCAGTGTATCTCTGTGGCAAGGTTGCAGTGACTTTGAATCTGTATTTGAGTAATTTTTAAAAGAAAATAAAAGAATATAACACAGACATTGGAGAGCACTGAGAAAACTGAGTTGTGAGAATGCATCTCAGTGGTACAGTGGGATATATTTAGTCATATGAGATAAAGTTAGCAGAGGTGTCTGGCACAAAGATCTATTAGGCTGCCACACAGTCTCCCAAGAGAAATGGTGGAATCCCTACTCCTGACAATATTTAGCATTTGATTAGAGAAAGCACTAAAAAATGTGCTGAAAGGAGCGATCACATTTCACAAGAGTTTCTAATAAATGATCTGTTCTTTTCCATCCCCAGTTTCTCTAATTGCATGCTCAAACTTGAGGGAATAACAATTTAAAGACTACCTTTAAATATCTCAATAAGTAATAGCTACTCTTTACTGTTCTGCTCATTATTATATTCAGAAATGAGAAGTCTCATTACATTCTGCAAGTTTTCTTTTAATTATACCTGGCCTTTATGAATAATTCCTTACAAGATTGCGCTAATTGAGTTCACTCTTCTTACATATTTTTTAAATCCAAGAGTAAAAGCCTGCAGTAGCTTTAATCCTTGCTAAAATGTGTTTCCCAGTTGGACAATATCTATTAGAAAATTAAATATTGCTGTGAAGAAGATGCTGTGAGTAGGTACTTTAGATTTTACTCCTTTACAGTCCACAGGATCAAGAAGAATTTTCAGGAACATTTTTGTTCAAATGTGGTTAGCAACAGGGCAAACATCGCTGCATTCAGTGCAAGCAACACTTGTATAATAAGCTTAATCATTGTCATAAGCAGAAAAAACGAGTTCATCTCTTCTGCAACTAATACCAAATTAACATTCAGTTTCTTTAGTGACTGATTTTCATAACTTTTAAACACTAATTATTTTGTTCACAGTAAATTTCATGCCATCAACACTTAAAAACTAAGTACAAAGAAAAGTTTAATCAATTCAAGTGTGTGTGTGTGTATATATATGTATATATGGAACACACTGTTCAGGTTACAGCTTAAAAAATACAATCAAACGTTATGGTGCTGGTAAAATACTGTTTAGCTGGATGGCTTGAACCAATGATAAATAAGAGGTACCATTGTTATGTCTTCTAAATAATCCTATATGGTCTTTCATAAGGTAAGAAAGGTAAGAAAAATGAATGGGAGAGTTAAATATTTATGTATGGACTCAAAAATTATGCAAAATATACAGAAGACTATTTAAAATTCATTGTCCAAAATTATTTTTAGAATTACTTTTCTATAAAATTGGATTCCAGTAAATATGTGGTGAATTCAAATTTGGAATTTGAATAAGCAAGAGCTATAATTTATGAAAAAGGCATATGGTGTCTTCCAAATATTAGGATATAAAGATTCCAGCATTAAGAATGCCTGAACACTCATCTAGATCAGCTTCAGGCTTAATAAATAAATAAATCTTTATTTGCCTTGGGTTTTGAGCACTTGAAGATTTGTTAACCGTTATGTATTACTAATTCATGGAATCTTTAATGGTTAAATATATTTAAATAGAGGATAAAAGTGGGTCAAAAAACAGGATTGCACAAAGAATTAACCTATGTATTTTCTTTTCTTGACATATAAAATACAAGCCTATTTTTGAGGACCTTTTTTCTTCAGTGCTGCAGTAAAATTGTATAGCTGTTAATCATCATGATTCCTACAAGTCTTTTCTTTAGGGAATTCTGTAAATTTGGAGACATGGGCAGCTTATAAAATTTGAGGATGTATTTACTTGAGCCCAGTATCTTGCATTTGGCCAAGCTATATTTAAACTAGCCTACTTTCAGCATTAATAATACATCATAGTTAAATCTGGTTTAAAATTAAATGTTGTTTAATGTCCTGTTAATCACCTGTGAAAACATTTCTGCTCCTTGCTAGTACCACAGCATTTACTTGAGTGTTTAGAAGCTCTGAGATGGACTATCCAGTTTTCAAGGGTTGGAAAATAAAAAGTGAAATTTCTTGGAATTCTCAGCCATTCAAGGCCTGGAAATATAATTTCCTAGGTTATATTAAAGCTTATTTACATATAAGACATTGTTTCTAGCAAGTCAAAGCACAGTGAGATGCTTTAAATCATCAATAAGTTGCTAAACTTGGGCAGAAGAGTTGCCACTTTTTAGTAGATACTTGCAATTATTTCTATATCTCTGATTCACTAAATCTTACTGCTCCATGGAAAGAGCGAGCTCAATCTATTGCGCTCTCTCTACAGCTATGGGAGCATCAGGATGCACAACAGGTTCACCATCTGCTTTGCTGGAAATTTTTTAAAGAGGAATATTAGATATGGTAAAGATATTAAAACCAATAGTGGGTGTATTGCAGCCCATCCTCCTTGGCAGCCAAAGGCTGCCTTGTACTCTATTCATTTCAGTTCACAGGAAAAAGAAATCTTTCACTTAAATGACATTTAGGTGATAGAATGTCACCAGTGCAACTTACTACTGTAATATATTATCAAGTACTATGTAAAGCAGTACACGTCATTAATAAGAATACCAATTAAAAAACTTTTTCTTCAGAAATCTCAGTCATAGACAAATGCCAAAATACATCTTGCTGCAAATACACAAAGATGGCATTGGATTATTTTTCATCTCCAGTTGCTACTTATTACTAAAATAGTTCATTTTATTGAGAAAGATACTTCTTCAAGACATTCCTGTGGAATAGGAACTGAGTAAAGGATTGTCACACTGGTTAGAATGCCATTCCATAGGGAGAGGCAATATGAAAAGCATCACAAGTAAATGGGAGAGAAAAGAGTTTCTGAGTCAATGACAGCAAAGTTAGAGGAAAGTGCAAGTCAAATGAATGTAAGCAGCAGTTGATTGTACAGAGCTTTGACACATGGATTAAGAATTTTAAACTGGCTTCATGGGCATAAAGAAAGCAAACAGAAGGATTTGAAAAAGGGTGTTAATCAGATGAATTCTGGAATATAATAAGTGCAGCAGCAAATTGTGCTGTACTCTAGAGTTGCAAATATGAAAGGAGTAAGAAAAGTCTCTTTTCTATTAGATTTTCGTTTACATTTTCATTCTGTTGTGATTTTCAGTACACCAAAATGTATTTTAAGTGTAATCATTCGTTTTGTATTTAGTTGAAAAAAACCCAAAACATAGGCAAGAAAAGAAATTAAGCCTGCATTTAGGAGAATACGCAGCAATTTTTTGGAAGTATTTGAGATTCTGTTTTACTGTGACTGTTCTGGCACTGCATATCTGTTTGCTTTTGTGTCCTTTGCCCTGTCTTTACCTGGGTAGTGAACTTGTTCAGTTTCACTCATTCTTACTGCCCTACTTGTTCTGCATGAGGTTTATTTAAACCATTGAAATATGAGGACATGAATATTCTCTGCTTTAAATTTGTAAAATCTCCATGATGTGATTATACTGAAACTTTAATTATATTTCTTTGAGCATGTGTAATTTTTTCCTCTCTTTATGTTTTACTATTCCTTTATGAAGGTGTTTCTCATTGCTGAAAAAGAGTGATTTGTTAAGAGATCATATGTGTTGAGACGTCACTGGCTCTAGTGAACTTGTCTACTCTGGGTTGTCTCAGCATTGTAGACTCTAGTTCATACATTGCATTTATGAAGTCCCTTACACAGAGCTCTGATTTTTCAATTGATTGGTATTCCCATTTTAATTTCAGCATTATTATTTATTATTATTATTATTATTGCTGCTAATTATAATTTTTATGGGTATAGTGCCACTCTACTTATTTTTTAGTTCATCTTCAAAATGCTTGTTAAATCTTCCAGTGCAGGGGATATATAGATATATAGATACAGATATAGATATAGATATAGATATAGATATAGATATAGATATAGATATAGGTATAGATACAGATATAGATATAATCTTGAAAAACCTGATAATATCTAGTTTCATTTTCATTTTCCTGACACTGTAGGTATAGCTGAAGAATACATGGCCAGCTATAAAAACTTATAAAAACTTATATACCTACGGAATAATTTAATCATGGTTTCAGTTTCTAAATATAAATTACAATTTTGGGGCTCCTTGCTCAGCAACAAACTTCCCAGGTACTTCAGTGACATTCATCTGCTCTAACTATAGGTTTTCAACACTGAACCATCCAAATAGGAAGCCATTACTATTTTTACTTCTCTTTGTAGTTGGTAGAATAAAATTGCTATTTTTCTAAATTATTTAAAATTAATATACTGAGATGTATTCCTCTATATCTACTTAGTGCTACCCCCCACCTTAGAATCACAGAATCACAGAATGGTTTGGGTTGGAAGGGACCTTAAACATCATGTAGTTCCAAATTCCCTGCCATGGGCAGGGATTCCTCCTGCTAGATCAGGTTACTCAAAGCCACATCCCACAGGATCTTGAATATTTCCAGGGATGGGGCATTCACAACTTTTCTGGGCAGCTCAAGCCTTACCAACTCCTTAGTATGCCATTCTCCCTTGATCTGTCACGTATCCTTGCAAAAAGTTCATCTACAACTTTTCTGGGGGCTCCTCTAAGGTACTGGAAGGTTCTCTAAGGTCTTCCCAGACCCTTCTCCAGGGTGTAAAACCCCAGCTCTTTCATCCTGTCTTCATAGCAGAAGGGCTTCAGCTCTCTGGTCATCTCAGTGGCCCCCCTCTGGACTCAGTCCAACAGGTTTGGGTCCTTCTTATGTCGGGAGCCCCAGAACTGGATGCAGCACTCCAGATGAGGATGTACGGGTAGAAGGGTGGGGCGGAATCCCCTCCGTCACCTTGCTGCACACAGTTTTTGATGCAGCCCAGGTTGTCTGTGGCTTTCTGGCTCCAAGCAGACATTGTTGGCTCATACTGAGTTTCTCATCAACCAACACCTCGAAATTCTTTCCCTTAGGACTGCTGTCAATATGAGCAATAAATTCCTTCAAAATTGTGAGCTAGCTTGCTTACCTTAAGATGAGTTATCTAAATCTAACACATCCATCCTGGCCTCCCTTTATGGTAATTGGAAAGAAACTTCTCATTTAAAGAGCAATTCAACTTGTTTTCAAATATATGTCAATAGTATGAATTATCCTCTAAAAACATTTTATCTCCACGGGTAAAATGTGATGGGTATCTCCTGCTAGCTTAGTGGGAGACACCTGGCTTTTAGCTTTCTAAGCTATGGCGATGTGATGTGTGAGGAAGCACAGATGTGGCCTAGTCACGGTAGAAAAGAATGAGACAGCAAACACGGAAGCAAGGCGAAGAAAATACTGAAAACTGTGCAAAGGTCCCTTAACTTCTTTTATTTTAGGGTTACGACTAGAGGTGGATATTTATGCCTTCACCTTCTCTGAGGTTCGGGACTAAGGTTTGTGTACTGCTGGATGCAGCTAATGAGAAGGGCTGTTCTGGTTCTCTGACTGCAGGTATTTTTCAAGTTCACATGTTTGCCTACTGAAATACTGAGTTGCATAACTCACTTTATTTTGATTTACTGTTTGTGGTTTTGGTTGGTTGGGGTTTTTTTAAGTCTAGCCATTTTGCAGTTTTCTACTTTAGAAAGAGTTGGGCTATTTTCTGTAAAAAACAAATCAGTTTCAACTCTCTTACAATATATTTTATCATGTATTACAATGACATACATAAAATACTGTGAGCAGGGCAGTTTTCATTAGAAGTATTAGATTTATTTTCCTTCTTGGTTTCGTGGAGTTGAAACCTACCATTTTTCAGAGCATGGTGTGAAAATTCTATTTTCTAAGGCTATTCAGAGAAGAGGTGATTTAAACATGGTGCATTTGAGTACAGGCTGTTATTGTTTGAAACAGGGTCTTAGCACTAAGAAAGAAGGAAATTCATGTTTAAAGAGATCGGAATGCGTTATATTGAGTATAACACATTCTGATCTCTTTAAACATGATTTCTTGTAACTAGTGATACTTTAAAATTTTGTAACTAATGATACTTTAACTTGTAACTAATGATACTTTAAAATCTTGTTTGTATTTCTAACATGTTTTTCAGCAATTGAAAATAGAAGAAGATTTGAGTAAATCTAAATAAATAAAATAAATTCTTCTCAATAGTCTCATGAGTGTTGAATCAAATTGGTACATAACTTTTTCTCAGGTAGTAGAATATAAGCCTTTTTTCAATTATGTCCCTTTTGCTTCTACACCCCTTTTTCCACTGACTATAATTTTCATTATCAGTAGTAGAGTAGGGAGTATTTCCTCCTAAAGTGAGTCGCAAATGCTAATTTCACGTGCTGTTCTGATATTCTCACAAGAGTTTTTCCAGTCTTCCCTTTTGTGGGGAGAGACTGGTAAATACTTAAATAAACTCATTTTCAAAGCAGTCTTTTTTTTAATTCAGCTCTATTTTAAATTTTTACTTAACTCATCAGCTTTTCTGGTTATTATTTTTCAACTCTAAATACCAAAACTCCTAAAATCATCCATAATTGTTAAAAAACATTCTTAATGCCACTGCAGCTTCAAATGTGTGTTTCTGTCCTTTTACTCATATCCACTATGTATCATTGTAGGGCCAGAGCAAATCCTTGTCATTGGAAGACTCGCTGTCCTTTCCCTTGACACAAAGTAAAGAGGTTTTGTTGGGAATTTTTTGTTTTGGAAGGTTGTTTTATAAGAAATACCTGAGATGAAGGCAGCCTGGCATAAAAACCTAGCCTAGAAATGGCTATCAGTTTGACTTTGAATATTTCTAATGGTTACCCATTGCATATTTCTCCATTCATCGTATTAGGCTTTTTCTTCTGAATGGTGGTGGCAGTTACTATGGGACAAAAATACTTCTACAGAGAAAAGTTTTGTTCTTGTTTGCTTGCTTGCTTGCTTTTTATAGAAGCATTAATAGACCTAGAAAGTGCAAGAAATGCTGACTCTAGTGCTGAGTAAAAAATTACACTACATTTGGAGAGGGCATCCTGGGTTCTGGTCTCTGGATTTATAGAGAACTGCTTTTAGAGAACCATCCTCATGAGACACAGAGCAGAATATGCGAATTTGGACACCCTCAGACTCACAACTTCTGATCTCAACAGGGTCTAGCTGGGAGCTAGGTGCTTCATCTCTCAAAGTGCTTGTCCAAGGAATATTTTCAAACATTAAAGTTGTAGGTTCTGGAGATCTGAAGGTTAAAGAGGAGAAAACTGCTCGGTGAGTTTAAGACACTTCAAGGATGTGAAAGGAGCTATTTTGGGTCTCTGTTCTAGATACATAAGGGTGTGGTGGGTGTCTGGGTACAATACATTGTATTAAACTTTCAATAAATGCAGGTATGTTACACAAAGACTTCGTCTGTAGGATTAGAAGATAATTTTCATTCAGACTGGCACAAATAAAAGAACATTATCCAGAAAATACTTTTTGCTTATGAAAAGTACATTGTGCTTTTTTACGTTGTTTTCCAACCGTTGCACTTGAACCATTTGCACTGTATTGACTTGCTCTGAGCCTTGAGGGATGCTGTTAAAGTCTGTAATGTGAACCCTCAGAGGTGTCAAATATTAACAAGTGTTCTCTGCCCTGTTGATGCTGAACGTTGATCCTCCTCAGGCATCAAGAAACAGAGAGAGCTAATTTGTTATTGTTGTCTTTCCTGTTCTCTCAGATGGTTGGGTAAGCAGGCTGAAATGCCTGTCCTCCAGCTATTTGACTTCATACAGGAACTCCCATCACCCTCATCCTTGCAGTAGCGTGATCCCACCCAGTTGCATACTAATCAATGTGACTAATATCTGTCTCCTGGGGTGCATTGTTTCTCTTATCCTGTCCCCAGAAGCAAGACTGTCTATTTAGCTGTATAATGTTAAATATATCACTGTCATCTGCAGGGATGTTTTTAGCCATGCGTTTTACTATGAGTTCATACTAATGCAGACAAGTCAAAACAGTGCACTAGCACCCAAAATGGAAGATGGTGGGGTTTGTGTGGACTCAGATTCTGGGACAGGCCATTCCCAGTTCAAAAATGGACACTCCCTTTTGCCCAGAAAGGCTTTACCTTATTACAGATGACACAGTGAAGTTACCATGCAGAGTCCTGTCCTTCTTTCAGGACTTAGAGCACCACAGGTGTGAAACCTTCCACCTGGAATCCACACTTCCCCTCACTCTGGGTAGCCCAGAGGAACAGGCAAATTTAATACTCTTGACCTAAGGAAACAACTGAATGCTTCCTCCACGTAATGTGTTCTTGAATTTAGAAAGGCCAGTGAAGTCTTGTTCAATACTGCTTGTTTAATTAGCAGAAATAATGAAGTACCAAACTAACTGTACTTTGGGTGGTTATGATAGTGTACTAGAGTGATTGTTTATTGGACTGCTGTTATTTCGGAGCTGCCTCGTGCTATCCCTTCTCCCCCAGTCTGACTAAATTTTGCATAGCTTGTGGGGGGGAAATTGCCTTTTGCTGTAATTAATGTCAAGTCAAATTTTTTAAAATCCACTATTTCCTTCAGCATTTCCTTTAACAGCAAGGTTTTCTTTTGGGAGCAAAATGTTTCATTGCAATTTAGCTACAAATACTGGCTCCCAAAAATAATAGAGAAATTAAAAAAAGAGTTTCCATACAGCATTTCTTACATACTTTGTTGTCCTGTCATATGAAAAGTCATCCCTTGGATTATATCTTTACTTATTTATTGTGTGGTTTCTCAGCATTCTTTGGTTCAGAGACAGCAACAATGGATCACAATTTCCTCCTTCAGTGGAAAATTCAGGAATTAGATGAGCTGAACCTCCTTCTGAAGTGACTTGTGTCTATCTGTCTTAGCCAAACTGAGCATCTGTCTGAGCTCTTCAGTGAGAACCTTAAGTTAGATGGGAGGAACGTGTACTAAAGTGTTGGTTAATTTGTCACAGAAAATCATGCCTTTAAAAGGAGTAGGATGCTCAGTGAAGGTAAAGGGGCTTACTCTGCATTATTTATAGAAGTCATATGCCATTACTTGCTTGACAAATACTGTTTCTCGCAGGTTGTTATGGTTTTGGTTTGTTGCTTTGCATTTTTTTAATAGACTGAATATTAAGATTTTATCACAATACCATTCTTAATAGTGTAGAACAGTCAAAATCTTTGACCTGCCATTTGTTCATTTCACCTGTAGGTATTTATGAAACCATTTATGTAACAAACTGCTTGGAAATTGTTGGGTTTATTATCATTCATCAGTATTCTGCACAGATCCCACTGAAGCACTGCGGTTTGGACAGTGCACCACAGTTTTCTTAAATGAGTGACTGATTTCTTTACTCTTGCAATGGACAGGTTGTTCTTCATGATTCACAATTCTCTTCAGTCAGCTGCATGTTTCACATTATCGTGGGCAAGCGACATGCACGTGTTGATGCAATTCTTTTTTCCGGCTTGATAAAATATGCTTTGATTTATCACTGTTCTAAGCTGTGGTGTTCTGTCTTCCCTTAGGGATACGATGATGGATATGGGGGTGAATATGATGATCCAAGCTATGAGGCATATGATAACAGTTATGCCACCCAAACACAAAGGTAAGCATTTGTGCAATTAAATTATTTCTCCAAAGTACACTTTTTTTACCTTAGTTTTTCATGTAAATTTCCTGGTTTAATTTATACAGTAAATTTTACAGAATCTCAGGGTACTTTAGAAAGCTATCAAAAAGTAATAACAACAGTCAGAGTTTATATACAGGGATTCAGATGAAGCAAAAATGTATGCAGCTATGCTTTTAACACTGGTGCAAATTAAGTGTATTTTTTTAACAAGCGATTACATCATTTTCTTATTTGATGTTGTTCTAAACTTGTTTGTGCCCTTTTTTCATCCTTTACTGGTGATAAGTTGTGAGGGGTATTTCATACTTACAGCTTTTACAATGTTTTGGGAAAAAAACAGAAGGAAATGAAAAAAATATTTGTGATGGTAACCTGTTTCTGGTTGGCATCCGCCATCAGGGTGAACCATAGAAGGGAGTCACATGCCAGAAGTAAGGCTGAAACTATCTGTTTTCAACCAGTTATTTTATAAGCAAGTCTCAAAATCTATAAGTTTAGAAATTTATTTTTTGTCCTTGTGATGTGGAATAGTAGGAAAAGGCTACGTTCAAATTTGTATTGATTTGTGTCAATAAGATAAGGCAACAAAATTTTTCCCTTTTTTTATGTACATACACCTCACACACTCATCCATTAACTTGACAGTAGCTGCATGTTTATTAAATATGGAATGGCATCTTTTTCACATTTAAGCTAAAGGATAAAAGGGTCCTTCAGCCAGTTATTCAGAAAGTGCTCTTGTGCATTGCTATAAGTTACTTGTAAGGTTGTGGAAAGGCAAATGAAATTTTAACAAGAAAAGACACAGATTTTTAACTGAGATAGTGTGGTTCTCACTGAGCAAGAAAGTGATGTATACATATAGAGTTCTGTACTCCCAAGGCCAGAGGACCCTAAACTTGCTTTTTTGTTTAGCCATCTTTTTCGCTGAATGTTTTGCTGATGTAAATGCTTGTCAGAATTATGTTCAGCTACAGAACCACTGTAGTGAGTGATACTTCAGTGGATGAAAAATACTTTATAAGTATTTTTATATTTGGTGAAATATATTTAAAAGGATTTGTCACACCTAAATGTGAACCCATCAAGTATACTTTAACAGGTTCAAGTAATTATACATTACTGGCTGCACCCATCATGTCGTTGTGTAGGTAGGTATTATTGTTGTCAAATGTACGTCAATGTTTTTTAAAAGAAATCAGCTCATCTTTCGCTACAAGAGTGAATTGTCACAGGAGATACTGCTTCTGATGTAAAAACAATATTTAGTTGGAAATCTCTTGCTATGACATTGCTTTATATCATCTGAATTAACCTGTGATTTCTTTGCAACTTGATGTCCCAGGCAACTAAATGACAAATATATCAACTTTATGGGGAGTGTATTATAATGCAGCCAGGACTAGTTGTGATAATTTGATACAAAGAAGAAAATGTATAGTCACATAGTTTAGTCAATTAAACAGCTATTAAGTTTAGTCATCAGATATATTTTCTAACAATTTGAGCGACCTCCAGGATACCTGTTTAAAATCTCCAACTAAAACATTTCCTTTTGAAATATATGACAAGACGTGGTCATACTTACCTATGTTGAGTGACACTTAATGCCTCAAGTAGCCTATTGATTTCAAAGAGAGTATTTTTAGAGCTACATGCTTCTCATTTCAAAGATTTAAAGAACGAACGGACCATTAAATACACTTTTTTTTATTTCTGCTCCTTATTGGCCATTTAGCTTCATAGAAATGTCTGCTTACTGAGCCAAAAATAAAAATAATAATACAGTACAATGAAATAGTATGCTCAAAATATTCAGTTAGATGCATATTTCAAAATGTAGTCTCCAAGTCTCAGATCTTGCTTAATAGTATACTCCAGTTATATGAGACATATCATGTGCACACCTAACAAAGAAGATAAGTAGTACTGCTCCAAAGTACTTACTCATCTCATCTGGTGTGTCATTTAAAGGAAAAAATTAACAAAGCTTGCCAACAATGTCTGTGCTCTGACAGAAAATTATCATTGCTTCCCTCTGCTGGGATTGACTGAAATTCTAAAGCATGAGATGAGAAGAAACTGTAGTTAGTGGGTTAATGCAGAGTACCAAAACTTCTGTTCATGTTAAGGGCAGAATTTCCCAATGCTTTTTATGGCTTATTAGGGAATGAATGTGGAAATTCTTAGAGATGGTACATACTTTTGTCTGTCTGTCTTGCTGTGCATGTTGACCAAGCCTTATTCTCTTCATTGCTTCAAAAAGAAGAACATGTTGGGATGGAGGGTCATGAACAGACAGGGCGGATGGTCTGTAGTGATACTCTGAGATCAATCTGACTTCAGTGTGCTTTAGAGCAGAGCTCCTAGTAAATCATGCCTTGTTCCCCTGCTCACCCCATGCACGGAGAGAAGATTGAGTTTGGGCAGCCTGCCACCACCACCCGTGTTACCCCTGCCTTGTCTTCCATACCTTGTGTCTGCTTCTCATTTTTCTCATTTGCCAGAGAAACCACTCCCATATATACTTCATTTAAGGAGCCTTAGTCCTTTGTTGTCCAAGAGGTCTGATTTAGAATTTTGCCAATTAAGCTCTGCCAACAGCAGAGAAAATGAGCACAGTATCAACATGCATGGTGCTGCAGCATAGAAGTATGGTTTAGTAGAAGGAGCACCACAAATACCAATCCCTAAGACTATTCAGATTCAACTGTACTTTAGTACACAATTACCTAAAAACTTGTACTAAAAGTCAGGGATGGTGTTGCAGATCCAACAATATACTTGGTATAGGTCCTTCTCTAATGGACTTTATGAACTTCTCTGGACAGAAAGCTCTGTCCTTCATGACAGCAGTCTGATTTTTAGGCTGAAGCTAGGGGGATGGGTTCACCTGTGGAAGAGGTCATGACAGAGTCTCAGAATCAGGCTGGAATGAAACCCACAGTAAGTCTGCATGTCTGAACAAGCTAAGAGGCATCTCAAGCAAAGAAGCAACTTGAAGAAAGAGAAAAGCAGGACTCTCACTCAGGTAAGTACCACCTGTACCTTATTAAGTTGCAGAGGCTTTTTTTAGAAACAAGACAATTATGGGTTATGACAGTCTACATTGCACGGAGATATGTCTAGCTTTAAATAGCAGAAGATGTATTTGTGAAGCCGCTTTTTCCCTCCTTATGTTCCTGCCCCATACTGACAACCCAGAACACAAGATGGAACCTCAGGACAGATTTAAATGAACTGTCTGTCCTTTCCAACTGAGTCTGTAAGCATTATTTCCAGAATTCTGTAAAAGACTACGTGTTTTCTGAGAACATTTAGAAGCCTTACTCATGTGAGAATTTTTTTCATACAGATGTCAAAATACATTTTTAAGGTAATTACAATGAATGCTTTGTCCAATACCAAAAGAACAAGGAAGCAACCATATCAGTGGGCAGAAGACACCAGATCTGACATACTTCCCATGGGCAATATTGCACTGTAATACGAATTTCTCAGTGAAACCTTGTTTTCCTGTCTCTTCCCCTCCTTTCCATCTAATGTGAAGATGGATCTTGTTGATAAGAACGTCTGCCTGTTCAGACACACCATGGGATATTCAGAAGTTGTTAAGTTCATACACTACTCTCTATGTACTTGAAAGTAAGGCAGAGGACACTCAAAACCTCTCTGCCAGCTAGATTTACCTCCCAAACCTCTAGTCTGACAACTTTATTTAAAAATATAAACATATTATGCAAAATGGTAGAAGTGTTAATTTCCAACTCAGCTGTAACACAGAAAATGTAGGAGAATCCTGTTAGCTTTCAAAATACAATAATACACTTTTTGATTTTCTTACCAGGAACTTTTAAGTCTGTTGAACTATCACCACTGTCCAGGATTCATGGACTGAGATCACTAGATCACCAGAAGAAAAGGATGCAAAGTTTTGTTAGGAGATGTAGAAGATCAGACTCTTTGGTTACTCAGAGGCTGTTAGGCATCAGACTGTCCCACATGCAAAGTGTGGCCAGACTCCTCAGCCAAGACCAGCTGAATAATTTGGTGGAAATGGATCATTTGCTGATGAATTATGATGGCCAACAGAGCCATCTTCAGCTAGGCAACCACATCTGCAGTCATCTCCACTGGCCTTTGTGTCTCTGCCAGCACCAATAGTTTCATTTCAAAGATACCATGTCTCACAGCCAAAAAGAGGTACCAAGGAAACCTGAGACTGACTGGCTGGTCATGGGATGAACCAGGAAGGGTATATTCTCTTTAATCCACTTGTGCCAAACTTATTGAGCCATGTGAAGTGTAAACAGTGGTGCCCAACAAGGAAGAGCAAAGGAAGCCAATGATTTTCTGATGAAGCTTCAAAATTGAGTTTGATATTATTTCCCTGTTCCGCAATGACTGCCATGAACACTCACCCATCAATCCATTCTGGTTTTTATGACAGGTAGATGGTATATTTGCAATGACTTTCAGGTCTGGTTGTCTGGCTTTTTATTCTGCGTTTTTTCTGTATGGCTTTTGTTAAAAACATAGTTCAGCAGAAAAATGAGTTGCCAAGTGTGTTCTATCTAAAGAAAGAAGAGCTTATGACTCCCACCTTAGGCTGTAAATAGACTTGTAAATATCAGGAAACCCATAACTTACTGACAAGAAGAATAAATAATTCAGTGATAAAAGACAGATGAAAATAGTGCACAACATTGCTGTTACAGATTCCATCCCACAGCAGTACAAGCTTTATGATGGCATGTTGTCATCCTTGCTGTGACTGCAAGATGACATAGGTAAAAGACATTTCTCAAGCCTGCCTGCACCTAGCCTCACTAATAATAATAACAGTAACCCAATTTTTGGACCTTGAAGCAATTCTTGGCAAAATATTTACTGTTAATCTTGCAAACAATTTATGTAATGCTTTAGGCAGCAGTCCTCTGGACAGACATTTCATGCTGGTATGCCAATCGTTTTGGCCTAAGAACATCTTTTTAGTCTGTCAAACTCACATTTCAAACCCATCCTGCATCTGCTGAGCTAATAATCAAACTTCTGTTTCTGATGCAGAATTGGCTATGTCATCTTCGAATTTCCCCTTTAAGATGTTAATGGTAGTACAGAATTTAAGCTTTAACAAAAAGAAAGAGAGCATTAATATATCTGGAATAAATTCTACGTTCTTGCTGGATTTGAAGACTGACAAACATTGTCATTGCTAAAATGAAATTATCTTAGAGGACTGGAGAAGAAAAAAAGGTGCAGAAACAGAGAATTTCAAGTGGACTGATATCTTTCATTTCACTGAATTGTGTTTAATTCAAGAGGTACAATAATACCTAAAGCTGCCCTGTTATGTTTGAAGTCCAATTCAACATCTGTTTCTCAATAGTAGTAACAGAAGTAAAAGGACAAAAGTGCTGTCTGTGTTCACTATGCTGCTATAGAAAATAGATAATATTTTCAATGTTCAATGTAATTTTATCCCAGTAGCTATCTGTTTGTAGCAATGCCTGTCCATTCAGCCTCTGATAGGTGCTACGTTAGTCTGATTACTCATACCCACAGAAAATGTCAAGAGAATATTCAGCCGCTGAAGTTGAATATATGAGAAGTTATTGACTTTGAAAAGAAACTGTTTTTGCTGGTTATTGTTTCTGTTGCAAAGATCATGTTACCTACTCCAAAGCCTATGTTTATAGCTTCTTTTTTTCCGCAGTGTGGGCTGCTAGTACAGGAGCTTTAGGGATCACTTACTTATTTCTGATCTGATATGCAGTACAACATGGACCACAGTTCAGTCCATGTCACTTATGTGGCTTACAGTACAATCACATCAGCGCAAAGCCATGCTGCAAAATGATTTAGGAAGAGTATTTTATCCAGTTGTATCTGCAAGAATTATTTGCATCAGCAGGGTGTATTGCCTGAGCTCCAGTTCATCCTGGTTATCCTTGCTTGACCTCCAGATATCAAGGTACTGTATGTACATCTGTTTCTGAAGATGAGTTTCTCAAAGCAGTGATACAAGTAAAATAACAGTCTAGTACCCTTGTAAAGTATAAGTTTCAGGTGGGTTTACATGTTCCTTGGTGAACTCTAGTCAGAAGTCGCACTGTTTTCAACTACTTGCTTTGTGAAAAGTTCCAGCAGATTAGTTGTGAACTATCCATAGTTAAATGAAAGAATTTTGTCCTTAGTTTAAAAACAGTGGTTAGACAAGCCGGAAAATAATCATTAATTGAATTAGTAGATTATCTCATAGTTAAATATTTTGGTGATAAAATCCGTGGTTTTCAGACTTCTGTATCACTATTAAAATATTACTTTGTAGTAAAATACATAGACACATAAATATGGTCCAGGCTGCAATAGGTAGAATAGTTACACTGCGATATTCATTATTTTTTTCTCTACTACTCACTCTTTCACTTTTTAAGCACTGTGCATTGTATTTATATTTTGCTATATTTTATTTTGGCTATGTGCTTATATCTGCCTGTCCATAAATAAAGATTTCCCTGTATTTTATTTCCAATCTGTTGAAATCAATCAAGGCAGGAAGCCTGGAATATGACATTTTATGTATCTTCACAGCAATCTACTTAGGGCATTTATCATCAGAAACTGTTTTCAAATGCCACTTCTCATTTATTTGATTCGATGAGCAAAGTGGAATCAAATTTCACTACTCTGAACTAGAGAAAAGTTTTTCCTCTAAAACTGTCCTTTCCTTTGCAAAAACTGTGTCTGCAGACATTTGGTATTAAACAGTTAGTCACAATTCTGTATCTATAGGAAAATGACAGTGGAATGTAGAATAAATAAATAGAAATTGCCATGTGAAATTAAATGGCAGATTGGTTTCTAGTTCATATTTTGCAAAAGTTCAGAAGTCATCTTGAAATTATGTTGGCTCTCCTATCCTATGCTTGTATGACTTTACTGCCATAATGGTTTATAATACTTTTAAATTCATATTTTAGTAGCATAAAATTAAACCTCCAAAAATGCTGGAGACAGTTGAATCTAGTTTAACTTCAGGTATGTTGTAAAGTACTAAATAAATCCAGGAGTTTGGTAATGGAGATATTCTCCTCTGTTAAAAATATTGGATACAGTCAAAATTGAGTATTCAGAAAAAGGGAGACTTTATCCACTAAAATGTTCACCATATTATTCAATTAGTTCTAAAGAAGTATTGAGTAAAGGACTATATTTGTGATTTAAGGCCGAATCCTGTAAGTTCCTATATTCAAAAGATTTGTCATCTTCCCTATAATACAATGCTCTATTAAATAAAAATGTTTCAGTAAGTTTCAAATTCCTAGGTTAGTTTCTTTATTCACACATGTCCACAATGAGATACTATTTTGTAAAAACGTCATATATTGTAATTCATGTGAATGCAGATCTTGCTCACCTCTCTTCCAGGCAGAAATATACTGCTTTCTGTAAACAGCTTTTCTTTTATGGCCAACTGTGTGTTAAATCCTGCTGCCTCCCTCCCTCATGTAGGAGGAAGAAGCTTTACAAACACAGTCTTACATAAAACAACTGCAGTGACATTAGACTGGATCCTGTTAGCACAGGAACTGAATATTTGATGGTACCAGTTATTGATGTAGGATGTTGGAAACAGCAAAGATTACTGAACACAAATTATATTGGGAAAGAAGGAGATAATTTTATATAGACCAAGAGTTCAAAGGATCCATTTGAGGATGTGAAAAAGAGACTTGTCTAAAATATTGAATCCCACCTCTAAAATATTAAATACCACTTCTAGGGATCTTTGTGAGCCATCCTGGGCATTAGCTTGACTCAAGAATCTTGTCTAAAGGTAACCCTGACTGGGAAATATCTCTAAGGAGGGATAAAGGTTCATTCATCTATACCTGTTGCTGATTGCAAACTGTCAAAGGCTGGGAATCCCTCCTCAGAGAGTTCCAATCCCAAACCACAGTATTGGTTCACTCTCACATTGTTGAGTACTACAACACGAAGATGGAAGTATGTCAAATTATTTTTACTTCTTCAAAGGCTAGTGTATAAGTTTTTAGCCTATTTCATTATGAGTCTGAACTTGGAACTTCACTGGCATCAGCTGAACCTCTACTTTGAACCAATTCATGTAGTTCAGAAAAGAAGCCTAATTATTATCTAATGGCAGAGTTACAATTCCAGTGATTTATCAAAAGCCTCTAAATTAGCCATCTCCTTCCCAAACATTTCCCAATAAAATACTCTTATATTATACTAACATATACTCTACCAGTTAAAAAGTACAATTAGAAAAGAAAAAAAGTGTCTTAACAGGAAAATATTATCTGCTAAATCTAAATTAACAGGTTTTACTAAAGACTTTCCATTTCTTAGGATCTTTTAGGATAGACTACAGAACACACTTCTGTACAGATTCACTCATTAGCAGTGTTTAAAGAAGATGAACTCTTTCTTGTACCTTTCTGCTTTGGCTTTAGAGAGCCCATTGTGTGTCTGCAACCACACTTGAAAATAAAAGCTTAGATGCGTCCTTCACCAGAAAACAAAATCAAAGAACAAAAAGAGAGAAAGGAAGAACAAAACAAAGAAACACACACAACCAAAGAGCACAAGGGAACAAGAAGTACTTCTGTTCTTCAGTTCTTGCAGTGTTCTGCTGCCTTATAGTACTGCAGCTGTAAGAGCAGCCAGGGAGCCAGATGGTGATATTGATAACCCAGGGTCTCCTGCCAGCAGTTTCGTGCAGGTGCAGGAAGAGGTTGCTCAAAGGCTAATGCAGTCTATTCATTAATGTCATGTTTTCCTGTACCTAACCCCGGTGATCTCTGAGTGGTGAACATCATGCTTCCCTTGGGTAGCTTGTTGACCTAAGAGTCAGGCTCTTGTGGCTTCAATCTTAACACTTTCGTTTGTGGTTGTCAGCCCAAACCACTTTAAAGTGCTATTCTCTACAGGATTTTAAGTAAAAAGCTGTGTGGCTTCCCATGGGTGTTGACACAGTCAAACTGGAATTCATGTTTTTACACTAATATCAATTGGAAAAAGTCCCAGCTAACGAGAGGTGAAAAGTCTTTGTTGGCTTTAAAGGCTGCCATTTAGTCTCTGTATTTGAGCCTTCATCGTATCATAGGAGCCTCAGATAATACAGTTTGAAAGGCACTAAAGGACTCTTACCTCTCAAAAACAAGCATCTTGTGCTGGTTTGGGGTTTGGGTTGTTTTTGGAAACTGATCCAGCTTTATCAGCATGAAGAGAAGAGATCACAGTTTATGGAAACTTTAATTTCAAATCTCTAAAATGAACATGTTCAAGAATATTAACCAAAATGAAAAGTTAAAAAAATTAAGCATAAATAGGTAAAGATTATAAACATTTCCAGTATATGTATTATTAATCTCCTTGGCCACAGAATAGGAATTAGGCAGGTCATATATCTGTGTTGTAAATATTTCTTATAGAGAAAAATTACATCAGAGTTTCTCATATACAAACCCAATTAAACTGCTTGTAAGATACTTCGCCCTGTGTATATCAATTTTTCCATGAGTGCTGCCAGTAGAAGGTTACTAAAGTGTAAGTCATAGAACATCAAGACCTCTATGTTCCAGAAATCTGATGTTAAAGTATAGTGCAAATAAAAACTGAGCAGTTGGTAATGAGTTAATCCTGTCTGAGTTATAAAATGTGTTGCATCCTGCTTTCAGGTGGGTGCCTGTACTCTTAAGTAAATTACATTTTGTGTTGCTTGCACGTAATGAATGCTAATGATAGATAATGGCGTTTTGTTTCCAATTAGCACTGCCAAGAGAGTCAGTGGTTTCTAGAGCTTATGATCACTGTATTTTCCAGGAACAGTCTGAGTACTATAAAATTATATAAACAAGTATTATTTATGCTGAATGTATTTGCTGATTGCTTCCTTTTCAGTTGGCCATAATGCAAATGGAACTACATCTCTCTGTAGTTCAGTAATTTAAAAAAAAAGAACCTCATATTTGTAAAGCCATAATCTATCACACATTTTTTTAAAATATCGCCCATTGTTTGCTTTGCTATAAAACAGAGGAAAATGTCTACAACAACATGCATATAATAGATTATGGTGATTATTCAGAGAGGTTGAAAATAAAGCAGATGAATGGATAAGTCGTTTGACCCATAAAATATGAGTTTAAGTCTGGTATTTCATAGTAAGAAATAAGTTTTATTCACTTACATATTCTTCAAAACACTTTTCAGTATGAGTTGGCAAGGAAATTGAAATGCCATTTGGGCTCAAATCTATGAAAAAAGACGCTATATTCTGGGAAATAAAGTTGGAGGAGTTAGATGATGACAATCATATTGTGCTATGAATGACATGTTTTCAGGAATGTGTTGTGTTGTGCTGCAGACATCAAATATGCGATATGTAACAAATTACTTCCTTTTTATAGTTGTAATACAGTTTGTTTCTTATTTTATGATTGTTTGTATATTAACTTAGTATTCTGTTGATAGTCTGTTTCAGTTCAGAATGTTCAGTGCAGGATTTTTATCTCACATCCTTATTATCTCTATGATTGTGTGTTTCTTTCTCAAATAAAAATGTACAATACCAATAATGTAGCAATGAATCTTTTACCTGCTCTTGCAGGTCTTGTGTCCTGCGGGATGTCATGTTGATGGGTAATAGCTCAAGGCCCTCATCAGTGATCACTGGCAGCAGGACTGCTGTTGATAAGTTACTGGGCTTTTGATTGGCCTCCTTTTAAAGGTAACATTTGAGGCAGCTGTTTTGCTTTGCAAAAACGTACCAGAAAGAAATGTTAGCATCTTATCTGCTGCCAGAAGATAGGAGTTCTTGTGTTCCTTTTCTTTTAACACCACTCACTAGTCCAACACCCTCCTCTACCCAGGAAAGCAGGCAGTGTGCCAAAACGCAGCTTCTAAAATTAGTTTTTCATGCCGCTATCTTTCAGGGCTGGGTGGTATGTCATGTGTCTGTTCTGAACAGTGCAAATCATTTCTTACATTTAAGCCATGAGGTTTGTAGCTATGACTAGGTAAATGATTTAACCCTGATGCTGCAGTGCTTTACTTCACCTTACATAATCCTGTAATTTTATTTAATTGGCTACTTAAATAATTGCAAAATAGTACAGAAGGAATATTGTGTTCCACAAATAAAAGATGTATTCTTCCTGTTTGTTTCTTGTACCATTTCAATAGGAGGGTTTGTATATTTAGATAACTAATTTTCAAGCAACTGGATGGTTTCCACTATCTGGGAAGTCTTGACAGTGATTGTGTCCTGTAGAGCTTGGTTGGCATTGGGAAAAGTCTTCAATGAAGTGTTAACTTAATTTCATTCATGTTATTCTTACGTCCATTTTCTGCAACTGCTTTAGCGAATGAATTTCATCTCTCTGAGATACTGTCATTGTAAGTCATTTACTCACATGAATGACTTCTGACTAAATTACTGAATTAATGTACAACAATTATAGTTACATTTTCAGTTAAAAAAAAAAAAAAACCACAAAGCAAATCCATGGCTATTTGTAGTCAAAAACTATGAGAGCTATCCCTAGCCATTCAGGGGATGACATGACCCAAGTCAAAAACAGCTTGACTGTCAGTTATCAGATACATGCAATCAGTGTTCTCAAGTGAGATAAAGAATATGAATCATTCTCAGAAATTATTCCAAGAATAGTTATGGATAGCTATTAAGTTCAAGAAATTAAAAATCTGATTACAGGCTGTTTGTGAACAAAGTTGAAATTAGGTTAAGAAAATAATTGTTATAGATTGCTTGTTTATCTCTATTGCACTCCTGAAATATTTCTACTTGTACTCCACTGTCAACTAAGCTTCTCTCTCAAGTGTAAACTAATATTTTTAAAACAATAATCCAATACAGAAAATGGCCTGAGCACTAATGTTATAATTATAGCAATATTGAACTGCTTGCCTGCTTCTGTTCATTTTGCAAGAGTCTGTCTCACACAGTGTCCAGGGAAAAAGAAGCAGAAGTAACAACAACTAAAAACTGTCAACAGAGAAAGTGTTACATTTTCTGTTTGCTTCACTGCAGACTGAAGAAATACAATATAGAGGGGTGCATGGAGTTTGCACATTTTTCTGGGCAGAGACTGATTCTTGTATGTTTGCCTGTTACCTAAGAATAGAAGTAGCCTGATCTTGATTTGGTACCAGATACCAAAAACATAGTGTAAACTGTAAATGATAATAGCAGCGAAAGAAAAATGTGAATAATTCCCTTTCCATTTAATTATGTCTCAGAGGCTGAATTTTCTGAATGCCCACTCCACAAAATAGCTGGGCATTGCTGATTACCAAGATGTAACTATTATCTGAAATACTTTGATAACATGTTAATATGACTATACATAATTTTTGAAAACGGTGAAAAATGAGCTTGAGACTGTTAAGTGCGATTTCGCACTCCTAGACCCTTGTTTCTTTCCGTTTGAGTTTTATTGATCACTGTATAAACCTTTCCATGGGGGTCCAATAACTACATAAGGAAAAAGGCTGTGGAGAATCAAATTTCCCTCTACAGGCAGTGGGGAACATGCTTTCTTCTTCAGGATCAAAGCTGAAAACCTCTCAGTGTTTTTGGTAAAGTTAAGTAGTTTACAGGTTCTACATCATACAATACAGTCAGCTTTGTGACAACAAACTATGCTGAGTTTGGTAATGCATAAATGTTCAGAATTACAGGTAAATGGGGATGACACCTCTTTAGTTTGTTTAACAACAGTGATGCAGTGGTCTTTTTTCAGATCTCATTTTTGCAAATAGAATTTCTCTCAATCTTTGTCACATCTCCAGGTTTACATATCTAGGATCAGATTTGTTTTATGTTGAATGGATAAGAAATGTGATGTACTGTATGATAGCTTTTATTGTCACTGATACTTTTTTTTTTATATCTTTAAATATTCACTATGCCTGAAACTAGCTGGACTATGCTATCATGTCAAAGTGTTAAAATGTCTTTTATTTTGTGAGTTCTGTTTTTGTTTTGAGTTGGTTACCCATGATAATAGTGACATGACTATCTGAATCTGTTACAGTGTGCCTGAATATTATGACTATGGTCACGGAACAAGTGAAGAGGCTTATGACAGCTACGGTAAGATCTATTCTATCTTCTGCAAATATGTGAAATCAAAGGAAAATATCTGTCTCTGGAAATTCAGAAATTACTTCCTAAACTTTTCTTTATTTCTCTCATTTTGCAAAGAACAAACAAAATAGATTTGTGTAACTTTAGGGTAAGTTTTGATGTAGGACCAGCAAATTGGACTAATGAATTTCAAGCAAAATTACAAAGCCAATTACTCATAGCCACAGGTCAGTTTATCAGCAACACAAAACTTTATATTAGTGTTTGAATATCTTTCACAGTGTTAGACTTCAGTCTGCTTGATGTGCCTACAAAACTGTGCATCTGCTGCTGTCATGCATCATTTCAACCAGCAAGGTTTGTGAGATTCAGAAATATAGCCTTAATCAAAGTGGAAAGAAGGAGAGGATGCTTTATCACCATGGGAACCTCTACTGCACCAAGATAAAGGAGTATCTCATGGCGCACTAGGCAGTGTGAGTAGAGGGAGGGCTGTAGCCTGTGCACTCCTCCACCGGGTCTGAGCTGGAACAGTTCCACTTCCTGGGTACAGGGGCCATGAAAGGAAGATAAGTGTAGCTCCCTTAAGTATAAACCATTTTCTAGATCTGTTGTTTGCTACCAGTGACATATTTCGATAACTAGTCTAGACCATGTTTTTCTTTTAATAATTATCAGTACATTGCCTCAGGTGGCACAGTGAATCTCACTCAGAGATTTTCACTGAAATAAAGCTGACTACTGTTGGCTTAAAGAGTGACCCTAATACTCAGCAGAGATGTCATGCCTGATTTACTGCTTCGAAAGTATCCTAAGTCTACATAGTGACTTCCACAGCATTGTGAAAATGACAGCTGCTGGAAATGATGCTGCAAATGAAAGTTACACTAAGGGGTTATATAAGGGTTGCTGCTTGAAATGAATAATTTTATTCATGTAGCTGTGAAGCAAATGTCATAATACAAACTTGCAGTTTCCTTTGTATTGGTACAGAAATAGACATTACTGAGACGTTGTCAAAATGATTGCATTACATAATCAGAAATAACTGATTTTTTTGTACAATCAGTACTCACAATATATTTGGATGATTCAATGTGCAGTCAAGCACATTTTCAATGCTAGTCAAGTAATAATAATAGTGTATCCATATGAGTGTGAATGGTTCAGTTACCCTTTGTTTTGCTTCCTTTTTGCACATACATTTTTAATAGCTGTAGTGGAAGATCCTTAGTCCTGTCTACACATCCCCTCTCCACTGCTGTCCTGAATGCACTGCTAAGCTTTTGGGCAATGCAAAAAGAATAGTCTGAGCTCAGCAGTAAGAATTACTCACTGTTTAACTTTTAATTACACTCCACCATGCTGAATCTCCATGTGTTTGAGCAAGACATTTAAAGTAGTGTCACTTTCCTTCCAATCCCTCATTTGTAAAACTAGAAGAATATTACTTGTTTTCCCAGCAGGGATTTTGAATGGACTAATTAGCTAAGGTTTACAAAGGGTTCACAGAGTGGCAGCATCATGACTAAATTTATGCTCTGCATGAAGCTCCTTTTTTTTTTTTTTTTTTTTTCCCATTCAGCAGCTGAAACAAACCCAATATGCCTAGTTTTCCTTTGCTAGACTTAAAATACATGGCTGATAACTGTGGACTTGCTTTGTTTTTTGTTTGAACTATTTTCTGAGTTGGTATTTGCATACAGAGATCTGAGTGTTATCAATAACCTGGACTAAACTTGAATAATATTTCAAATTGCAACTTTGCTACTTTCTGAAAGCGGATACATTTATATATAACTGTTTATGCTACTCTTGGTTCACTTACTTTAGGAAATGAGTAAATTTGCCAGTTTCATGCCTTGGAAATCTGTGCAGGAACTTCTGTCATTCCTAAGTCACCACTGTTTGTCTGGGGAGGTAATCTGAGTACACTGAGCTATAGAGCTATAGAATACATGCTTAACTTCCTCAGTTTCTGTCTTCTTGCTGCATATACTGATGTTCTCTCTGCATCTGATCTATAACCCCTTCTTATCCTCTCCTAACTTTACCCTAATTCTCTGTTTCCATTTCTCTACATTTTCAGGATGTTTTATAACTCATTTCAAGTCTCCTGAATCCATCCCACTGTATTAAATCAGCTGCCCCTTCACTTTTCACCATCCTGTAGAAATTAACACTTTTTCTTTCGAGACCTTGTTTTGCCTTTCATAACAAGGCTATACTCCTCTTTTACAATTCTTTCTGGCACACCTCTGTAACTCCGAATTCTCCCAAATGCTGAATAAGACCACAGACAAATGAAACATGAATATAGTCTTGTTGTCAATTATTAGGTGTTTTGTGCAACAACTTGTCCTTTCTCCCTTATCCTTTTCAGTAACAATATCTGAATTATCAAAAATTTACTAACTTGGCATTTTTTTATGCTTTGTTCTATGCATCATCTTGCTTCCAACTTACCTTTAGGGAGGACAGTTTTGAATCCTCAGAAGGTTTCTTTCATTTTTCATGAAGCAGATTCAATGAAATAGTAATGCTACTCCATACTTACAATCTTTTAAAAGTATAAAATAGAGTTCTCTGTAGCTTCTTAAGTATAGAGCACAATATTAATCCTGTAAGAGCTGCCTGCTATGACTTTTCTTGCTATCTGTAGTCCTGAAAAGTGGCAGGTGGTTTCTTCTCTGCTCATGGGTTCTTCTCTGCTCCTTTTAAAAGAACTTGTGGAGAATTCTGACTGGAGAAACTGTTTCCTCAGAGGATCATAAGATTTATGTATTTACGGATTTTTCACAGTATGGTTCCAAAATCATAGGGGTGTTTCAGAGCAGAGCACACCTGAACACCATTTAATTCTCAGGAAGTTCACATGTCTTTGATTAGATGGAAGTACTAAACAAGGAAGAACCTAAGTCACTTGTCATAGGCTGGGCAAGGTGGACTCCTAAACAGTATTCACTGATGTAAAATCTATGGATTTACTTAACTATCTTAACTCCTTGTTCAGTTTCTTTTGTGAAGGTCAGTAAGAATTTCATCCCCTCCAAATCCAGCCAAGGAATCTCCCAAGATAATAGGAAGATCAGGGGTGTATGTAAAATTGCACTGCTTTCCATGACTAGGGGATGCTCCATGAATGAAAAATTGCAGTACAGAGCCCCCTCATGAAGTTAGACACTTAAGCTCTGTTGTGATTTGACATGCTTGTCACCCAGTCTCTCAGAAGGATCAAAGTAGAGACACTTCAAAGCATTCCCTGCAGCAGTCTCTGAGCACATGGAAATACAGTATTCGGGAATTATGAGATTCCTACGAATTTTTTATAAGATCAGGATTATGCAGTTACAGCCAGAGAATTTTGAGGATCTCTGTTCCAGGCTGAGGAACATAAATTTGGGACATATGCCTGAAAATCTTGGGGATGTAACCCTTATAGGCTTGTTTGTGGGGGTTGTAAATATCTTTAGAAGGCAGTTAAAAATAAAAAATCAGTCATTTAGAGTACTGTACAAATTTTCAAAAATGTGAGGCATCCTCACCTCTAATCACACTCAACAAACATTTTCTGTCACTGAAGGTTTTGATACCTGCAGATAAGTCTAAACTAAGGTAACGGTGTCATGTTAATTTGATGCTCATATTATAAAAGAGAAGGCATGAAATTGGATTAATTTATGAACAAAAGGTTTATATTCTTTGCTCTCATTATATGTTAGTAATTTTGTGGCTTCCCTTCTGGCACTGTTGTCATCTGAAGAGATATCTCGTGAAGACACGAATTTAATGATTTGTCTTACAAATCAATCAGGATAAAACATACACCTAAAGTTCAGTAACTAAGAATATTTCCTGCACATATGGAATGTCATGCCCAGCTCCAAAAAGCATCTTCCCTGGACAAGATCACTGTAAATAAAAAACCCTTTGTAGTCGATTCATGTTCTCATTTCTTTTTCCTCTTCCCTATTGTTTATTTTTAGAGGAAACAATATTATTGATTCGAGGGCTGTGTTGTGTTAGGCCACATTGGAGATATCTGAGAAGAGTATATGACTTGCAGGCAAGGCAGAACCAAGAATCTGTATTCATTACATCTGACCTGCTTCACTCTTTTTTCATCTGAATCCTTTTTTGCCCTTGTACTGATCAGAGCATTCCAAACTTTATCAGTGGCTCTTTCTGTCTTAGCTCTCCCAAAGGCTGGAGACTCCAGTGGTGAGCTCTGCCAGTTGCTGCTGCAGAAGGTTCAAGAGGCTTCTGCCCCTGCTTCCAAAGGGAGACTGCCATAGCAGTGAGAGTGTGCCTCTTGTCAGATGCCGCAGTTCACAGCCTGGTGCATATCTTGCTTTGTGTATTAACTGAAAATTATGGCCATTATTGCTTTTATGTCAGGTCATGAACTGCAGTATCTGAGAGACCAGCACACTCAGACTCCCTGTTGCTACTACCAAAAAGCAGAAACCCTAGCTAGAGAGTGAAAGGATAGGTTGAAGTCTATAACCTCCTAAACCATCACAATTAAATTAGGTTAACACCATCTGCAAAAGGCCTTAGGCAAGAGTTAGGAAGGTTAATCTGTAGCTTGCCACCTGCACAAAGAGGAAAGACATAAATAAGCTCCAGTCACATTACTGCTGCTTTTCAGGAGAAGCTTGCAAGGCTTTTTACTGCACATTCTGCCATTGGATTAAGGAGACATTATTTAAGTATTTTGTGTCTTCGCCAAAAATTTTCAGCTGTTTAGATTTTCTCAAATGACCATGTTTTTTTGGAGCATATTCTACTCCAGTTTAGCAACAGGTAGTTGTAAAGAACTGGGTATTTGGTTTTAGGATAATTCCATCTTTAATTAAAATTGGAGAGTGTAAGTGTTTGGTGTAATGCCTTTTAATGCAAGACATCATTTAAATTGTAAAATGCTGTCACAATGATTTAACTATTTCACAAATAATCCCCTGCCATTTGCTCCATTTAAGAGCTTTGCAATTGTTATAACAATTATTTTGCTAAGTAATCCTCTACAGAGATGGCACTTCATAAACAAATACTTTATAGAGCTTTATAGCTAACAACAAAAAAATGTACATCAATATTCCACTACACTTTTATTATATTGTTTATTTTTTCATTCTGTGTTTGTCCTGAAAAGTGTATAATCTAGTAAATAAATGTTTTCTGCGATATCAATAATAGTTTCTGCTGAACAAGTATAAGTAGATCATGATGAAATTAGCAGAGGAAAGCATTCCTGGAGGGTTCAAACCTCTAGAATTCTGATAAACAGCTTGATTGAAGAGATGTTACCTTAGGAGACATGAATTCTCATACTTCATTAAAAGACATAAACATGGTGATGTCATGGAGAAACTCAAGGAATTGCCACCCTAGTGAGAAATAAACCCTCTGTGGCAATGACAAAGTAAAAGAAAGCTACATCACAATGTATACAGAAAAAATAATTGTGAATTTTTAAAAAGCACTTCAAAGCAAGTGCTCTGCAGGTGGAGATAGGAGATGTTTTCCAGCTGTTGAGTCCAAGTTCCTTCCTTAATGAGGTATTGTAGATGATTGGTCCTAATATTCATTATGCCCAGCATGCTAAGTATTTATTGCCCTATTTTTTTTCTAGCCTAATCTCTTTTAAATATTCAAAGGTGGGAAATCAAGCGCTCAAATAATTCATAGTGACTGATTTGCAGATGTTAGAGACGTAGGTCTTATTCTCATCATTACAATGTTTGACTTCACATGGCTTGTGATTGCAAACAATGTCTTTACCAACACTAATTAACAAAGTCTTACTAATGTGCACCAATTTTTCATTTACATCATTGGAGTGTCTATACTTGGTGTCTCCTAGAAAATATTATGGCAACACACCAAAGAAAACTTTCCTTGGTGTCTGGGTCTTAAAATTGTCGTGGAATGAATAATAAAGTCATAGAATGGTTTGGGTTTGAAAGGACCTTAAAGATTATGTAGATTCAACCCATCTACCAGGATGAAGACGCCTTTCACTGGACCAGGTTGCTCAGAGCTCCACCCTGACTGGCCTTGAACACTGCCATGGATAAGGCAATCACAACTTGTCTGGGCAGTCTGTCCAATTGTCTCACCACCCTTCCAGTAAAGACTTTTTTCCTAATATCTAATCTAAACTTGCTCTCTTTCTGTTTGATTTCCCCTTCTCCTGTCATTACATGCTTTTGTAAAAAGTCCCTCACCATCTTTTCTGTAACTTTCCTTCAGATACTGAAAGGCTGCAATTAGTTCACCCTTCTCTTTTCCAGTCTGAACAATCCCAATTCTGATAGCTTTTCCTCATAGGAGAGGTGCTCCACACCTCTGTGATCTTGGTGTCCCTCCTCTGGACTCATTCCAACAGGTCCATGTCCTTCCCATGCTTGGGACCCCAGAGCTGGTTGCAGCACTGCAGGTGAGGTCTTACCAGAGTGGAGCAGAGGGGCAGGATCACCTCGCTCACCATGCTGGCCACTCTCTTTTGATGCAGCCCAGGGTACAGTTGCATTTCTGGGCCATGAGTGCACAAGGCTGGTTCATGCCCAGCCTCTCATCCCCCAGCACCCCCAGGTCCTTCCCATCAGGGCTGCTCTCGATCTGCTCATTCCCCAGCCTGGATTGATCTCAGGGATTGCCCTGACCCAGGTGCAGAGCCTTGCACTTGTTAAGCTGCATGAGATTCCCCTGGGCCACTTTTGGAGCTTGTCCATGTCCCTCTGGATGCCATCCTGTCCTCCAGGTGTGTCAACAGCACCACTCAGCTCGGTGTCACCTGCAGACTTGCTGAGGGTGCACTCGATCCCTTTGCCTCTGTCATGAATGAAGATGTTAAATAACAGTGGTCCCAGTATGGACTCCTGAGGGACACCACTTGTCCCTCATGTCCATCGGGACTCTGAGCCATTGACCACTACCCTCTGGATGGGACTTTCCAACCACTTCCTAATCCATTTTACTATTAATTAGGCATCCTAGAGGCAATAAGGCACAGATTGTACCATCATGGGGGAGGTTTTGTTGTGTCTTGACACCTGGCTGGCTGTTTAGAACATGCTGGATGCTTCTAGACTAGCATGGGAGCAGGAGTGTTCTTTAGAAGAAGATTTACCAGTTGTCTGCATTTATGGGTCTTCTTTCCACATCACTGAGGCGGTTTGAAGTACATAAATTTTAGTTTGAAACTAAAGCAAAAGATGCAATCCAAACTGTTTGTAAGATTTCACTTCCAGAGGCTCAAACAAGGGCCAGTCTGAAATGAAAAATACCTGTATAAGCTGTATTGTGAATATCAGGTCCTCAGTGTCAGCTGTTTCCCTCTGCAGTTCATCCCTATTGGTGTGCACTGTGTGCTAATGTTGATAGAGCATCTGCATCCTGATGCCCCCCAGGCTGTCCCTGCTAACAGCCTTGCTATTACATGTGCCATGATTCTGAGGACTGTGCCATGCTCCTGCATGACTGTCTTCATTTTGGGCTGATTGAAGCATCTGGTCTCTTGCTGAGCATGAGGAGGGTGCACATCCAGCCCTGGGAACCCAGAAATGCTCCTGAGTCTTCCTGTACAGCACTCAATTTTTTATTCCCCTGAAAACAGGAGGCATTGAAGATTTCTACTGCATATGGACAGAAGATACACCAAATAAATTGCCCTCCTTTATCTTCTGTTTCAATCATTCCTGTACTTACTGATAGAGGCATTCCTACTGTGGGACACAATGAACTGACAAAAGCATCTTCTTGATTTTCTGCAAAAATTTATCAATTCTTTTACTGGAGGAATCACCTTAGCTGTATCTCAAGTGGCATTCATTCCCTCAGAGGAAATTTATGATTTTCATAAGAGCATGATTAGGAAAGTTTGCAGGGAAAGGAGCACATTTTGAATTCAGCTGTGATGACTGATGTGGGGATGATACTAGAGCTACTGCTGTCTTGTCAAATCAGTGTTTTAATTAGACTATAATTCTTTAGAAAGTCCCATGTTTAAACTCATCACACTCTTTTAGCTGTGTATCCTAAAACTTTTGTACTCCATTTAACCTACAAAAGTGAAAAAAAATCTGCACATAGCACAAGATTGGTTTTAATTTATAGCAATTTATTTTGCTTCCTCTATTATTTCTGAATTATAAATCATTTTCTATGACAGAATAAGAATAAGTAAATCATGCAAAACTTTCCTATGTAATATTTCAAATGGTAATTTCACTGTCTTGCACTATGGGAACTACAGAGTTGGAGAATCTAAAACAAAAGTCCTGTAATATTGATGTGCATGTATTTAATTCCAGATGGGGTATATCACTGTGTGTTTCATGTTGCATGACCATAAAGTAATAGAAAATTAATTTTCACTGAAAATAAGTGAAAAATCGAACTCCTTCTACACTATAACATTAACACTCACCTCACGACAACACTGAAAAGAGTCTTATTCCTCCTGGCATTGCAGTTTCCCAAAATAGTTGTCAATGTACTCTGATGCTGCTCCTTCCCTGTTTGTGGCAGGTGTTCACCACAAAAGTGGCTGAAGCCGGCTAAGAAATCATTTTCTCCAGTGGTCATTACTGCAAATCTCGCTGTCAGTACTTAACCTGCGTGGAGGGCTGGCAGAGGAGACTGGACAAGCACTTCTCATCTGCTCCAGTGCTGTCAGCTGGAGGATTTCTGTCATCCTCCACTACCAGTTTAAGCCAGGGAGGCTCTGAACTCTAAAGCAGATTTGGAGCAGCTGCGCAATTTAAATTGGTAGCCCCCCTGAAGAGAAGGTACTATCAAGCATAGGGGCAGTAGTTCAGGGGTTTTTGAAGAGCTACAGCCATGTTCAGAAAGTAGACTATTAAACCACAAGTTTTTCCATTCATTTCTAGGTTTTAAGATGTATATATTTCACACTGCAGGTCTAGTAAAATAAAGGGTTCTTAGAAGGGTGTAAGATAGCTTAATTGGTTTGAGCCTGTGTTTTGAAAACATATCTTGTCTTCTTAAAACTCCAAATTTCAAATAAGAAAGGTGCCATTTGTGATTGGAAAGAGTCACTTCAACTCTTCTCACAAAATAATAAAATGCATAGATGTCAAGTCAGAAAATCCTGTGTATTTTGCAAGCTTTGCGCATAAGCAAAAAGAGACTAGAAGAGTGAAAAACATGCGTGATCTCCTTAAAAAAAAAGAAACAACAAATCTGTTCCTGCATTTTTGTCAAAAATAATATATACTTGTCCAATTATGACACAAGAAATGTGCAGCTACCTTTTCTGTGTGGATTTCGGGGCTGAAATATTGGCTTTGTCAAAGTCAGTTGAGCTTCAGTCATTAGCTTGTGTAGGACAAATTTTCCAACCATTGGCAAGTATTTTGTCTCCATCCATCTTTCTCTGGAACCTTACTAGAAATACAGCTCAAATTGAATTGTCCAAAGAAATGCATTCTAATTTTAAGAGTTCTCATTTTAAAGCTATGTGTGGTTTCTGTTGGGTCTTCTGCTCAGCACATCTGTATCACTTTTCTCTTACTGCTCAGGCAATTAATTACATCTCAGAACACCCCAGGGAAGGAGGTATTCCTGTGTCATTCTTCCAGTGAAGAAGCCATACCAAAAAATATTGAACAATTGTCCAAGGTCACTGAGAAAACAAGGAGTAGAGCTAGCAATCCAAATTCCTGTGCAGTGTGCTCTCTCCACAGTATGGAGTATGCAGTAAAAGAGTTTTTTTTTCTCTCAGGAAAGAAAACTATTTTATTATGAATCAAAATCAACTTCTGTTTCTAAAAGACCGAAAGGTAAATGAAAAATCAAATTGAACCATTACACTACTTCCTGTTATATACATCTTAACTATCTAATCAGAATAGCTCTATGTCTTCTTTTCCTGGCCACCAGTCCAAAGTAATTGACCAGAAATTAATAAAATTGTGCCCAGTAATTGTGGGCAATATTCAGATGTTAAATAAGTTACTGGGAAGAAAAAGTGATCAGGTCTTGTTTAGTACTAGGTCTAAGCAATGACTATAAATAAAAAATAATAAGGAAATAATATATTCCTATGTAAATCACATGCCATTAATATATATTTTTATTTTTAACTCATCCATTATTGTAGTCTGCCCTTTAAAAATTGCATTTTTTCCATCTTTGCATGTTTGAAATAGTTTTATTCAGTTCTGGAAAATTACATTATATGGTTGCAGAATGCTAAATGAAGAGTTAAAAAAGGTGTCTGATCATGTGATTTCCTCAAATCTTTACTTAAAGACATTTAGGATTTGATGATAGCCACATGGATAGACCACAGAATTTTTCTGCGCTTTCAATAATACATAGGTAAAATACTAAGACAGAAATAACTTCATATGTATCCATCTGTGTGTTATAATTGTAACTGTTTTGATCTCATATTCAAAGAATTTTCTCCAGTTAAAATTTTATTACCTTTTTACATTCTGACTCTCCAGTAAGAAGAAAAAAAAAATCACCTCAAACTAAAATTCTCTATTTATACAGATTAGAGCTATGGGGTCTCCTAGCAGTTTATCAAAAAATAATCTTTATGTCTGTAATAAATACTGGAATCATTTCTATACATCAATGAACACAGTAAAGTAAATCAGAGTCCATCTAAACCATAAAAACCGGTGCAAAAACACCAACATGCAAATTCAGTCAGGCACAAACCAAACCTAAAGGTGAGATTCAAATACCAATTCACAGGAGCATATAGCAGATTGAAAGACATATGTAGTATAATTAAAAGGGCTGTGCCCATGTCTTCACATTTCTTATCAAAGTAGCTATGACACTGTCGCACCCAAAGCAATCCTTCAGCCCATGCACTCTCAGATTCCTTACCTATAAACTCTCTTAAGCTTCTGTCATGCTGCAATAACTTATACTTCTAGTTTCTGAAAACAAAACATAAAGTATTTCTCCTTAACTAAGAATGGCGAAGTTGCCCATAACACCAAATTCCTGAAAATCTGAACCCTCTGCCCTCAGTTATTAAGCTGCTTGTGTGGATTTCTTTTTAACCATAGTCTTTGACACCCGATAGCACTGGACACAGTCAGATGTGAAAAGGACATGGAATGAGTGTGGTCTGCTGGGGCAGAAAGATTGGATGGAAGTCTGGATGTCACCAAGGGAAGGGGAAGGTCAAACTCCATCGGGTTTCTCTTCACAGGAATGAGGAAAAAGGAAAAGGAATCAGCATTAGAACACAACAACCACCTGCACCTTTCTTCAGCTCATGGGCAGTCTCTTGCAGCTCTCCCAATTATCTTTCTCTCTCCAAAGCTACATCTATTGCCTGTTCTTCACCTGGAATGCCTTTCAGTTTCCATTTCATTAAAATGTCACTTTCTTAAAATTAAATACACGTCACTTACTTAAGATGAAATATATCCAGGCTCTCTTTCCTTCCCCTTCTGGCACAGTCTTTCAGAGAAAGACCAGGCTCACTCACTGTTCTCCTGTTCTCACAGTGAAACTCAGCCTGGTAATCAAACTTTGAACCCTTCTGCTGCCCAACGCGCTACCTAAATCTCAGTGTGACTGCTGAGGTACACTGTAGGACTCCAGCCTTTTAAGATTGTTCCCAAAGATAGAGATTCCATTCTCAGGAGCTCCCCCTTTCTTCCCTCGGTGCTGAAAGAAAAAGGTTACCTTGGCATTCTGGAAAGAAGACATGAAAGAGCAGCTTTCATGTCAAGGAAGCTTTAATTACTAGCATGCATGTATACTGTTCACTTAAAACCTCTCTAGGAAAAAAAACACTAGCAATTTGATTTCTTTTTTGGTGTGGATGCATCTAGTAATATACTGCACGGTGTGATTCAGAGACTCTTGATAGTGCTGCTCCCTATCATCTTGTTTCCTGCATATAAATATATAATCCTTTACTGCTGTATGAGTGGTAGACATCAGGGTTTTCCAGTTGAAGGCTGTAGCCCCAAAACTTCCACATCTGTTTTGGCTGTGGATTCACTTGTTAATACAGTAGGGTCTATCATGCAATATCAACTGGAGCGATTAGCTGTCAACTATCACATCATATTTCAATGATGGTGTTAAAGTTTGAAATCAAGAAAATACCATATTACTGAAAAAAAGAGCGTAAGAGGCTTAGACCACAAATTATGACTCAGTTTTTGTTGCATATCAGAAGCTGGTACAGTCACAGGAGCAATTTGCTTTAAGAGCACTCAAGGAAAAGCAGTTTCCTCCAGTTGGTAATATACAGTCATTTTTTAGTACATGAGTACTACCAAAAAGACTGCACATTTCACCTTTATATGAAGGTGCTTCGATCTGGACAATGGTGAGGGGACTAAAACAGAACAAGAAATTGGCTTGTCTTTGTGTTGTACGTTTACTGAATATTTTTTACTACATCGGTCATTTTCATTTATATAAATGAAGCTTCTCTTTTCCATATAAATCTTTCTTGTCCCCAAGGCCTCTCTGCAAATGTAGTAACACTTCATTCAGCAAAGGGTAATTGAAGATGGAAAAAATTTACAGCAAAATGCCATTTTTAAAGGGTCTAATGATACATACTGCAGAGGCAGGATTTTTAAATTTGCTGTATAGAAATTTATTCCCTGTAGGAATGAGAGACCTGAGGATTTAGAAGTATATCATATTGGCTACCACTTCTTCAACCCTCTAGGCAGTATTTTTCCACAGTAAACTTTGGTTTCATGTGACCATAAAACCCCTGATGTTCAAAAAGAGAACATCCTGAATAACTCAAAGAGAAGGAAAATAAATGGAGTGCCCCAAAAAATCATAGTGGGAGTGTTTCTTGTTCCATAGCAAAATCAACTGCTACCAAATCCTTTCAGAGATGCCCACTCCATACATGCTAGCCTGAACTCATTTTAGCTCTACAGCTGCCATTCCTCTCATACCTCAAGGCAATGAGATAATGAAATGTAGTTGCAGGGAAGACATCTTGCAGAGAAGAAATAGCTTGCAGAATTTTAACAGAATTTTTATGTTTTATATTCTCATTTCTCATAGTAACATATTTTTGCAAAAGGAATATTTGATACCTGATTTAACCATATAGTACTTTTTGCCTCATGACAGCTATTTATGTTCTTAGTGGCCACAAAAGTCAGCAATCGTTAGCAAAAACAAGATACTGGCAATGTTGCACTCTGGCATGATATGATACACTGTGGTTTGTGCATTCCCATTTCAATCCCTCTTAGCGTGATCAGTTGAAGTCAGTGGAAGACAAAACCAGAAATCATTTGATGACCTAATGGCTGATTTAGGAGATAATTCAAGTTTTGAGTTTAACTGCTGGACCAGGAGGGAGTTCACTGATTACGCCTTTGGGAGAGTTAAATTCCAGAAATATCACATCAGGGAGGAAGAAGAAGATTTGTAGAAGCGTTGTAAAAACTGAACTAGACTTACATTTTTTAGCTTATTCTTCCTGAGCATATTTGATTCACCAAATTTGAAAAAGTGTTCTGAAGATACTGCAAAGTAAAATCTCTTGCTTAATGTGGTAGCATCACTTCTACACATTTTTCTTCCATTATTTTTTTTCTTGTGGTCTCAAATAGAAGTAAAAATTCAAACATATCTTTCTTTTCTTTTCATGATTCAACTCCTCATCTTGTTACCATAACAACTGCATTAAATGCTATTCAAATTTCTGCTTTAATTTAAATACTAGAAACTCAAAACATCAAGTAAATTCTAAACTGGCAGACTAATGCAGTGATTTTTCCAGCGCTGACTGTACCGCCAACACAGTAGTTATTCATTCTCTGCTGAAAGTAAAGGAGTAAGGCTTTTTTTACTTCCTAAGATAAACACGTTGTCTGTGTAGAGAAGTAGGTTAGTTTTCTGTAAGATTTTTTGTGGGAGGATAGAGAAATGGATAACACCATCCTCATTTTGTTTTTCTAAAGCTTTCAGCCAGAACCCTCAAGAATTTTGACAGCCATTAGCAGTGGAATCCCTTTGTTCTTCCAGTTTTAGATATTTACAAAACTTGTTTTTCTCTTCTGTTTTTAGCACAAGAAGAATGGGCCACAACCCGTTCCAGCCTAAAGGCACCACCTCCAAGGTCAGCCAGAGGGGGTTACAGGGAACACCCCTATGGTAGATATTGAAGGTCCTCCTCATCTGTGACCTCATCTCAAAGACAATTTATAGCCTGTGGTCTCCACATAAACAGCAACAAGACAAGTAATAGTCCATTTCTTTTCTATCCTAGGGATTACTGCTCATTATTATCCTATGTACTACTTGTATTTCCTATAACATTGGCGTGACATTGGCATTAGTATTATTTTATATCACGGACTTAAAAAACAGAGACAAAAAACCTTTGGCAAGCATTGTCTATAAACTATTCAAAGATGATGTTCTGTTGGTTGTATTCATTGCTGTGTGTAACTAAAAAGCATGACGCTGTTACAGCTCTTCAGTCTCTCTACATTCTAGTTAAGGCTGAGTTTCTGTTTAGGGTTGTTGAAAGACTGTAATATGATTTTTTTTTTATTTCCGAGCCAGACAATAATCAAGCTGTAGATAAGATGTTTTAACCTGTCTTTTTAAATATATGTTAGTTTAGATTAAGATGCTCGATATTAAGTTTGTAAATTTAATTTTTAATGCTGTTTTAATGGGGTTGAAAACAAGCAGCTACTGTATGTATGTAGCTAACTGAAGTTGTTCAGTGTTTTAACCTGTATTTGTTAAAAAAAACCACTTAAAGTTCCATGTGTAAGCTTCTCTAAATAGGAAACCATAATTTTGTCAAATATGTTTGCCATAATTTGTCAATAAAGCTGAAACCTTTTGTAACAAACTAAATTTGGAATTACTTGTTTTCTAGCTTTAAATGCCTGCTTTATTTCTTTTTCAAGAGATGCCTAAAATGTTTTTTATATAAAAATTACAAAAATGAACCCAAGCCTGTTTTAAGATTTTTTGTGTAAGACTTTAAAAGTTGTATTAATAACTTCTGGTTGTTAAATAATATAAAAGTTAACAAACTAAACTGTTACATGAATCATGGTTAGTATCCACTAATGTATAACATGTTAATGGAAAAAAATGCTTTAGAACAATAAATGGATTTTAAACTATCCTTTAAGCTTGATCTTGCTAAACACAAACTCTGATTGACTTGTTTGTATTAGCATGTCTCTCGTGAGAATGTAATGGAGTTTAAAGAGGTAAGATTACCACTTACCACTGTTAGACTGTCTAAATGCTAGTTCTTCAACCTTTGAGTTTCCCCGCACATTAAATATCCCATTCAACATGTAAGCATTGCATAGATTCACCTATTTGTTTTCACTCAGAAGAGTGCGTTGACTGCATTTTTCGTAGTATATAACAATTTGTCTTGATAAACAAATCATCAGTGTCACTGCCCAGCTGTTGGTACTCAACTTCAAAAACTTTATTTGTAATTTTCAGTGCTAAATATCACCGCCCTTGAAGGCAGTTTAGAGGGCTGATATTTCTTTTGAGACTATCAGACTTGATGGCTGATGATTATTAAGGAAATATGTCGCAGGACTCAAAGGATGACTAAACGTTAAACAGGTAACACTAATAGTAACTCTGTAATTTTGAGTATGCAACAGTAATGTAAAATATTCTCAGTTATTAAGTTACTGATAGTTAAAAAAGTAAACCTACCAAAAGATAACAAATAGGCATATAGGCTATTAAACAAATAATTAACATTAACTAGTGACAACAAAATTATTCTACAATATATAACCCTCAAGGTAATAAACAGAACTAAAATTAACAATAATAGTAATGCAACTCTTGCTAACAACAAATATATAACCTAAATTTTGATGAAGAAAAAAAAAAAAGAAGACTTGATGGTAGGGATGCCAAAACTGTTAATCCTTTCAATACAGTCTTTTTGTTTACAGTGGCTTTTTGTCAATGTGATTGGTTTACTTTTTTGATGCAACTAAAGTACAGGCCGATTGCTGTTCAGTTTGTGAACAAAATCTCTTGCAGCTGGAGTTGCATGCTAGCTCTTTTTGAATAGTTTATGATGAGTATGTTTTGTCCTTTGAAGTGTTAAAGTGAATTTAGTAGGCTACATGATGGTTACATTGAGTTTATTCTGTCTCACTATTTCAGGGGCTCACAGGCACTGGACAGCTAAGCAGCAGATCTGCTGGGAAGTGGTCAGGTAAGCTCTGCTGCACCTCAGGGGGTTTTCCTATTTCCTGTTTTATCTCTGCATTTGTTTTTACTAACACACAAAAACGTATTCAGCTACAGCTTTAAAATAAATGTCTTTTCAGCAACGTTTCTCTGCGTGTCAGCATAGTGATTATGGTATAATGGCAATCAAAACATTTACGTTTGTGTTATGATACTCACCAGTTCCAAACACGTATATATGTCATCTAACCTTTTATGGTAAATATCAAGATGGTGTACTTTATGACTGCTCTTGCTAAAAACATGAGCTTCTGCTTATTAAAAGCATCCCTACATTTTGGCTAGTCACATAACAAAGAAAAATGCAATGCTAGCTTGTCTGCTTCTAAAAACATTTAACATTTCTTCCTATGAAAAATGTATCTGTATAAAGACAGGAAGTTTGTTATTTATACTTATGCTTGGTAGGTTCTTTTTTATGCTCTAGAATGGCAGGGACATTTACGTATTACTGTGCAATGGCATGGATGGAGGCATTACTTATATTTCTCTGTTAAATATTTTTAAACATAAAGGTGTATCTTGGATGACCTTCTTAAACAGACTTCAGGTTATATGTGAGATTCTTGGTTGAAAACAAATGTCATTGCTGGAAACAAGAAAAAAAATTCAGCTCAGTTACAACTTTGTCCATGGACTCAGAAGTGTGAACCTATTCACAGTACAAAAAGTATAGTCATTCTTGTCATCATTCTTTACTAGATAAGATTACACAAATAAACAATCCCAGACACATTTATTACTCTTTTCCCATGACTGTGGTCTGGATGATGTAATATTTTCCAGCTATGGTGGTATTCAACAGTTACTTACAAACCACAAGTTGTGTTGTATAACAAAATATAAAGGGTTTAATTTTCCTCTTCAAAGAGTTTCCTCATGATCTTTGTAAATTGGTTTTATTGATGTGCTACAACCACCCTACAGACCAAAGTGATATAGTATGGCATTAAGGGTTTGCATATTACAGTCACATCAGTGTAAGTGTACCACTGTAGGAAAGTCTTCCATCTACCCACCTTGCACGTAGTTACACTAATTTGCTTCAGTCGGTATATATCTCTACAGAATAGAAAAACACTTTCCTGCTATGAATAGTTTCACACTGGTATAACTGTGATTATAGATTATTATGCAGTATGTCTTATACTATGTAAGTATTCCAGGAAATGCTCATATGCCTTACTGAAATGATTAATAAAAAAAAGCTGTGAGCAGGTCACACCTGATATGAGATCCAGGGCAAAGTAGATAAAATTAATTTCTCACTTGTGCATCACATTTTTATGTGAGGGTAACTACTGTGAACTCCTTGAGGAGGGACTTCAATAAATATGGCTTTATAGCAGAGCACTGTCTTTTATATTCCTGTCTCCAAGTCTACTTTGCAGCCATTACTTGTGTAGATTTTAAAAAATGGCAGAACATGTCAATAAAATGATGCACGGTGAAATATTCCTACATAAGAATTATTTTGAAAAAGTAGGTTAAGTCAGTGCAAGCAAGCAACTTTTTATGCAAACATTTTTTCTATTGATTTTCAGGAAAATAGTATGAAAAATTACCCAAAATTGCATGTGCTGTTCAGTGCTAACTACAAGTATATTTCACTACTGTTTCTGAAGAAGCCTTGCAGTTAATCAGTTATGTCTTAGGAAAAACATAATTCACTTTATTAATTTTTGAAAGAGTATCAGAAGAGTCTGGTTATTCTAATTAACAGCTATCTTCAGGTCTTTCCATGAAAAGCTGTGACATATTCCACACATCCACCATCAGGTCAACCACAATCCTGAGGTCCTGAAAACTAATGTGCACCACCAGAAAACATGTAACTCTACTCATGCTACAGGTCACTCCAAGACACTTGTCACCAAGCCAACTTTTTTTTTTGCTTAATTCACTTACAATTAGTTTTGTTTGTAATACAAAGAAAAAAGCAATATAAAATAACAAAATAAAAAAGTGAAAACACTGGGAAAGAGAAGATAAAATTCAAAATTTCTGTCTGTCTGGGTTGACTTCATATATAGAACAGTTTGATCTTTAGAAGAAAGTGGTGTTAAATAGTTTTTTGTACTTTTTTAGTAGTTAAATTGGCAAATTATATTTTGTTTAGCAGCCTTTTTGCATGAATTCAAGAGCCATTTTAACTAAAAAAATAGGTATTTCTAGAGCAGCAACTTTTATTAGAAAATTAAATAGCACCATGTAACTCTTTCCTTATCTTACAGTGTTTAAACAAAGATCTTAAATCTCCATATGAATAAATTAAGAACCTCAGGAAACACAGTATATCTGACCTCACCACAGAGGATATTGGCAATATTTTTGTAGCTCAATGAGGTCCTCAACCTCCATTCAGAGTGACTGAGCTACAGCCATAAAGCCAAGTGATCTCTATCCCCTTACTCCATGCCCCTTCCGTAGCCCAGCCACAATTACTCCGTTTTATTTAGACATGTGCTGTCTTCCACACTGCCTAACACTGATGTTAGTGATGGGGAGTGAGGCATGTGAAACACATCATTGTGTCTGTGGTAGCTCTGAGGAAATGGATGTGCAGACCTTGTGAGTGAGCATGGCAGGATGGAAGGGCCTTTGTCCCTCTATTGCCAGGGAACTGCCAAACCACAGCCACAACTGAGGTACTGAGCTGCATATCAGGAACTTAGTAAAGCAACCACGTTACCATCAGGATCAGGATACTAAACATATATGAGTGCATCAGTTGAAAGGCTTATTATTTTATCATGATAATATGGATTTATGGTAGTCCTCATGAAATATCATGCAGGAATATTATCTGAAGGTTAAAATCAAGAACAAGTAGCCAATGTACTGTGTTCAAGTAAGAACCAATTTGGTCTACGTTAGTGATGTATTTCCTTCACGTTTCACAGTAGGAGACTTGTTTTGTGAACTGTCTTTCTCCAAAGTTCTGCAAGAGTCAAATATTGCAGCTACGAAATTGTAACAGGAGGTGAAGGAGAATCATCAAAGTAGCTAAACATGGAGAGAAAAAGTCTTTGATAGTGAATGAAAGAAGCCTGTGATCCGTTAAGAAAAGGAAGTCCTAGAACTTTTTCCATATTGTATTGCACTAACATGCAGAAACAAGACTATAAAAGTTAAGTAGGGACAACACTGGATATCAGTGTTCTTCATGCAACCTTCTTAGATATACATCGTATTCTGTAAAACTTACTGATAAATTTCCTTTCCTTTATGGAAAAATACTTTGTAAAATAAAAAGAACTGAGAAACTCTCCCTAAATTTCTTAAATAGCTACATATTTTGACAGAAAATTGCTCTCCTGTTGTTTTCTGTAATTCTTTTGTAAAAGAAATGCCAGATCTAAACAGGATTATAATCTCCTTAAAATAATGTTTGCCAACAACTTCTTAGCAAAGATGTTAAAGAAAATAGGATGGTTTTTTAAATAAGTATTACCTGAATTCTTTTGTAATGTTGTAGAACTTCAATAAATGGCTCAAGATTGCAAGAAGATATAGCAGTTTGGGAAAAATATTCATACAGTCAGAATCATAGAATAGGTTATAAATGAATCCTACGTGACAAAGAATCCATTTATCCCTATATCAGAATTTATGGATTTTTAGGGATCAGGAGGACGGAGTTCATTTGTAGATGCATTTCTTTTCAAGGTAGAATTTAAAAAAATCATTTTACTAAGAGATTACAAAGTTTTCACACAAGAAGAAAGGCTATAATTGGAAAGGTTGGCTGTAATGTTCAAAGAATAAAGATCGTATTTGTTATTATTTTATGTCGTCGTCTCTTGTCAACATATTAATCAAAGTACAAAAAGTACCCAAATTAACAAGTAAAATCACAGGAAAAACTGAAAAACATTTGAATACTGAACAGAAAAATTATGCTGTCTTCTGAACTTTTTGTCCTCCATTAAAAACTTAGAAGCACTCTGTGACCTCTGTCAATTATTAAAACCCCAGAGTTATCAGAAAAAGTGTCATATGTTATCAATTTTACTGTACTGGTCTGCTGAGATAGAACACAAGTAACTTTCTGAAACCAGTTATAGCTTCAGAGATGATCACCATCATCAGCTCTGGTTTTATCTAATTAAATTTTTCTAGTCATTACAGTTTATCATTGGAAGCTGACAGAAAGCTTTGAAATCATTAAGCCTTTCCTTTTTCTTCAATTGGTTTTGTTTCTGGTCCTGTCAGTCAGATGCTAATGTTCTTTTGAAACATTAAGGAAAATGATTCCTACTGAAAGATTTGCTGATCTACATGGCTATTAGACACTTTAATAGCTTTGCTCATGGGAATGCTGGTATCTCTTAGTGGAGACATACTGTGTACAGTATTTATGTTCTGAAACCATGGAATCTGAATATGAACTGCACCTGCCAGTATGAGTACAGGAAAGATTTTCTGTCCTTTCACAGCCTCTGGTGGACTAGGTTATTTGTATTACATCTTGGCAGAATATGTTGAAATATATCTCTAAATTGTGCGTATCTGGAACAAAGTCTTCATTCTCAAAGAGAAGCAGTTTTTTTCAACTTAAGCATAAGAAATGCAGATTTTTAAACTTCTACTAAAAACATGTCACTGTTTTAAAGGTTTGGTTTTTTTATATAAATTCTTTTAAAAGGCTGTGTTGAGTTGTTATTGGATAAAATAAATGCCTCCTTTCCTAAAATAATTGCATTATTTTTGAAGCCTAGTATGCTTTACTAGAGAATAGCAAGATTTGTTGAAAATGCAGTTGCAAACATATTTCAAATATGTAAACCAGAAGGAAGGTTTATCAGAAGACAATCACATCCATGCTGTAATGGTATAGGTCATCATTCACTATTAAAAAGAAAAATATGAAAGAAAAAGATGTGTCATTGATAATCTGATAATCATGTGCTCTTAGAATTTTTCAAGGTGCTATATGGAAGCAATCAGGACTTTCTAATATCTTTTCTCAACATTTGGGTGTACAAGGCAGAAAATAGAAATGCTTAGGTGCCCTGATAAGAGTAGAATTAATTATGAAAACAATGTTTCTTGTTTATTTCTGTTGCTGCTGTTGATTTAATGGAGGTATAGTTTCTTATTATACAGTATTATTATAGTGTGAGAATAGCTGCTTCTTTCTTGTTTGGCACTGTTGTTGCCATGCTGGGTGCATTAGCTGGTGATGGATGGCTTACACGCAGGAAAGCAGTGGCTACTTTTGTTAGGTGCCCTTGCATTACAAGACCTTCACACTGTTACCATCCACAAGTCAGAGGTACAAACTGCTGAGCTGCTCATCTGTGACTCAGCATTCTGAGTGGGCTTGCTTTCTTTACTTCTGCACAGCACATAGAAGTGTTCAGATGTCTTGTATCATGATTTATTATATTCACTTTGAACTCCATATTCATTGCTCAGCTAGTAATCCATATATTTCTTCCTGAACTTTGTAACAGTCCTGTACAACCAGTGGCAAAATTCAGTGAAAAGGTCTTGCCGATGCAGCTTCTTTCTTTTTTCTTTCTTTTTTCCATGTTTTTTCTCTTCTTCCCAGAAGAACATAATGTGTCGTGTCTACTTTAGCTGAAAAGATAATCAAGGATACTGCCATTCAAATGAAATGCTACTAATAATACAGGAATTTTGTGTGTCATTCTCTGAGTATTTAAAACTGATAGAGTTCTTTTTATTATTCTGTATGGTAATTTGAATAGTTAATACCTTTTTAATATCTGTTTTAGAATTCATGATGTAAAGATACAAACCACTGACAGGAATGTTGTATTATATTGAATTCCTGTTAAGCAAAGTAGCTTTCTGATGGAGAATTTAATACTGCAGATCTTACTCAGGTTTCGTATACTAAAAATCCATGGTGACATCAAGGACTGAAAAGGGAATATGAAATTCAGAATTTGATCTGTAGTCAGATTTATAATTTAATTAAATTCAAACAGATCACTTAGTTTTTAAGGACTGGATTGCATCATTCCAGCCCATGTCCTGCTTAGCAGCAGTGTGAAATAATTTTGAACCAGGAAGAGTACCTCTGATACAGTACAATAATAAGATTTTACTTTTCATGTCATTATAACCAATTTTCCCGCATGCAAGAAAAATCTTTTGTTGAAGATACTTGCTTGGCACTGTTGCTCACTGAAATCTCAACTTGGCAATCAAGTTCATCCATTCATGGTAGTCACCACTTTATTTTCATGAGCACTATCACTTTTCTGAAGGAGGCACAATACTTTTTGTATCACTGAACTTGTTCGCAGATCTAAGGCAAAAATGGGCTGCCTATTAGACTGTGAAGGCATGTGCTTTAGGGAACCTTCTGCTCATTTGGAAGAGTTATGGGGACCCCAATAATGCTGTGTAGTCCTTAAAAGCTGAAATAGCATCTACAGTGCTTAAGAGAAAATTGCTGCACTGAACAAAAAATGCTTACTTAAAGGCAGCAGGTATTTTAATCTCTACCTTATAATGGAGATTTAGAAAAACAGTGAAGCTGCATGATTTGGCTAAGGTCAGTCAGCAGGTCAAAGTGATGTAATAAAGTGCAATTAGCAAAGCAGCAGGTGAGGCTAAGAAGCTGCATCAGGAAATGAAACACAGGATGTATTCTGGCCAGGCATTTGAGAACTGAATTCCCTTGTCCACAGTGCAGTTGTACTGTCATCACTTGGTGCCTGCTGGACTTTACCAGGCAATTGGATGAAGCCACAGCAGAATGTGTGTGTATAGGGACCCTACCTGCATATGCCTGATTTACACTGAAGAAGCCTGTTATTATTCTCTACGTCCATTTCCTTTATAACCTCTGCAGCTACATCACCTATTGCCATGGTAAGTTTCTCATGCTGTAACTCATTGAGAAGCAAGGAAGACATCTCAAAACACTAATAAGGGCTTGAGACACCGGGAAATACCCGATGTCCTCCCCATAGCACTGAGCAAGTTGGACTGGACCGTAAAAACCTACATAGTCTTAAACTTTATAGTGCTGACAGTTCTAGAAATAACAGCAGTTCTATTTTAGACTAATTTAGGGATAATTTTAGATTCAGAGTAGTTTATTTGGCCTTTTCTACTTTGGAAGCTGCTTAGCTAAATTAATGAAAATAAGGCACCTGATTTTGCAATATATAGTCAACCAAAAATAACCCTAAGAATATCTTTAGGGATCTAGAAAGCAGACAGTTTTTTAGTATAAAAACACTTTATACCAGGTTCTCCATCTAGACTTAATTCAATGAATCCTTCTCATTCATAGCTCCCACAGATAAAATAAGGAACAAGCTATAAAGTATAATTTGCCATGCCATTTCTCTCATTTTTCTTGTAAATATACTTTTGACAGGGCTGGTCATATTTTCTACCTGTAAATGCAGCTGTGTCCACTTCAAATTAAATTTTCCAAGATGGTTATCTGCTCAACCCAAGGATTTTGTTAAAAATGCTAAACAGTTCAGAAAAATAAAAGATCTTTTTTCCATCAGATCTAGAAAAAGATGCTTGGGGTGCATGGTGAAGAGGTCAGGAGAAATATGTAGGACAAACAAAAGCTCTGTCTGTATTATCAAATTAGACAACACCAGAATGATCCCATCTCAGATTTATTTTCCCAGAGCTCATATTTTTAATTGCAGTCTTGCCTATTGTACAAGTTGACGTCTGTGGAAATGTGAAAGGCTTGTGTGCCCAAATAGGCTCTTAGCATCTCAGATTTATTTTCCCAGAGCTCATATTTTTAATTGCAGTCTTGCCTATTGTACAAGTTGACGTCTGTGGAAATGTGAAAGGCTTGTGTGCCCAAATAGGCTCTTAGCCACAGAACCACTGGCAGACATTCCCAGTGATTTGGAGGGTGTTTAATAGCAAACAGCTGAGTTTGGCTGAAACAGAGGAATGGATTATATTGTCCTTCAACATCTCCATCAGCAGAGTTTTGTGTGAAGGTAGGCAAATTGCTCAAAGTAAAAGCCTGCTAATGTTGTGTTTCTTGCTGTCTTGAGATCTTACAAAAACTCTTTGGATCTGATGTTCATCAGAGTTGCAAGTGTCATCATCAGCTGTGCCTGACTCTGTAAAATGCTGTTTAAGGTTAGCTGCAAGCCTTGGATGTAACAGTGTTGAATGTTTTATTTTAACTCAGGAATATAATAAGCAATTAGTTACGCTTATGCAGTATTCACATAGTATAACCACAAATGACACAGAAAGCAAACTGCTAAGTTCATAATTTTGTCAAAAAAATTGGAGTTTTGAATAGAGTTCAGACAATTGATAAAGGAAAAACATATTGAATAACGAAGATAAAAGAAACATAGAATGGGTGTTCTTTCAGTGTCCTTTCTTATGCATGAAATCAAGCAGAAAAGAAAATATTTAACTCAGCCATTTTAAACTCAGTGGTTGAAACAAACAAACAAACAACAAACACATTAAAAAAGAAAAAGTTTAACTCACACGGACTACATCAAAGCTGTACATGCAAGACTTGTATGTGGGGTTCACTGACCTGTAACTGATATTTAACTAACTTCACAGTGCTTGGCTTACTTTAACCATTTATTTTGCAAGCCTGATGTTTATACCCACCTAATAGTTTCCATCAAAGAAAAATATCTCCAAGTTTATGGAAAGGTTTACACAATTTGCAAAGTGATGTTTCCTGTATCATAAACTTGCTTTTGATATAAGGAATTCCCCTGAGTGACCCAAAAATTATTTTCTGATTCTTTCATAAAAATCTATTTGTTTTGGAGAAAATCACAAGACATCCACAAAGTTGTTGTTTGCCAACTCAGTGAACTTGGTAGATTCTGTAAAAAGATGTCTATAATCCCCTACTCCACTGATCAGGATTTTTTTCTTCTATGTGAAGTTACCTTGGTGTAACACTCAGGGCACATTCATCAGCTAGCTTCAAATACCTACTTTTGCTGCTACAGGTACCTAGGGTACCTACACATTCAGTGGAGTGATCATTGCTTACAGAAAATCATTCAGAGTACCTAAGCCAGATGCTCTAAAACACCCTCTGGATGTACCTTGTCTCCATTGGCTGGCTGAAGAGACTAACTAATGTGTTTAAAAAATGCCTCCCTCTCCAGCCTAAATCTTTAAATTCTCTCACAATTCATTTATTTTAATAAGAACTCATTTTAATTAGTCTCTCATAGGCCTGATTTTGTTAATATTATCAAGAAATGAAACACAACTCCAACCCAACTTGTTCCTACAAGTTCCCATTCTCATCCATACCGGCACTCAGAATTAATTTATTCTGGAAGAATATAATTACTCTGCTGTAATATCTGCATAAAGAGTGTTGGTGTTCATAAAATTTACCTCTACAAATCTCCTTTTTTTATTACATTGCCAAAAGCACACTCATACCACTGTGCATGGACTGTGAGCCTTCATCTCAAGTAGGTGATTGCAGGTGCAGAAAAGGTATTGAGACAGCACAGGATAAATTTTTAGCAGTATAAAATTAAAAATTTAGATGAGAAATCTAGGCTAAAATGAGAGCTGAAGTTTTATATAGTAACTTTACTAAAACATTCAGAAAGTAAAAAAACAACACCCAAAATCTAGAAATACCAGTGTTTAGTTTGTTCCTTTGCCTCTTTTTTGCCCTGTTGTTCACACTCATCATATTAGAGGCCCTAAGCAGATGGTCACGTGCACACCCATTCTACATGTGCTTTGCAGGGAACAGGAATGTGTTAGAACTGTATAGCAAATTCTGTTATATTTTGTAACTGCTTTATCCCATAGCATGCAAAATTTGGAAGGTAATGTCTTCCAAGAGATTTCTGTCATCCAAACTATAATCCTGTGTCACAGAGATGCTATGTGAAGCTACATAGGTCATTTAAGCTAAAAAATTAATGTGACAACTAATTTTATGTTCTTTACTGAATATGTCTGCCCAACGTTATCTTGATTTTCAGATTTTTGAAGCCTTAGGGAAGTACTGTACCTTTTGAATGGTGTTCAGGGAATTGAGAGTTCTCAACATCATTTGCAATAAATCACTGGCTTCTGAAGGACTGGGCCTCAGGTTGGGACTCTCCACAGCCCTGAGTTCTGGACCTACCATTTACCACCTTCTCTAGGATATGCCACCACTCTATCAGGTGAGCTGTAGTATTTTTCTATATGGTTTTAGTTTATGACAAATGGGAGATAATTAGGTCACCTCAGTCAGCAAAAAATAGGATTATTTTAAACTAGTTCATAATTTGTTTGCCATTGTAAAAGAGCTTATACAGAGATACTTATTGTGCTTGTTACTTTGAGGTAGGACAGTTTGATTATATATCTAAATTTTTACACTTTTTCTGTCATAAAGAAATACAATAGTTAATCATCTTCCTCACATAAGTAACACAGTAATAAATAAACTATATTTGTGCAGTGTGTTGAACATAGAAATAATTTTTAAAAATGCCAAATATTTGAAGAAATTGTCTCCCCTTGAGATACGTTAATCCATTGAGATTTTTTTGTTTTCCAGCTGCATATATATGTGAAAGGCAAATTTTGCAGATTCTGGATTTTTTTACTCTGTTCTCCACTTGTTCATCTCTGAAAATATTGGTATCTTTATTGAGCTGCTGTGAACATTCACTTATTGAGGTTTATATGGTTCAGTTACTATAGCATTGTTGCTGCAAACTATGCACAATGAAAATGTTAGAAAATAAATAAAACAACAGCAGCAACCATTTGGATGAAAAGGAGAAAACAAAAAAGGGTCATACTGTTAGAGTTTAAGACAGATACAAGCATTTAATTCAATCTTGTATCCAAAATGAGTTAAGTCTTCTGGAGAAAAGGATAATAAGGGGTCCTGTAGCTGAAGGCTGTGTTCTCTTTTATATGCTAAAGAGCACAATGCAACTATATTGGAAATTATAAATTTAACATTTCCTAAATCCTTCAAGATAAATACTGAGTTTTATTTTTCCATCATAAGCTTATATACATCCATATGTCATCGAAAAGTACAACTATTGTATTTGGTTATTAGAAATGAACTCGTTTCTTCAGCAAAGAGCATGTGAAACAAAAGACCATTGTCACTTCTTGTTGGTAGCTAGTGCACCCGAAATGTTTCAGCTCACAAAAGCAGCATCAATAGCTAATGTGGAGTCCTACTGTAGCTGGACACACCTTTATTTCCTACACCCTGGTGCAACCGCAGTCCTTCCCTTGTTTCTCCTGACTGCACACCAGAAAACAGACCTGAACTCTGCCCTGAGGAACAGCGTGAAGTCCTCATATGGGACCCCATTCCCTGTCACTGTGAATTAAAAAAGGAGTGGCACCTTTCTGCCCATGCTATTTTTGGTTCTGCTTTTGCCAATGGTGATAAAAATTTAAACTATGCCCTGGTTTTGACATAGATTTTGCTCTGTAGAGAAAGACCTAGAAGCATGTGGACAAAAGCTACTCAAACCTAACACAACTCTAGACTTGAGAAAAAACTCAGTGGATTTTTCAAGATTCTTTCTCCTAGCTAGAGCTGGAAATAAACCCTAGGTGACAGTATTCACACTCCAGTTTTATGTAGGCCGTGTGTGAAATAAAGAAAAGGGTGAAAATATGCAGCTTTCCTAAGAGTTAGATTATATTTATGTGTGTTAAGAGAGTAAATAGTAATTGAAGGCTCTTAGAAATATTTTTTATTTATTATTATTTTTGTTGTACATATATAGCAAATGAAAGAAGAGGGGCAAACTGCACTGCATCACACAGCATACTATTCATCAGGACCAAAATAACTCTGCTGGGAGCCCAAACTCCTAACCATTATACCACATTCCCTAAAATGGCTTACAAGGGGGATTTGGAAGTAGGTGATCATGATTGCCTAAAGCAAATGGCGTAGTATGCTTGGAAACTTGAGAGTAGTAATTCCTTTTCACTCAGTAACTGCAGTTTTTAATAAGTGATAAAATATTTCAGAAGGCTGGAAGACTACTTATATTTCTAGAAGATGAACAAAAGTCTGTAGAGGAAGAAAGGGAAGTCTGGTTTTTCCACATCCTGAGCAAGCCAAAACTTTGTAGCAAAATACTAAGGTTCATCTAATTCTATTACTTCTGTGAATTTTCTGATTTTTTTGTTTTCCAGCTGCATATATATGTATATGTGTGTGTCTGTGTATATATATATATAAGTGCATATATACTCAGTTCAGGTCCAAAGGACTATTTACCACTTTGCAGGTATGTGTCAAAAAAACCCAAATGAGATTAAATGCCCTGTACCTTTCAGAAAAGGTTCCTAAATGCCTAGTGTAGACTGTGTAGCTGTCTTTCAAGTAACTGAGATTGGGCAAAATTAGAAACACTTGAGGAACAGTTTTAAATTTCAGTTGTGGGAGTTGCTTTCATTAAAAGCTACAGATTGTGTATATCGTGTCATACCTTTAATTAAATTATGCAGAGCTGAGAACAAGGCATGAGGCATATGCTAGTCCTTGGAGTTTGAGGTAGGCCTGTTCTGTGCCCAATGCTCTGTTGTCGGGCAAGAAGTTGAAAAGGGGGCATAGAGAAGCACAGCCCAATGCACAAGAACTTTGCTGTGAGCAGACCATTCAAGGCTTCACTTTGAGATTCTCGTACACCTCATTCACCTTGTGGAAATTGACCTATGGAATTTCCCAGAAGTGAATTTTCTGTACTTCTGTAACTTTTGCTAATTCTTTTTTCTGATGGCTCTGTTCTTAAATTGATTGTTCAGTAAAGAAAGAGGATTTACTTAGGAGAAAGCACTTCTGTTGATAACTCTCAACATTTTTAAAAGACAAATTAGACACTTCTCTCTGTATTTGAGCATGAAGACATACCTTCATTTTCAGAAGTACTGACAGCCCATAGCTTTCGCTAGTCTTAGCCTCAGATTCTCAAAACCAGGAGTCATCACTGGCATAAAAGATTTAAATATTCTGACCCAAAACAGCTTTTTTATACTTCTTGTCTTGCATCTTTATACAGATACTGTTGAAATTATTATGTTACAGATTTTTGAGACAGCCAGCTAGTACTAATGAAAACTCAAGAAGTACTGAAAATGCATATATCACACAAATGTTTTACTTATTATTAGCTGGAAGTACAGCTGAAGTGAGCCTCCTTTATCTTAGTAAGAGCATCCCTAATGACTGGAATATGTTGCTGTAGTCATGCACTATAATGAAGGTCTACAAAACAGGTAAGTAAACGGGGAGGTAAAGTGTGTAAGTATATGCATTTTTCTCAAGAAAGGTAAAATTAAATATTGGAGAATACTCAGCCTGAAGCTAATAGACATAAGACACTCTAGACCATACTAGTAATAATGCAAGATCCCCGTTATTCCCAAACCATACTGGTCAGTTGTGTAGGTATATCTGTAACCTCTCTGCAGCATGTATCTTTGGGTGTCTAATCTCTCCTTATAACACTGATACAGAGATAACTGTTTAGCTGGGGCTGAATCTAGCCTTTAGGCTGTGTCCTGAACTCCCTTTTCTCTCAAAGTCAAATATTATTTTTAGCTTTTATTGACCTGACCATTTGACTCCACTCAGCATTTGTTTCTGGTCAAATGCACTGCTCTCCATCTAGGTCTAAACTGACTTACCAAAGAAGTTGTGTTCTTCAGGCATGAAATGGGTTTTTAGTGCGGAGGCCCACAGTGCAGATCGTTAGAAGTTATGTAATAATATGAAAGGGCATATAATTGAAAGGCTGTCAGAAGATAAAAGGGTATCAAACTTCGCAGAGCATTCACATTGCAACTCCTGAAGCTGGCTGACATTGAAAGAGTGGTTCAGTGTTCAGTGCCAGCCCCTCTGGTAGCAGCGCTGCTTCTCCTCGGTGCTGCCTGTTGAAATATCACAGACTCTACAGCATAGAACTTAATACAGGTGTTTTCCACTAAAGACATTAGCTGCTGCATTTCAGTTACATCTAGCTCAACTCACCTGCTGGGGGTGCAGTACTTTGTCCTTGAGTAGGCAGGATTGCCTCCATCCTATTCTTCCTACCAGAGCATAGAGGAAGTAGAGTTTGAGTACATATGGAGCAATGCACAACAAGTGAGTAACTGCCATACAGGCATATATTATTCTTGGATTTGTTTTAAATGTCAAGCAATAATACATGAGTAGTAAAAGTAAGTCTTTAACTATCCTGACATTCTCCTAAATGCGCAGTAAAACCATAAGAGATGCCTGTATTTACTACAAATAATAAAACTAGAGCGCTACGCTAATCAAATTCAAATCAGTTCAACTGCATAATTTTCAGTGAATAGGTGCTTATAAAACACAGAATGAACTCCAAAAGGGAAGGTTCATTGCTTCCTAATCAAAAGCAGTCAGCTTTAAACACCAGCCAGTCCAGTGATAGGTTTGTCATTTCTCAGCTGTGCTCTTGGAGGGAATTTGCCAAGAAGGCTTGACAGCCTTTAAACTTCACAGAGCATTTTTTGCCTGTTTCTGAACATCATGTTGAGCTACAAAAAACTCCTGGGAGACTGGGAGGAGAGGCAGAATAACAGCAATTCCATTAAAACATATTTTCTACAATGAATGTCAAGCAAAGTTTATGGTGCAAAAAACAAGTATTTCCTGAAATTAAATTCTGACCCTCCTCAGGTCTGATTCTTTCTTGTCTAATGGTGTCCAGCTACTTTGGGGAATTGAGGAGTGTCGATGATTAATTGCCTAGGTGTCAGAGAAATAGAGGCTCCTAATGCATCAATAAAAGCTAGAAATCAGGGTGTCTGAACTATCATGGGAAGCTTAAAATTATTATATTACTGCTATGTACAATTAACAGCATAAATCAGAAATCATTTGCTTTCATTATTTAGAAAAATGGCAGCTCTCCAGTGAAAACGTATTTACAGTAGTTTTACATTGCTTTCTAGAGGCTTAGTACAAAAGGAAGAGACAAAAATTTATATGCACCAGGGCAGTTAAAGAGAAAACTGTCTTTGAACTGTTCTTTCATTTTAATCAGCATGAGCTCTGCTAAGTAGGGAAAAGAATTACGAGTACAAGGCTAGCATCTAGGTTACTGAGGGCAAATCACTCTCAGGGGAATAAGTTTGCAATCTGAGGAACAGAGTCTGAGCTGTGCATGACTTGGGATGAACAGATCTTCTCAGTTTTAACCCAGCATGAACATCAATTGCAAGGCGGCTGACCTGAAGTCCTTCAACCAACTTCCCCTACATGAAGGTCTGTTCTCCCCTCCAAAGGCAATTATAACACTGTACTAGAAGAATTTTTCAGTGTTTTCTATTTCTATTTTCCAGTGTCTTTCTAATGTCGTTCTAGTGTTTTCTATTTCACATCCTCAGCTGCAGGACCACATACATGTTTTAGTAATTTTTGGTATTGGTTGAAGTCCCATTAAGCTTCTTAAATTCTTAAATGGCTTCTTGGAGGGATTTTGCTGGATTTTTTTTCTTGCAACTTAAGTTATAAAAGTAGCACCATACACATTAATTGAAGAGCCATTAAGCAGTAGGGCTGTTTGTTTTGGGTTGATAGAGGACATAAAACTTTGTACCCTGTGGTGAAAAACAATTAGATCTGATGATGAACAGGCTATTAAATATACCATTACCAGACTCCTATCAGTTTAACTTTAGAAAATAGCAACCAGCTGTAGTCAAAGCATACACAAATGATAGAAAGTCGCATTTTAACTGTCATGTCATAGCCTGTTATAAATATTGTCATTTCTAATGTTTTGTGCTAATGACAGTGACTAATAGTAGTCATTACCTCTATTCATTCTCATAAAAATTTCCTCTAGAGAGTATGATCACAGCTAGAACGCTGTTTAAAATTAGATTTTGTTTTTTCTAAAATAGATAACATAAAAATATTTAAATACCAAGAAGTTGGCTAACTTATTTTATTTTGCAATAGCATGTGTTCAACAACTGCAGCTTTTGTTAATTGTGCCATAAGTTGAACAGATACCTCTTTTAGAAACATTTTTGGCATGCTAGCATGTGTCATGTCTTCTTATGGTCTCTGAACAGTGGAATAAAAGGTGAATCTCACAGAAGCCATAAAAAAGTCTGATGCTATCCCTGTAGAGGCTTACTATTAAGAACATTGAATTTTCTCATCCATTTCTTATTTCAGTTATGAATTCTGCTTACTTGACAGGTACAGAGTACTTCATTATGTGCATGAACAGAAATGCTTAAATGGATGAAGCAGCTATTTACGTCTGATAGGAGCTAAGTGGGATATTAAATTAATGCCAAACAAGTGAGTGCTCATTTTAGTTTTGTTATAAATGGCTGCAGCACAGCAGTAATGTGTTGACTCTTATGTGCTGACAAGTTCTATATTTCTTACAAACTTCCCTTAGAGCTCATCGTGGAAAGACAAATTCACACTCTGCATGATGAAATTAGTAGCAGATGCATTAATAATTGAATAAGGATCTCTGGAGACACACCACAGTTCAGAAAGGGAGTTGCTGACTGGCTGGTTTAAGTAGAGGTTTCTGTTCTTATATATATGCACTTACATAAGCCCTGAGTTAAGAGCTGCTGCCTGTATGAGCCTTTGATATCAAATCCACTTCCTGCTCCTAGAAGACTTTGCACAGTTACATTTGACAGGTCCATGAGCAGACTGACAACCACTAATCTGGGCAGCGTGTGGCCTTGCTCATTCCTCCTTCTCTCTGACTGTTCTTAAACTTCAAGGCAAACTGAATGCAGTTTCTTTGGAAATCATCTCCAGACAGTGAGTGGGATATGAGTGCCTGGAAGACTTTCACTGTATGCCAGACCCTTGTCATGGACCTCCATTTCTATAGAGTTGAAAGTTTCCTGAAATGCAAATCCCAGCTTCTCTCACAGAAGGATTAGGATACTGTACTGCCATCTTCCTTTCCAGAAGTCATGATGTCCTTTGATTTAACCACATGCCCAGGTTTGTGAGGGAAGGAATTTCCCAAAATCATGAAGAGACCACAGTTGTGGTCACACCTGATCTCACTTCTCTTCTCAAGAAGGTCCATCCTAGAGCACATTGCCCAGGCTTGTGTCCAGACAATTCTTTAATATCTCCAGTGAGGGAGACTCCACAACCGCTCTGGACAATCTGTTTCACTGCTCAGTCACTGCAAAATGTTTAAAGATTTAAAAGATTAAAGAAATTCTTCCTCATGTTCAGGTGGAAACCTCCTCTTCATCCCTCCCTTCAGATACTGATACACAGTGATGAGCTCCCCTCTCAGTGGTCTCTTCTCAAGGCTGAACAGGCCCAGCTCCCTCAGCCTTTCCTTGTAAGAGAGATTCTTCAACCCCTTAGTTATCTTTTTTCCCCTCCACTGGACCCACTCCAGGAGCTCCATGTCTCCAGTGTAGTGAGGAGCCCAGAACTGGACACAGCACCCCAGATGTGACCTCACCGGGGCTGAGTAGAGGGACAGGATCACCTCCTTCAACCTGCTGGCAATGATTTTCATGATGTACCCCAGGATACCATTAGCCTTCAGAGCTACAGGGATACACTGCCAGCTCAATTTGTGTCTTTTGGACAATAGTAAAGAAAGCAAGAGAATTCCCAGAAAAATAACGCCTCTTTTTAAAGATAGCACCACGTCTATGATGTAATTTTTAATAGTTACTTTGTAATTACACCAAATAATATTATGCTCAGAGGATACTGACAAAATAGTGTGATAGTTCATCCACAGCAATACTATTAGAGCAAATTCTTCTGTGTTTAAAATCAGAACTTTATTGCATTAGTCCCAAGAGAGTAATAGTAATTTGAATAGTCTAAAAATTTGTTCCAGCTTCAAGAAAGCCAAGATTTAGCACAGTGTTACTAGATTAATTCCACAAAGCTTTCCTAACTATGCATGCAGACTTCAGTTGCTGGTTTTGAGCAGAGGTTGAATTGACTTCTGTGTTTTGCTTTCCTCCAGGTTATTTTATAAATCTCAGGATTTGTAAGAAAAATTTACCTTCAAAATATCTATCAATGTATTTTCTCTAGTTTCATCAGCTAATGAAAAGCTAATTCTAATCTTATATTTTAAATATATTGCAATATTTTCCATAAGCTACGATACGATTTAATAAAGTGGTACTGTCTTTAAAGCAATACGCAAGATTCAATTGTCTTTAAAACAATACTTCAATTCCTTCTATATAGATATGAAATTCTTTTTGTTCAACAACCATGCATATGTTATTTATTCAGTAAGAGTTCAGTATGAATCTCATCATAATGGAAATACGGAATTTTTGAGATCTTGAGATTTTTAGTATGAGAAACATTTAAACAGTTAGTGTTGTCGCTTGAAATAAGGGTTAAATCCCAGAGATTTATATTTGTATAATGAAGTATTGTCTCAGTCTGGATACCCTGAAACATCCCCCAAGCGGCTCAGCTGAGGAAAGAAGAGGACATATTTTGGTTTGTGATACTGAACCACAGTGCAGATACTAAGACATCAGAGACAATCAGGTGAAGGAGTAAGCATGCTAAAATAATACCCTGGTTTCATCATCATGTCTTCTTTTGGAGTGTTTGGAGCTGTCCTGGTTTAGGGCAAATTTGGGAGGAAACCTCCAAATGGGGCTCCTCCGGAAAAGCAANGATGTGAAAATTGGATTTACATAACCATTTTTAGTCAATAGAGGTACCATTTCAGAATTATTATTTTTCATTTGATTCACACATGTATAATACTTTTCATTGCTGTTTAAAGAAAGTAATCTTACCATCATCTCAGTTTTAAAGGAAAAGACTTAAGTACTTGAACAACGTCATGAACTGCTAGATGAGAGGAATATACATGAGTTAGACAGACCAAAGAGGAATAAAGAAACTGTATTGATGGGGGCGGGGGGAGAGATATCACGAGTCATTAACTATGGCTTTATGCTTCACATCTCTCTACAGTGAGATCCCATTAACTGATTTTCATTCATTCTGTTATTTCCATAGAACAAGATCTTAAGTCTTCTCCAGGTTAGAAATTAATATTATGCAATCCAATAACTCTTGTTAGCATATATCATTGGTACCAATGTTTATTCTTAACATTGGAAGTAATCACCTAATTTCACAACTCTGGCAGTTATCACTCCTGTAAAAGTAAAGAAGGTATTGCTAAAGCCTTCTAGTGAGTGAATAAACCAACGGGTTTTATCCATGTTTTGCAGGTCACTGGATGTTCAAAACAGCAAAGCAAATTAAAAGAACCCCTTGTATTTTTCTATCACAGTAATTTTGCGCTTGACTATATGAGCATTTGCTAATATAAAAGCTATTGAGGAAGATATGGAAGGAACTTCTTCTAACAGTGCCTCATAAGGTAGAAATAAATGCTGCATTTCAAATCACAGCTCTCCTTGAAATTTGATTTTGTTTTAAAAGGCATCTTGAGCACCAAATTTTTGTCTCTTGGTGACTTCCAATCAGACAAATCCACTTAAATTGAAAACAGAGTTTTCTAATTGTCATTCTGTAACCTCAGCCTGAAGATCAAGTAGCTACGTTTTGATTTGTGCCTCATCACTACTATTGATGTTTGCAGGCCACGAATTTTTTTCCCCTTGTACACTCACCTTCTAGGCTTTGTAGACTTCCTCAGTTGTCCCTTTCTGTTGTTGTTGTTTTGTTGTTTTGTTGTTGTTGTTATGTCTCTTTGAATATTTCCCCAACTATTTAGGTGTATCCTTTCTTAAGAATAAGTTGGGAAGTCTATTAGTACTCCATGCACCTATTTGTACTTTTCTAAAAATTACCCAGAAACATGAATTGTTCCTTAGACTCAATATGTGAAATAAGGGGGTGAAAAAAAGAAGAAAACCTATTTTTAAAATATTTTTCTGAATTTGAACACAGTTGTGAAGAAACTGGTATATGCTGCACCTTCCATAAGTACTTTGTGAGAGCACAAGCTATAGGAATGGCCATCACAAGTGAAGCAGGGTAACATGCTGCAGCAGCAAATTATCGCAGAATGTCAGTTCTTTCCTCAGAAGCTCTTGGGATGGCAGACTAAGCATGGGCAGTGTCCATAGAGAGTCCTTGTCTACTGCATTCAAGCACAACAAGTATACAGGGTTGAAGTCACTGTGCATTTCCAGATTATCCTCTGAGAGCTGTGATAGCTGTGCAGCATTGGCAGGGACAAAAATTCAAGACAGAATTCTCCACAGAATGCATCTGATTTCTTTTTAGCCCTCTCTGAGATGAGAAATGGCAGGTGTTCCCATGTATTCTCTATAAACATTCTTTGAATGTAATAAATTGGATAGGGTGCCAATTACACAATGATACAAGCTTTTGGATAAAATGATACCACTTCATTCATCCCAGTAAGTAATACCGTGATTCTACTTCTCCTGCTATTTTGGAAAGTAGGACCTATTTTTTGAATGTCCCATATTAGGAGTGCAGCCTTTTCTGATCACAGACAAAGCTGGATATTTTTACCAGCTTTTCCCTTTTCCTTTCCAGTCTACTGAAAGAGACTTTCCCATCATGGTTTTTCTTGGTTTCCTAACATTTATCAATCCAATTACTGTTGGCAGCTTTCTTTCTTCACTTCTGTCTCTCTGATAATGCAGATAATGCACAGGATATCTCCTGACTGAAAAAAAAAAAAAAAGTCTGGTTTGAACTTCCCTATGCAAAAATGTCTAAAACTGGGCAGTAACTTAAAACCTGCAGTTCCAAAGTCTTCCATACTGCACAGTGGATATTTAATTTTCCATAAAAGAAATGGACTTCCTCTTTAAGACCTCTTTTAGGTCCAGATTTCCCACTGCTGAAACAGTAAACTCAGTTTTGTCTTTCAGAGACTCTTTGGAATGCCTCTCTCCCACACAGCTGCAGTTTCCTGTCCTTTCTGTCAACTGTTTTTGATAATCATAGCTCCTGTGGAGTTGATGTGAGATTTGTACAAAGGTTTTTGCAACCTAAAAATACCAGTCTTCATGGGACTGTGAAGAAAATTAAGAAGACAGAACCAGCATACAGCATAAATAAATTTTGGTTACAATCCTAATCCAAGATGAAAATTCAATCCATGCACTTTCATCTTCCTGCAAAGTAATATTTAATACTCATCTCCATAGTTATATTTGTATGCTCTCAATGTCTCCTCTAATGTACTTCCAAATTTGTCATTTTAAGATATAAAACCTTTTTGAACATAGATGGTACAGTAAAGACTTTCAAAAGATAATTACAAGTTCAAAGACTTCAATTAGGGCAGCACTTCCTCAGTACTGGATCCTCTTAGTCGCTAGATAAATGCACGAAGTTAGAAAGGCTGGAATCTCAAGATAGAAGTTGGAAACACAAAGCAAGATGGAAGACTTTTTTTTTCTCTGAAAAATAAAAAGCTGTGTGTCTTGGATACTGTCAAGCAGGGACAGCTGAAATTTAGGCAAGGAACACGGATATTGTGCTTGCATAACAGTACTTAGGTAGAAATTACCCCTAAAAACCCAAGGAGTACAAAGTGCTTCAAAATCAGGTGACAACGCAGATTTAAAGGGATTACTTGAAGCAGTTCCTGAAAACTCCTGTGCCCAGACATGAGCAGAAGCTGGATATTAGCACAGGAATTTCCCTTGCCAGGGCAACAGATTTTGCACTCTCTATAGCTTTAACAGGAAACTTACATGAAGTTAAAGTCTTAAAAGTGAATCCAGCTTTTGGCTTATTTGTTTCCTTTTAAACAATAATCAAGAAAATGCTGGCAATACATGCATTATTTTCCATAGTACTGAAACAGGCCACAAATTATTAATGTTTATATAAATAAGAAATAACAGAGGTTGGAATGATACTCTTATATGGGCTAAAAACTAAAATGATCGGCATGGAGCACAGATAAAGGCTGTGTGGGTTGGCACTGCGCTGTATCATCATCTTCCACTTTAACATGGAGGGTTGGTGGAATAAGCAGTTACACTGATAAACAGAGGACCTCCTTCAGATTGCGGTATGGACCCAGAAAGGGATGGCCTGTTGGATAACCACTGCTAAATCTAAGCTAAAGTTACAAATGTAGTGATAGGTTACCCAGGAGGAATAACAGCCAACAGAGAAAGTTCATTCCCAGCCTCAGGAATCTGATGTCTCATTTTTGTCTCAAAGAGGAAGAATTTACAACTTGATTTTTTTAAATAAGATGTCACACTGCTCTAGAATTTTTCTCTGTGTTAAATGTACAGAACATAATTCAGGGTTCCTCTAGAAGACTAAAGTGGGCTTTGTCATGTTCATTCTTATTGAGGGATTAGGGAGTAATGTTTTCACCAGAACTATGGTCGTTCCCTTTGCACATAAACACATATTTATGACATGTATTAGAATCATTTCAGTTCAGTGCTTACTAGGAATTAGGCTTTTTGATTTGCTCAAGCTCATTTGGCATTTCTAAAAAAAGTTGGTTTTCTCTGAGCTGTTCTGCTTTTGCTTGTTTCTAAATTAAATTAATAATAAAATTGTCATCTACAAGGAGCACTGACAGTTCAGCCACTAGAATTTTTCAACTATTTTAGGTGCAGATTAAAGCAAACTATTGGGCTATCAATCAATCTAATATTGTAATTTCCCTTCCCACTCAACTGTTTACTGTTTCTTGGACGTCAGTTACGCATCAAGCAGATGTTTCTTTCAGGGATGGATATAATGGCTTCTAGATATTTTCCATAAAGCCAGTGAATTTAAAATCAAGGAATATAAATTAGTATCCAGAGTTCTGAGGTACCCCTTTCTGCATTTTATCAAAATGCATGCTGCATATTGGTATATTTCTCAGTGGCCCATTTTAACATAATCTCTGAGATGTCTTGTCTTTTCAGTTCTATCCTACTTATATTTTTGTACACTTCCTATTTTGACATCTCACTTTGAGTCATATTCTTATATTCTAATTAAAGTATATTCAGCATCAATCTTTATATGAATACCAAGTGGTGCAATATTAGCCATTTATTATGGCTTTACAGTTGCATTTTCTCATAACCTCATCAAGCTTTTTAACTTCACCCAATCCATCCTGGTCCAGAGAGATATTTAAGATATGACAATACTGACATAGTCAGAAAGCAAGATGTTTTGTAATGACTGTTTGTTTAATTGGTAGTTGAATGGATAATATTTTGAATATTTGGGTGCTCACTCTGATTTTCTCTATGAAATCAGGAAGAATTATTTCTGCAGAACAGGGTGCAGGCTCTTCTAATGCATTATATAATGACAATGCTGAAAAAATTATCATTAATTAAATATAAAAATGTATTCTATATTCTCTATGTTTTCTAAGTATCTGCTGTTCTTGTGCTCCAGATCTCTTACTTAGAATTTCTACTTGACCTATATCCCAGAAATATTTTCTGTAATATTGTATTTTGTAGAGCATTATCATAAATATACTTTTGAGTAAAAACCACTTTTTTTATAAATATTAGTGAACTGTTGAAAATCATTCATCTCACCCCAATATCTGTGGATTCAGCTGGAAGAATGAGGTGAGCGTAACATTATGGTGGCAAATAATTTCTTTAAAGAATACAATATATATGCATCAGAAGTACAGATACCTCAGTAGAATCCTGCATGTGTCTGTCCTGTCAACAAAAGGGCAGATATTTCTATCACAAGGAAATTGGTTGGCACAACTAGTTCTTTGTGAGAACTGGAAAAAGGGACAGCATGACTGATTTTGTCAAGGGCAAAAGGAGAGTGAAGGACAAGGGAACAAAAACCAATAATATAATTAGGCATATAATTAAAAATATTTGAATGATCCTCATATCACCCTGATTTTTTCAGCCTTCTTTGTCTCACTGTTTCATAGTTCTTAAGTTGTTTCTCACACATGGGTGTTATAAATAGAGGCAATATTTTCCTTAAATCTTGGTAGTTTACATTCTTTGTATTAGAGATATGGACAGCTGATGAACAGTTGTCTTGACCAATGGGGTGGGGAGAGGTGTCAACCCTCTCCCCCAATACCTGGCCTTTTTAGAGATACTATATAAAGTAGACTCAGACCTTTTAATAAACAGTTCATGCCTTCTCACCAAAGTGAGTGTGTGTCTGTGTGTCGAACAACAACAATCCTTATCCAAGCAAAGGACAGTTAAAAGTGATAAATGTAATAACTGCAAAATAAACATGAGAACTCATTTGAGCTTTTTACTAAAACGACAAAAGGTTGACTTACCATAAGCTATAAAAGATGTCATTAAATCATCAGCCATTACAAATTGCCTATTGTGGTTTCTGAGATACTCCTTTCTCTCCCAGTACTCTGATTGTGTACAACTCCAGGAATTGATATCTGTAAGGAAGTTGCAATGTCAGACAGACAAAGAAAGTAAAATATAAAGAAAAGTCATATCTTGCTACAGTGAGAAATCCTGTTTACCTCAGTGGGTCTCATCATTGGTGTATGGGTGGTAAGATCTGTCTCTAAAATGATGCTGTGCTAAATATGAGAGTACAGCAGACAGTTTAATAAATGGACTACATCAAGTCAGTTCAAAGGTGTTCTGTGGAGTATAGTCTGTATACTGATAAAAACCCCCACGATTTTTATTAATTCCATTAAAGTAGCACACTACCTCCAAATATTTATAGAGATCAAGCAGACTCACTTCAGGACAAGTCCTTCATATATACTGCAGGGACCTTTCCTGAAATGTAAACAGTTAGCATCTGCTGAACCATAATCCCTAGATCAGAAACACAAATGTTTGAATTAACAAAAAATGAAAAGCCTTATTCTTTGTGTTTGAACTCCCAGTAGATATTTTTTCACTTTTGGTGTTGTGTGCATGACCAGCATTCTTTATATAGGACTGGAAATGCAGTGACTTTTTGGCATAGTGACCACAAAGGACAGTGGTGATTAAATTCAAGCCAGCAGAGACCCTCAGTGATGCTCACTGACTTCAGGAGATTTGAAGTCCAGCCTTCAGTTCAGTGCTACACATGTGATGCAGTATGAAGCAACTGAGATTTAATACTCCTAAGAATCAGATAAATAAAAGGATATTTATTTTACCCCTTTAAAAGAGTATATTGATCTGATAGAGGAGGAACTTGAAGAAATATAAAATATAAGCTTGTGAGTACCATCATTGAAATCTGTTTGGTTTTGTACACAGAGAGTTTTAGCATACCACTGCTCCAGGAACTGTGTTCAATAACTTTTAAGTGAAAACACTTGACACACCTGGAAGTGCTCTCGGTCATATGTACAGTAAATATACATGTAATACAGAATGAATACATAAAGAAAATTCCATTGGACAAACTAAAGCTATAATAATGAGCAAACTGCTTTAATTGGAATGCTGAGGGAATTAAGGTTGAGATTATTTTCCAAAGTAATTTATTTTTGGATGGTGGGTTTTGTTTTGTTTTTTCTTGAAGAGATTAAATGCACGGATATTGAAAAGCACTGAAAAGTTGGAGAAGAATGAGAATGAAGTTGCAGGTGTTGGTGCTGAGCACCAGGCGCACAAGCAGTGATCTTGGAATGTCTGCCTTATCTGGTTTGTGCTGTGGGTTTAGGCTTTATGGATCCCAGAAGAACAAGCCATGATCAAGCTGCGGTTTCATGGATTTCAGTCTTACTCTTCGCAAGGCACACTTCGGTCACTGCTTCCAGCTTTACACCAGGGTCTACAAAAGTTGTTGGAGCTTCTCCAAGTCCATAGCAGGAGATGGAAGAACTAAGTGCTCCAGGTCAGCCTACCTGGTGAGGGGGTTTCCTGCAGCCTCTGCTCCTAATGGTAGTGGATTGGTAACTGAGCATTGGATCTGGCAGTGACATCTCTGAACCAGCACCTCTTTGAAGCTTGAGGCTCTCAGCAGCTGTTGCCTTTGGCAAGATGACAGGGAAGGAGTTACATTTCCTCTAAGTTCTGCCTAGCTTTAGACACACTTGTGACAGGTACTCAGGGTACACTCATTTTTTTCTTTTTGGATTTCACAAATCTATTTGGCTGAGAAGTAAATGCTAAGTTTCAGGGAGGACTGGAACTGTCCGCATAAGAAAAGTTTGATGCCTTGAAACTGCTACAAAGCAATAAAAAAAAAATCAGTAAAATACCCCTAAGTGCAATTTTAATTGTTTTAATAAGTTCTTTCATGATGTATTTTCATGTTATTTACTTCTGGACATAGTAGACTTCATTATACTCTGTAAGAAGAAGGGAAGGTTTTCAAATAAGGTTGCATATTGAATTTTAGGTCTGTGCGTTCGATTTTTCATATGACTTCAAAATTTTCAAAATAGTTACTTCTTGTCATGCAAACATGAAGGGTTTGCCTTCATTCCTACTCTGTCATAATATATCCAAAATTCTTGGCAGTATAAAAATTTGCCCTGAAACCTGTCGTCAATATTCGCCTGTTTCCCTTTTTATTAGAGAAAGTGATTTTACCAGATATCCCATTAATCCTGGGGTAAAGGAAAGTAGCTCTTGCCATGTTAAATTATGAGGTGTGTAAATTTCAGCTACTGGGGATCCATTCCATGGCTCTAAGAGGAGGAAAAGCTGTTTTCAGGTGGTTATGACTTTTCGTGTTAATAGTTCAAAATAACTGATACACTGATACCATTCAGGGAAAATCTAGTTTTTCTGCATCCTTACTATTGCCAGAAGGTCTTAGAAAGCAATATGAAGTCATATTATATTATGGCAATTACCTTGACACTAGAATTGACATAGTGCAATGCATTTGTATTTATAGCTTGTAGAGTAGCACATTTCACCCTTGCTTTTATTATTCTATCATGTAATTCATATCTTTCCAGATTTTCTCATCCTGAGTTACTTATTCACCTGAGCAAGGCCATAAAAATAAGGTCTAAACCCCTTTAATTGTAGCCACGAAGTGAATGTAAGAGTTGAGAATGCTGCTCTGCCTCTGGGTGTCTGTATCTGCACATATCCATATGCCATTCTGGACAGTGGGAAGCAAGCAGGACACAAATGGTGAAAAAAACACCTTTGATTTCTGATCTGAGAGACTGACAGCCACAATACTGGCATAGAGAATCTCAAACCTTGGGTTTATCTCTGTTGAAGTATGTAATATTCTGTGCCCAGAAAAAAGAATTCTGCCTGATTTCAGACAATGCAAAATTTGGTCAATCACAGCCACCATTAGTAGGATCTGTGTTCTTACCTTGTCGTTGTTTTTTGTATTTTTATCTGTGAATACATAAAAAGTCTTTAAAAAGGATTTTTTTTTAAAAATTGCAAATAATTTTTGTAGAATTACAAATGTACCTTGGAATTTTTAATCATTTGCATTTTAAGTAGCCAAGTTTACTTAATCATTGTTGTGCAATTTGACCACCTGTATTCATAAGGTGTTACCTGCAAGCTACACTGCTGAGCACTGCAAGGTTTACAAAGACCCTACTGGGATTAAAAGGCTTGTCTTTTTTAAAAGGGGGTCAGTGATTAAGGACTGCTTCACTGCTTACAAACTAAAGGAAATTATCATTAAATAAAAGCACATACAAGGATCTAATGCCTTTCCAACCAAGCATGAAGTGGGATTAGGAGAATTGAGTCTTAAGAAACTTGCTTGACATCTAACTTCAAAAAAAATTGAATATGTATATATCTTCCTGCTACTAGGAAATCTGTCCAGCTACCAGAAAAGCTGATTCTTGCAGGATACATATATAGTTAATGTCTCAAGAAAAGAGACTCAGCTACTTAATTTTCGAGAAAATTGTAAGACTTTTCAAAACACCCAAGACTTTAAAAAGCAGAAAAAAAAAGAAGAAAAAAAAAAAAAAAAAGGGAAAATAAGAAAAACCTTAATGTTACAATCCATTGATAAAATTAAATTAATTATCATGGGTTTGGCTTACTGGTGAAGTATTTGGGGACACAAAAAATGTTCAATAAACACAATGAGATCTTCTGTCACATGAAATCCTTATCCTTTCTTCAAGGGCCTGTCCAGAAAACTAGGCTTACTACCTAAATTTTATTTTTCAAAGTAAAAGACAGAATGTTCTGAAAATCAAGCTGTCACTTATTAATACTGTCAAAATAGCATCTCAATTTTACACACTTGTTCAATTAGACTTCAGTCTTTCTTCCTCCTCATTTTAAATGATGTTTGTTCATTTATTATTCTCTGGGCCCTTTTTTCAGAGTCCTGTGGACACAAAACAAAATCAATGATGCTGAAGTTTATGCAGGCTTAATATTGGGATGGAAAATGAAGGTGCCTGGTCCTGCTGTCGATAAAATATATTTGTGTAGTTCTCCATGTCGCACTTTGAATAGGGTGAGTGACAGCAATCTCAGACTGAGAGAAGAAGAGCCTTATGGCTCCATTGTGTGCGTGGCTGGTTTTATAATAGCCCAAAACAAAACATTCATGATCCTTAAACAGATTCAGTTTCCCACATGTAGATGGGCAACGTAGCCATGCACAGTTCTGTGAAGTTCCAGTCTTTTTTTCCATGTACTGTTCCTTCTAGGAAAGCATGCCAAGGTTTGCAGTTTAAAAAAAGAGAGGAGAGATGTTTCTTCCAAGGAATCTTTGGATTCAGCAGGAAGTTCTCATGGTTCCTTTAGTCACTTGAAGTTAATTAGTTCATACATGTAGTCTTTAGTGCCTCCAATAAGAATGTCCTCGAAGGCAACCACAGGCAGAATTGGACAGCTGATGCTGATGTGCCACACTGTTAGTTCAAATATGTAGACACTAGAAAAGGCTGTAAATTCACATTTTGGTCGCTGTGTGTGTGTGTGTGTGTGCATTGCCTGGCTAACCACATGTGCATCCATAGGGATACTAGATCTCTGAAAGTATCTTAAATTACTTGCTTTGGCTTTGCTACTTCCTTTTGATATTGAGCTGTCTATATGAATTGAAAGTGAGAAAATAGTTAATACAGTATCTATTCATTGTAAACCCTTCCTTACTGATGACTTGCCTTCTCCTGGGATCCATCATTGTAGTAGATACCAACTGGTACAACCTGCAGCTACAACTACTTCCTGGAGTTCAGCTTCTTTTCTAAGGAAATGTACTTTTCCTTAATACTGATGTTCGGGCTCAGGAAAAAAATGTATCTGAGGAAGAGTGTTATACATGGAACTTCAGGCTGTTGTGATGATACTTACCTGTTTTTCCTACTGAGAATCATGTGAATTGTTACCTGTTATTGCATCTCCATGTTCATCTCTTAATACTTGTCAGTATGAGACACAACTTAAAAGAAATTCCCTGCCCAGACTGGGCAATTTCCTTGTTACAACAATATATTTTTTTCTTATTGTGTCTTTTGGTTTCATAAATGCTAACAGATTCTTACCCAGTGCTTTTAAAGTGTTTACTGATCCACACAGACAGAAAAGGTAAACAACAGCTAAGCAATTGGTCTGACAGGTAGTGCAGTCCCTCAGGAGGCATTCCTAACATCCACACCAATGCTGAGTTATTCTCTCTCAGGACCACCATTAGCAGTTATTTCATCACCACTGAGTGTGTCTGTAATTCTGTAACTTCAGTCCCAAGGCTGGAGAGGTCTCCTCCGCAGAAGTTAAACTGTAGACAAAACCACTTCACTGTTAAAAAGAAAGTAGAAACCCGCCTAAAGTGTTAAACTTCCAGTTTAACATTTCCAGTTTAAAGTCCCATTGATATGGACACTTACAGATAAAAGAAATAAACTGTGAATGCAAGGGAGTAGCTTATTTTTAATTGTATACAGAAGGACAGCTTGCATTTTCTTTTTTTAGATTAATAATTCATTATGATTTAAGTATGTTTTGATCCTAAGTTATTCAGAAAAATAATGGCTTTAAGAAGAACACATTGTCATTATAGATGTAAGTTGGATATGAACTATGAACGGGATGCTATTTGATGATAAATGTAATCTTTGTAAGAGTAAATAGGTAAATAGTATCCAGAAATTGGCACCTTTTTTTCACATTCATCAAATTTACTGGAAAGCCATGCATCTTTATGGTTTGTTGGAAAAGGTATGGAAAGTCAAAAGGAGATACAGAAAATAATTCTGAAAATAAAATTAAAAATACAGGAAAATGTACCAATAGTGAAATGCTGAATAAATTCTTAGCTATTAATTCAGTCAAGAAAAGACTGAGAAGTAACTTGACTGCAGCTTTCAGGTACCTACAGGCAAAAAGTATTCCTGACAGTAAAGAGCCCTCTAATTTAGGAGGAAGGAATATGTAATCAGCTAAAGCCAAGAATTCCAGTCTGTTCACCCATCACCAAATTAACAATGAGAACTTTCAACCATTAGAGCCATATGGGTCTCTTAGAAAGATATGCTACATCTCATTCAGAAGCTGCAGAGGCCGATAGATAACATTTTGGGACCACGCAGGAGGTTAGACTAGACAATAATGCACCATTTCTTCTGCCCTTAATATCTGTTCCTGAATCTAAATAGGAATGAATAAGGCTAACAGAATCTGGCCCTTAGTCATATATATTTTATCATTTAATTACATTTCCATTTGAGGATGATAATTCAGTTCTCTTATGACTTCATCTCTGAAACTTTTCTACAGGATGCCAGAAACAGGGTCTTTCTTATTCTCATAATTAAACTTTGAACAAAATAAATGTTCTTCAGTTTGCGACTCTAAATTAGCATGTAAAAATTTTAAACAAACACCATTTTAGCTTCTTTGCTATGAATGAACACAACAATCATATAACAAAGTGTTAATATCTGTTATAGCCCTTGAGCTATACAAATGTATGGTTTTGTTTTGATCATGCTTGATATGCTATGTCTTGATCTTATTTCATTCTGTTTCTACAGGTTAGTGAGACTTTAATCAAGGAAAATATCTGACGAACAATAATTTGAAACACAGCATTTGGAAAGGTCAGAATGGTACATTACATCCTTATTATCCAAAAGAACAGATGAGTTTAATATCCTGGCAGCATTCTCCTGTGAAGCAGATATTAAACAAGAACTGAAAATGGCACAAGGTTCTCGCTTTCTTTTCTATGACAAAGATTGTAACAAGATGATGGAACTACACAGAATAAATCCCTTTCTGCTTAATGGTCCGACTGTAGATTCTGTTTAAATTTCAAAAAGCTAAGTCAAGCGAGAGCCAGCATGCATGCTATTTGTTTCAATTCCTTTACAACACACTTTCTTGCCTATATGACCCATTTTCCATTCATATTTTCTAATCTTAAACATGGGAAGATATGTTAACAGAGGGTGCACAGTACACCAAGTTTTGCCGCATAATGTGTTGCACTGCAACAAATAATGCGCTGCTTTAACACTGCTGAAAATACAGATTTTTCAGGTTCTCTTTGAATAACCTAAGAACAGAGATAATGTAGTCCAACACATTGCATGTGTCCTGCTTTGGAGAGTCTCTGAAGGTATGGAACTCTTTGAAGGCAAAGGAATTTGCAGGATATCCAATAGGCTGTTTTAATATAAGAACTCAGAATTTCCTATCTTAAATCATTATCTGCATGATGACTCTTCCTTTTGCTTTATAGGGCTACGGGGAAAAAAAAATCTTCTGGAACTGGATGTTATATTTTAACACTAAAAGACACCATCAGGGTCCTCGTGTTAAACGTTATTGTGGCGACTGAACAAGCACTGTGCTTAAAAATGAAGAAAACTTAGTTATATAGCATGCCTCGGTATTATAGTTACCTATATGCAGTCCTCATGAGATATGATAAATCTGGTGTAACATAAGAATGTAACAAGTTAGATTATAAATATATTAATAACTATTAAAGAAAACATTTTATGTCATTCCAAAGATAAAAAAGAGTCTTCAAGTATTACTGGCTGAATTAGACCTACATGGGTTTGCACAAGCTCACAATTAGAAATCATGTTGAACCTTTTTTTCTCACACCATCTGGAGAATACATTTGAAAAAACCTCCATGGAACATTACGTGCGGCCTCTTGCTGAGAAAAGCCATTCTGCTTTGGTCAAGAGAGGCAAAATGACCATATCCAAAATATGTTTTCAGTATCTAGAGTGAATGTATAAGTATGTATATTTATATATGTTGGGGGTTTTTTTCTATTTTCTTTTTAGGTCATTTTGTTTTCCACTGGAGATTGTAAGTGTATTTTTCATCCTTTGTTTTGCAACTATAAAGTAGGATAGCTTTTTAATGTGTTGGCAATGTGCAGTCTATTTCAAAACTTCAAAGGATTTGCAAAACTACAGACAAAAATCCCTAATGGGTGTTCATTTTGTAAGTGCCTATGGAAATTAATGTTCTCTGTGTGCCTAGAAAAAATCCACCAGATACAAATTTCTATCAAGTTCCCTGTTATTAAGCTACTAGTCCTTGAAACTGAAGTGGCTACAAATAGCTCTTTTCTGCTTCCTGACCAAACATATCAGCCATCCAATATGCAGCATACAGAAAATAATAACTAAAACTATTTTTTCAGTTCCTAATTATTATTCACCATATAAATCTGTGAATTTGTATAATTTGAATTACTAAGAACTCTGAACGTATATACTTTTGGTATGAAAAAATAAAATATATGATGTTGTATCCATTTTTTAAAAGATCATATTTAGGGCATGACCAAATAGAGAATCCAGGATTTTGAGGGGAGACTCAATGTGTAGTCACACAAATATCTCCAGGATTTCTCAGAGAGTCAGTCCTGTGTATCAGATGAAGGAATTGGGTTTTGTTACATGGTTTTTAGTTCTCATGATTTTGCAAAATGTTGTTGCTGTGTCACACAGTATTTAACATCAGGAACATCTTGAATACATTGTGCAGCCTTATTTGGTTATTCTATAAAATGGATTTTTTTCACTACATGATCACAGTCATTCTTTTTTGAAAAATTACCAAAATAATCAAGTGTATCTTATGAACCAATACAAAAGCTTGAAGTTGAGCTTTAAGAGACACCTCCATTTATCAGTTATCTCCAATAAATAATGTGGGTTTTGGGCATTTCCATGGAGTCTTACTTCAGTGAGGATGGTGAATATGAGTTTTGCATCAAATGTTGGGCCTGTGAACCCATGAGAATATCTCAAAATAAAAGGATCATAAAATCCTCTGTGAGGTATATTCAATAAATTAACAGCACAACAAAATTATCAAACAAAAAAAGATGAGGCTGATGGAAAGGTGTCATATTGAAGCAAGATCACAAAAGAGACACATCAAAGCACAACAGACCGTGTGTAGCACACACATTCCCACAAAGAGGATTTTGTGCCAGGAGTAGCTGGTTCATTGTAATCCCAGTAACAAGGACACTCAGACTCTGTGAAATATGGTTTAAAATACCATTTACTGCAGATAACACTTTAAGAAACAAAGGTTGGCACAGATGATCTTACCTCCATTCAGATGCTGGGAAGCCCCAGTTATGCACCACTGAATGAGCCTCCATGCAGGCTCAGTATCCTGTGTAGATCCTGTCCACATAAAGGTTACCCAATATTTCAGTCTTTTGAGTTCCTGTAAGGTTTTCCTAAAACAAAAATTACTCCATTAATCATTTTCACTGAAAAGAAAAAAAAAAAAAAAAAAAAAGGATATGCACATGGGTATTTGTTGCTGCTGCCTTATCTAAAGGCAAGGAGTTGGTGTGACCCAGTGGCAGCTGCCCACTGGCTGCTTCATTACAATCATCCAACCAAGCTTGTCCTGCAGGCAGAGGATCTGCAGAGCAAAGCACAGACCTGGAGGTCATGCTGTGTGCACAGCACATTTTGTGCGCACAGCACAGTGCACACCTGTGCCTGTTTGGGACAACAGCTGTGTGAGATACTAACTTCCCTAGGAGCAGTGGTCTCCTGGTCAGGATCTCAGCACATGCATGCTCACCTGGTTTGCGTCTGCATAAAAAAAAGCTGCTTTTGTTCTCCAAACTGAACTGGTGCACGGTATTCAAGTCTGCATAGATTAAAAACTATACATGTCCACTGCAAACACTCCTCTCTACAGATCTCTGTTTATCAAGCTGACATTGTGCCGGAAGTCAGATAGGTTTATAATTACAGACTTTATTGCCTCTAAAAGGCCGTGTAAGTACATTTTTGCAAGTGTGATTTTTGTGCCTGCAGCTCAAATTCTTGTTATACTTGCATTTGAATTTGTTTTGTTTTGTCACACAATGTTACTTGGTATTATATGAATAATAATCCGTGAGCTAGAAAACAGACTAAAATCAAAGGAACAAAGTCAGTTGCATTATTAAAGAGAGATTAAAATAATTTGACATGAAAGGCATTTTAGAGACAATACAGCCTGACTTACTGATGTGCAGAGAAGCTAATACATCATTCAGCTCTGCTACCACCTGACAGCTGCTCAGCATCTAATGGGAAATGTGAGCGTGGTCACAGTCCAGTTCATAGTGGACAGGTGCTGGCATCACAAAAATCGGCATCACAAAAATCATCATCACCACTGGCACTAATTGGCACCTTTGTTGACAGTCTTGTCAGAAAGGCCAGTGATTGAATCTGCACAGAGACGTCCTTGCAAACTCTGCTGGCTTGAGGTGCTGGGCTCAGCTCATCCTTCACTTATACTGTCCTTAGTTTTGCACATATTTCCTGGGAACACAGTCAGGTCCTGACACTCTATTTGCCTGAAATTTCTGTGAGCATGCACATCACTGTGGCATCTCTCTGGAAGCGATACCTCTGCACAGAGGGTTAGACACACCTCAGGGGCACCAAAGCCTGCCAGCAGATGAGCCTGTGAGCTTTGGCTTGGGGTGGAAGACAAAAGTGGATCAAACAAAATACTGTTCTAAAGGAGAAGCTACACATGATACACATAGGGCTCCAGTTTCACCTAAGATTTTCTCAATCTTAGTTTATTTTAGATACAACTGTGAGTCTGTGAAGTTCTAATAGCCACTTTTACTCTGTTCTTCAGTTAATTCTTATGTATGAAGGTCCTATTATCTGTCTCACTCTCAAACATTGTATGAGGCTTTGCTAACTAATCAGCATCCTAAACTATTTAAACATTTCTGAAGAAACTCAATAGACACATTAAATACCAGGATTCAAATTCATGGAAACTTTTGTTTCTTAATAATTCCATTAAATGAGTTGCAGGCAGTGACTATTGAATATATCCATTTTGTGTTTATACATCATTCACTCTGCTGTAAACACAGTTGCATTAAATGCAATTTCTTCTGTCACCTCAGCCTGTCGTGTCCAAATCTGCAATTAAAACTAATTTTCCTTTAGTGTATAGAAATCTGTACTATTTGTAGGTTAATTATCAGTTTATATATATTTTTTTAGCTCTATAGACAAGTAAGTCAGTAATGTGACTAGGATTTGAGAATGTTTAAATAATAATAAGTTAAAACAGAGTGATAAGTTTGATTTGAATTAGCAGCAGTAACTGAAGTATAGAGATGTTATTAGAGCTCCTTACTACCTTTTTCCAAAGTGAAGAAAGAAAGGCAGGCAGGCAGGAGGGAAGGAAGGACAATAAACAAAGAAAGTAAATAAAAAGTAGGAGGGCTGGATAAAAAGAAAGGGAACAGTTCTAATTTCATGTGTATGGAAAAAATGTTGAATGTATTGCACATGGGTTTGTCAGGATATAGATAAAAGTGAGAAAAAAAAACCCTAGAAAAGTGATAGATGAAATCAGGCAAAATAAATCTTTAAGCACTGAGAAAAATATGCAAAAAGCCCAAGGTTTGTCTGTATCAATGTTCCTGAGGAAGAATGTACTTTCATTAGGAACAATAAGGTTGTAAGATAATATCAGCACACAGAACACCAAGGTTATAAGATAATAGGAGGCTGAAAACGCCACCAAGCAAGATTCTGAAATTCTCCCCATTGATTTTTCACTTCTGTTTTACATCTGATCCCAAGGAAATATCTTCTCATTTACATGCATCTACATAAATTCTGTATCAAGCCACCAGCTTTTTCTTCCTCCAGTTTTAACAATGAGCAGTGGCTGCTATACTGTGCTCTTACAGATACTCTGCAAACAGAATATGTCATCGTTAGCCTAATGAGGGGAAAGAGGGAGAGAAATTGCTAAATGTTTTCTCTCTAGCCCAATTAAAGGAGAGAGAGCAAGATGTAGAGAGGGGGAAGGCATGCTGGAGGGAGAGCTGTGTACGTGACAGATTTCTTCCTGCCTTTAGCTACAATTCTCATTAGGTAGAATTGAAAAAGACAAGAGGATGTGGGAATACAAAGGATAAATCCTTTGACTGAAATCAGACTGTGACAAGCATGGTCCATCATTCTGAGATGCACATTACCTTCCAAAAATAGCTTTCTTGGGAAGGAAAGAATATGATAACAAGTACACTGTTGTCATTACTGGTCTTAAGACAAATTATCCATACAAATAGGAGGGAACAAAATCTGTCTTCCTGCTGAAAACCTCCTTTGCCATCCACAGTCCCCTTTCAGGACTGCAGTAGAGGGAGAGAACTACTTGTGTATGAAGGACATCTCCAGTTTAGAAGTTGCTGAGCTCACTGACAAGTGCTAACTCAATATAAAGCAAACTGAATTGATCTCATGATGTGTCATGCCAGAAACATCAGGCCTGGTAGAAAGGGTGTCTACATCCCTAAGAACATGCTAGGTCCCAAAATTGTTCTATCCCATGGGCTGGGCCTTGACATTGCCAGGTGGTAGCTCTTTTGGCCCAGACTTTTGCCAGATACCACAACAAAAATTTCCCAATACAAATAATTGCAAGCCAGTGCTCAAGGCCTCATATTTGGCCAGTATAATTTTTTTCATGACTCAGAAGTCTTTGGGTATGTGTGTGGTTTTGGAATCCAAGTGATCTGGGAGCTGAGGCACCTAGCTAAAAACCATGGTGTGAAGATTTGCAAGAGTATCACCAAAGCCAAGGAGAATATTCTTTTTCCAAACACAGAAAAAAATGTTGCATCCAGTCCTATGGCATGACACTGTATACATATTCTCATACAACAGAAGAATATCTGCTGCTTTAAACTGCAGCAGAGATATAAATGGACTAGCTAGAAACATTTCTTTGCAGCGACAGCTCTGCTGTTGTCTCCACATGCAGCTAATGGCACCTTTCTGCCATGCTGTGACCACATATTAAAAATGCATCCAGCCCATGAGCCCCAAACACAGCTGACTGACTGCATGTGGCCCAGGGTCCATGGGCAGGTCCACAGTGTCTGCAACAGGACAAACACATGAGGAGGTAGGTGAGGGTGAGGGTGAGGGTCAGTGAAATATTCTTTGTGCCAAGACTCTGATATTTTACAGGACTGCATACAGATGCAAAGTTTTTCCATGGCTTAAAGAGACCTGTGTCCAAAGGTAACTAGGAAGGTGGGAGTTTCTTTATTATCACATCAGCCACCAGTCCCTGATGCAATTCCAGAATTATATCCCACACTGTTCTCATCACCTGCACAATGGCCTGAGCCATTCAGTGGACAGAAGAAACTACCTTGCATCTCTATTTATATTTAGTGCTCAGACACGAGCTGAACAATAAAAAGCAAGATTGGTGTGCCTAGTATAATCCAGTCCTCAAATGTTGAGTAACTTACTTATTTTAAATCTCTCCACATTTTCTTGCATTCTGACTAAAATGTAGCAGCTCTGTGAGCTAAACTATAGCTGCCCTTTTTCAATTTCAAGTGCCAGAAGCTTTAGCTAAGGAAAATGATTTTGTAAAGACTTACTATGCTCTGCTAGTCTTACTGAGTGCAGTTCCTGCCAATACCTAAAAGGAAATTGAGCAAGTTCCTGAGAACACCTTGCATCATGAGTCTCTTGCTGTAATTATTTTTTAATCCTTGACTCCTGACTCCCCATCCTGGGAGACCTTCTGGCTTGTTCCATCATCCAGGCATGACTGGATTAGATTTGTTTTTTTCCCTGCAATGAGACCTATTTTCTTTATTCACCACTCATTTGAGCCCAGAAAATAGAAGGGGAATGTTTGGTCTGGTTTCTGGTTGTCCAAAAGGAGTCAAAGGGATGATTTCCCAAACCCTCCAGTTAGGAACACAGGAAAGGAATGGAACTCTCCTGTCAGCCAAACCGATATTGGGAAAAGTAGCCTGTGCTGCTCTGCTGAGAAGGGTAGCCCAGACTCATATAAGTGAGCCCAATGCAGCTATGTCTGTACAATGGCAAACAACCAGGAGATAAGGGAAGACTGCAATTAGGGTTGAGTCTCTTAAAAATATTTCTATATTATTTCATATTTCTCATTGAGTATGTATATATTCTAAATATTCTAGTCAACAATAATGATGTCCTAAGATTTCCTTTCAAAATTTGAAGGTTTAGGTCTTTAAGAGGGTTTTTCACATTAGATTCTTGTATGCTTTTTTATGCTTTGTGTCTTTAGAAGTTCTAAGCTGTCTAGTAAAAAAAAATCTGACTCACATTTATAATACTCAACATCTCTCTATTTTTAATTAAAAATTCTGACCCACTAAATTCTGAAATTCCAACACTGTAGTCTTGTACAGGATGCTAGCAAAATTAGTGTTTTCAATTCCTCTTTCCTGAACCCCAAATATCACAAGATCTGAAATAAGGACATTATTCCTGATGCTTGAGCACTAAAGATACTAAATTCAATCTGATTTAGTGACAAAGCCTGCCATTTTTGGAGATATAATGTCTGTATAATGAAATGGTATCATATTTGTTTACAAATGCCATCTTCTACAATATCATACTTGACGTTATTCACTTACTGTTTCTCTCGGGAGTTGAGCACAATAGTATAATTAATGGACTAATGCCAATTCAGTTAACTCCAACTCTTGAAAACCCATCGCACAACTGGATCCCTCCAATGTTTACCAATGGCAGGTCTTTGTGCCCCAGGCTAGAAATTACTGCCCTACATTACCCAGCAATGATCCTCAGTGGTTTGAGGAGGAAGGAGATGAGTACAGTCAACGTTAGTGTGATGCAGATACTCCTCAGATCCTTTCTGGTTACTTTCCCCTTGCCTTCATATCTCAACTGCTGTCAAGTCTGCCTCACATTAAGGAGACTGAAGTTATTAGCTTCAATGCACTTTTTTTTTACATATAAAAATACTGTAATAAATAGGAGAGTTGTCCTAACAGCTGCCAGTAAAAATTCTATCCTGATCAGCAATACCAACACAAAAGACCAACCTAGTCTGAATTATCAGTCAGCACTTGAGCAACATTCCAATTATTTTCATCATTTAGAATGACCGAAGCAGTATTTTGAAATTACATCTAAAGCTGTAGTAGTTATTAATCAGCTCTAGCAAGCCAGATTCATGATCAGCAGAAGGGTGGAGACAGATACTATATCATTTTGATCTTACAGAATAATTTGTTTTTAAGCACAAAACTTCTTGCAACTGAATCTCTTCATCATTTCAATGTCCAGAATAACAAACAGACAATCTTATGGTGGTTTAGATGGCTTTTAATACATCACAAGAAGAAAAATTAAATTAGATTACATCTACTGCCCCCAAAACTCCCTGAATTTTTTCATTCATATACACCATTTTTTCATTAAATCTCAATTTCTCAGCCATTAGGACGCACAACAGGACCTGCAGAAGCTCTAACTGTAGCAGACCAGAACTGAAATGAGTCATTAACAGCACATGTTTAGGGCTGATGTTTTCTTATGGGAAATAAAAATAATTTTTTTCTTTAATTTATGAAACACCATGGCTAAAATTTTTGTTTGTAACATTCATTCTCATTTTCACTATGTAAAAAGCAAAAATGTTCAAATTTACTTGATAATGTTAAATAAATACTTTTGCCCTAAATAGTAAAAACATTTTTTTTTCTTTTCAGCAATTTTTGGACTCGTGCATTCACGTGGTCTAACAGGCATCCTCTTTTCCAGTGTAATTTAGTTGTGTCCTAAGCATTATCACTTGGATATTATTAAAAGACCTAATTTTACTTCATCTTATTTCTTATGCCAAGTCAAATAAATGTCTAATGGTGTTATCAGTGGTTTCAGTTGTTTCTCTACTCCTGTAAAGTTCCATGGATCATCAGAACTTTGTAAAAATGCTCAGTAAAATCTGGCCAAATTTACTTTTAGTATCTTAAGTAAAGGAAGGTCCATAAGACTATTTTTTTGAGTAATGCTCATATTTTTTATGATCTTAAGCATTAAACAGAATAATTTCTTTCTATGTATTAAAAATGGGATCTTTCAAGCACTGGGTTTACATAATCCTATTTCTGATTAAAGCATCTCATTCACAGAAGCTAAAAGTTCCAAAAAATGCAGACCATAAAGTGTTATCTGAGGAGTATTTTATTTCTCTGAAACACACTTCAGACAAACCTTCTCCATGTAATTATCTTCACAAAGAGCTGCTGGATTCTGTTTTACTTTAAAAAATCAGAAAAATCTTTAAAGCTTTTCTCTGCATTAAAGACACTTCAATGCTAACAGTACACACTGTACAAAACCCTTAAATATCTTCTCAAATATCCATAATTCAATTAGGTTCTGAAGAACGAGGAAGAACGCTGCACATAGAATTTCTTTGGCTATTACAGTACTAGCCTAAAAAGCCTGTCTCATCTTTGGTACCAGTCAAATAATTCTATTTGATTCTGGCCACTACTCACAGATGGGAATAAGAATGAAGGCTGCAGGTCTGGGTAAAAGTTGAACTCGCTGTGATACTAAAGCATCATCATAGCTCTGGTGCTGAGAAGGAATTGAACAGAATTTCCCTGTGACTATCAGAAAGCCCCTTTACTCAACAACCATAAAGCATTCCTTTAGTGAGGTAGTGACACTTGGTCTTGCCAGAAGCAAGTGGACTAAGAGAAAGATCCTTCCATATCTGCCATTATTTAGCTACTGTCTTTGTGCTTCTGCTACCAGGCACTAACAGAGCTTCACCTTTGGACTGAGCTCAGTGTGGTCTGTCTTAGGGCTCACTCACACCCTCTACTCAGCTAATTTGAACCAGCGAATCTTCTGTTCTTCTTCCTTCCACACTGGTTTTTGAAGATATTCTGGATCTATTTTTACAGACACAAAACCTAGAAATAATCTTGCCAGATGGTTACCTAGCATTCTTACTAGTTACCAGTTGAGTGTGCTTCAGTTATCATGACAGGAGGCGTACAGGTGTCAGAGACTTAAAAAAAATCTTTAAAATATTTCAGATAGAAAAATCACATCTCATTTACAGCCTTTTCTGTCAAAACATAGATTTTGAAAAAATTCAGTTTGAATAACATGTTCATGCTTCAGGAATTTTCACTAAAATATATAGCACAGCATTCTCTTTGAAACAGAAAGACTTTTTGGAGACATTCTTGGATTTCCCAATGATTTTACATAAGACTTGACTCTTCCAGGCATGCAATAGCATGCAACCAAATGAGAAGTAAATGCAGTGTGCCTAAACATGATGTTTAAACAACAAAACAAAAAGCAATTCAGGCAATGTTACTAACACAACAAACAGATGAGGAGGGGATATGTAAGGCTATGACAACCAATCTAACCCTCTGTCCAAACAGATAATGTAACACATAGAAGAGAATGAAGTTATTTATTGGCTGCAGCTCCTGTATGATACCAAGTTATAATTCTCCTGTTGTGCCATGTACATGTTATGGTATTTCCTTGACAGAAAACAAATGGATTAAGGAAAAAAGTGTCTTGTTAATAAGCACCTATGAGGAGCTTGGGTTTTAAACTGTGAAAAGCGGGGATGGGGCATATTTTAATTAAGCTCATCTAAACTTATGCAAAGCATTTGACACTGTTCCTCAGTGTCAAACATCTTCGTCTCTAACTGGAGGGACATGGATTTGACAGATGGACAAAGAATTGGCTGGATGGTTGTACTCGAGTTGTTGTAGTCAATGACACAATGTCCAGGTGGAGAGCAGTGATGGCTGGCATCCCTCAGAGGTTGGTACTGTTTCTGTTTGACACCTTTGTCTGTGGCATGGACAGTGGGATCAAGCGCACCCTCAACAGTTTGCTGACAACCTCAAGCTATGTGATGTGGCTGAGAGGCTGGAGGGATGGGAAAACATCCAGAGAAATCTGGACAGGCTTGAGAGGTGGGGCTGTGAGAACCTCATGAAGTTCAGCAAGGCCAGGTGCAAGGTGCTGCATGGGGGTGGGGCAATGCCAAGCACAGGCATATGCTGTCTGGAGAATGGGTTGAGAACATCCTTGAGGAAAAGAACCTTGAGAGTGTTGGTGGACGAGAAGGGAAACATGAGCCAGCAATGTGTACTCACAGCACAGAAAGCCGAAAGCATCCTGGACTTCATCAAAACAAGAGCAGCCAGAAGGTCAAGGGAGGTGATTCTGCCCCTCTACTCAGCCCTCATGAGACCCCACCTGGAGTGCTGTGTCCAGCTCTGGGGTCCTCAGCACAAGAAAGACAGTGAAGACAGGCTGAGTTGGGGCTGTTCAGCTTGGAGAAGAGAGGGATCCAGGAGACATTTAGCAGGGTTCCAGTATTTTAAAGAGGCCTACAAGAAAGCTGGAAAGGGACTTTTTTACAAAGGCATTAGTGACAGAACAAGGGGGGATGGCTTTAAACTGAAAGAAGGTAGGTTTAGATTAGATATATGTAGCAGGGCAACTCACCCTACCCCAGCCCCCACCCCCAGGAAAGCTTCTCTGTTGCTTGTTAGCTAATGAAATAACTCAGAACATCTCACTCTCACATGAGCCTCACATAAGCCTTGGTGAAATAACTCAGTCAAGACACTTTGTCTTTTAGTGAGCTACTTTGGCACCATGGAATTGATGTTCTCAGCTGACGGCAAACATCTTGCTGTGGAAGCAGATGTGGAAAGATAAACTGGAATTTCTGGCTGACAGACACTTCACTCTACAAACTATAAAAGCTACACCAAACTTTCATAAAGCAGAAATCATCTAAACATTCCCTTGATATGTGTGGGGTCTCTTGGGCCACCAATTCTGTGATTACTCCCTCAAGGACTGAGTTAAAGGACTCTGTGTGCACTATCATCATTTCGATGGTAAATTAGGTGGAATCCTAATCTATACTATTTCTTTCCTAGCTATAATATAGGTACCTTGATAACGCACTGTTTTATGTAATCTGCTGCTGTTCTTGTTTTTGCTACTGTGGAGTAAGTAACTCTCTTTAAAGCCTCTTCTCTGATATCTCCTGTCTATTCAATAAATAACTCATTTTATACTAGTCCTTATCTGCCATGTGTGAGCTGGAATGTTTTTAGGTGTGGGCCACCTAGATTCAAGATGCTGCCAAAAATCTTAGCTTTAGGCAGGGCTTGTCTGAAGCTCCATCTTGATCCATAAAAATATGGGGAATAAATTCTTTATTGTGAATGTGGTGAGGCACTGAAACAGGTTGTTAGAGAAGTTGTGAATGGCCCATCCCTGGAACTGAACTGTTCAAGGCCATGTTCTGAGCAGCCTGGTCTAGCAGAAGGTGTCCTTGCCCATAGTATGGGGGTTGGAATTTGATTATTTTTAGGTCTCTTCCAACTCAAACCATTCTATGATATGTTCTATGATTTCGTTTGTGTACAACTATGCCACAGCAGGTAAAAGGCACCTTCTTGCTATAGCTTTCTTCACAATTGTCAAACTCAATTTTCTTGAGTATTCATTACCAATTTGACACAACAAACACAGACTGAGAGGAAAACAGGCAAAGCGAAAGTGGAACTTTTAAGAGGTATAATAGATTTACAAAGTGCAACACACTTGACCTTGAAATATTGCCACAGTTTCTTACACTCGTTACACAGTTGGTTTTGTCCTTCTTGTGTATTTGGGGGATTTGGTTTCTTAGACAGATATTTTGTGTCCAAATGTAAGGCTATGCTTTAAAACTTTTACACGAAGTTTTACATTTTAAGAGTGTCTGGTATTGCTATGCTTCTCCTCTTACTCCATATGAAAACACTGAAAATTGATTTTAAAATATATTGCATTTAAAATGAGAATCAACTTCACTGTTTTGTCTCAGTAGGTTGTCCAATAGCCCCTAGAAAATAAACTAGAAATTAGTACTGACACAGCTGAAGAAGATGAAAGAAAAAAACATTTAAAACATTCCACTCCATAATGAGATTCAGGAACTAATGTATTAGAGTAGTCACAACCATAACATATTCTTATGCTATACTGAGGAATCTGAAAAGTAGTTTTAAATAAGCAGTTATAAACACTGAGTTGGTTCAGAGAATTCTAACAATGGGATACTGCATGAATGATAAACAGCCAAGCTGAAAGCATATAATTTACTTTATCCCCAAAACCAACATAGAGTCTTTCAGCATCAGAAACTCTACAAAATTGGAATATATGGGTACACACTTTTGAAATATCATCCATTCATCTGATCAAAGTAAACAAACATTTAACACACTTCAGCAATGAATTGAAGAGTTTCCTTTTACTCCTGGGATGCAAAATGAGAGCAAAAATAAGTACTGCATTCATACTTTGTAGTTCAGAAGCAAGCAATTGTCTGCTTATTTTCTCTGAAAAGCGTACTAGAGCTTGCCTGTGTAGTGTGTGGAATGAAATCCAGAATCCAGCTATTTTTAACATTATTTCAGAAAGCATAACAATTCCACATGCTCTGCCTGATGTTTTTTGCTGGAATAGCCAGTGAAATATAATGTCACTGTTCTTTTGGGTAAGGGATAAATCTTGAGTAGAATAACAGATTTATTATTATAACACCACTAGAAAAAAAGTGACAGTTTGAAATTAACTGTGTGAATAAATAAATAATTTTGTGATTTTTATGCACTGGTGACAGGGTGAAAATTTTGGAGACCAAGACTGACAAACCAATCAGTATAAATAAACAATACAAGATTTCTCTTCTAAACCTGGAAACGTCCAACAATTCTTGAGTGAAACCATGGACTATATTCTATTTCCATAAAATAATTGAGCTTTCTGCTAATACTGCAAGTCAGTGTGCTGCCTCTCTACTACCAACCATCAACCAGAACTGAGGCTTCAGGAGGTAACAATCCTGCCCACACAGGTCTCTGAATTGGAACCCATAGGATTGTTACCACCTACAATACCTTATACTTGAACTGGATTACAGTACACTGTCCTCTATTTTTGGGAGAGAAAAAACTGGTGCTGGATGGCTAGGGGATTCCATGCCCACTCATGAGGAGTGCTAACCTCCTTCCACTTTCAGTGAAATGCAGAAGGGTTTCTCTGTTGGTACATTGTAGGACATCAGTAGTCTGAAATAACATATCTTTGATACTTCTGTGTTGTTGTTGGACACATAGACACTCACACACACACTCACTTTGGTGAGAAGGCATAAACTGTTTATTACAAAAATCTGACTCCACTTTTATGGTATTTCTACAAAGGTCAGGGATTGGGGGAGAAGGTTGACACCTCTCCCTGTCCCATTGGTCAAGATAACTGTCCATCAGCTGTCCATATCTCTAAAATAAGAATGTAAACTACTTTGAATTAAGAAAAACATTGCTTCTATTTATAACGCCTGTGTGTGAGAAAAAAACTAAGAACTATGAACTGTGAGACACACAGAAGGCTGAAAAATCAGGACGACACTTCTGCTTCTCACATTAGGAAGACATGCATTGCTTTTCTCTTTACTGCTGTCGAGATAAATACAATAAGCAATGATTATGATTCTGCTTTTCATTGCTTTACATTTTTTCTCTCTCCTTTGAATGTATGTTCTTAAAAAAAACAAAAAGAAAGACTTTCATTTTCTTTTTTTTTTTTTTAACTGGAAATTGCTATCTACATTCTTTTTTCTGTAAGGAGTTGGATTTAATGACCATTTGAGATATATCCTCAGCCACAGGTAGCAGGTCAGTGCTGTCACAGAAATGTCAGGATGATCTGAAAAGCATGTAGCACTCCACATAGCTGACACAGAGAAGCCCAGTGTCATTTCCTCATCCACCATGCTTCTCTAAATCTGTTCATCTGATTTTATATTGGATGCAAACTGTTTCTAATTGTGTGCTTGGCAGATTTTAAATGTGATATATGACATTAATAAAGCATAAGGGAAATATGCTAACACCGAAAGTTTTGGACAACATACCTGTGCTGGTCACCCATTCTTCTCTCTTAAGGACTAATTTTAGCAATGTCCATCATCTTCACTTGACTCATTTTTCCCCCCACCATTCATCGGAGATTTTAATGTGCTCAGTGGGCCTGAGCCTTAGGCTATCAGGTAGTCCAGTTCATTGATGAATCAGGAAGGAATTGGCAGACTTTTTAACAGAATGAGGTGGCAAAATATTTCCTGCTTTGTGAATATATTTCACAAACTTTCTTCCAAGAATAAGAACTTGCAGACTACTTTTACAATGCTGGTAACACAAGCAATGTTTTTTGTCAGATTTTACAGCTTTGTCCTCATTAAAATAAAATCAGTTTAAAATCTCATGACTTCTCCCCCATTTAAACCCATGAAGGACAGACTGTTGCTTGTTTCAGTTGAAGGGCTTTTGGTAACTGCCAGCAAAAATAAAAAAATCTCAAATGACAGAACACTCTTTCTGAAGGATGATTGGAAAAAAACACATTTCCAAGGGCATATGTACAAGCACGGTACAGTATCATTGAGTGTGGTTGTTAAATTACAGTAAAAACATGTGTTGTATGCAGCCTGTCCCTGGTTCTGTCAGCTGCACAGCTGTGGTGCTGCAGCATCTGACCAGCAGTGATACAGTACTGTGCCACCCCAAAGCTCACCAGCCAGCTAATTACACCCCAGAGCCCCTCTTCACTCTTACTCTGCCCTCAGAGATGCTGTTTACCACCACTCTATGCCTGTTAGCAGTTGATATATCTACCCATCACAAGCTCACTCTGCAGATCCAGAGCAGGTCATCCTCCTTTGCAAGGACCTCCACTCATCCACTGGGCCAGATTGAGGAGGAGATGAAAGAGAAGAAAGAGGAAACTCTACTTCCTTTCTCCTTAACTCATTACATGTGCAACACAGGCTGGAATGCCATGCACCTCCTCATAGCTGTCAATCAAATGGCTTCCAATTAGGACATCCTCATGATCAACCATGAAGATGAGGCATGGGATGTGGGATGAGACAAAGCCTCCAAAATACAACCCCCACCCCAGAATTTTGGATCAGCACTGGTCATCCATTATTTTTTTACCAAATGGTCATGGCTATAATCATTTCAGATGCCTATGACTTCCACTTGGCTCGGTGTCTGGCTGTATTTGAAGAAGCTCTGGGTGAAAAAGCTTTTTGGCAGCACAGTCTCATATCAATTGAATCTGTCGTGCAACTACATTTTTCAAAGGTATTCTTTCTCTAAGGTTATTTTTAAAATCTTTTCCCCTGCTTGGCCCTCCCTACTTTAAAAGGCCACAGAGGAAGATTTGTCTTTAAAAGGCCACACAGGCAATTTACTGTATAGATAGCCGGAGAGTGGAAAAAAAAGATTTCACTTGCCACCTGGATGGAAAATAGTTCATAAATCCTGTTTGAAGGTGTGCAATACTTGGTCCCACACCAAAGTAGAGTCTCATTTCAGTCTGTTTCTGCCATCAATTCTGCCATTGATGCAAGCCTTGCTTTTGTACCGGCCCTCAAAGACAAAATGTTTTCTGCATCATGTTCCGGCGATGAGGAAAAGTGACAGAAATGTGATGTGGGCTTTGACAGGCTGTTGGGATAAGTGCCTCACTTAGTGAAATGGTTTTGAGGCAAAAACCTGGCATAATCAGGGGAGCAAAGGTCAACATTTCTGTCAAAATATTAGGTCCCATTTTTCAGCTTCCTACATTTTCTTTTTAGATATCCATTGTAAACACTTTCAGCCATAAAGGTACTCCAAATTTGTATTTTTTAAGAAAGACACAGCCTTCGTGAATGAAGCCTTACAGCCTGTAAGTACCCCAGCCATATCTGATGTTATGCACATAGCTCTTTTCAGAACTATGCGTCCTGTCAGGGTGTATAAATTCAACAGACTTGGTAAACAAGGGGCCCAAAGAGAGCTGCTACTGGCTGCATTATAAATATTCACAATCCAGTCAGCCATAATTAGTTTACTCCCTTATGTTGACTTATGTTCCCCTCCTTTCAGTCTGTATATTTTGTGAAAGTTCCACCTTTAGAACAAAAGCTTGCTTGGGCAATTTTATCCTCCAAGCACAAAGAAAATCTTCTGACTGTGCAATAGGACTGTAAGTAAATCCCATACATGCAGGAGGGGATGAAAAAGCCTGTCCTCCTTTTTAATAGGAAGACAAGAATTTTATTATTCTCCATGTTTCTTCCAAAAGGAAACATCATGATTTGCATGCTTTGTTCTTCCAAACCCTGTCTCCTTCTATATTTTGCTTGGTTGTTAAATTTTTAAATATGAAAGTGTAACTTACGGTCTCATCCCCATTAATGGTAAAAGTGACTTTGCTTCTGCATGACTCAGAAATTCTGTGAAATGCCTCTGTTAAAATCAGAAGCATTGAACAAATTGGAAAATATGAAGTGTTGGGGTTTGTCTATCACACAGACTATCTTATTTCATACTTGCAAAGTGAAGTATAAACACGTAAAAATTAATCTGCTGTACAAAGCCAGAACAATCCACAGAAAATCTACTTTGTTGAAGAGACAAGAGATAAATTAATAAAACAAGAAATTACCTCTTCAAATAAATACTTCTAGTGTTTATCACTTGAAAAAAAGGAAGCTGGACTGTTTCTGGTCTTAAAGAGATTAAGTTCAGATAAAGCATTCCCTACCCCTNTAGTTTATATATCCTCTGCTATCAATGTTGTTTTTCTATTTTAGAGCCTTTTCTAATGTAGAATTAAGGTTTTCAAAATCACACACTGAAGTTATCATGACATGTGGTCCAGCCTGGAAAGGAATACAGACTAAGCTCCTTTTGGGGTGCACATAGTATTACAACAATTCATTAGCAGGACCATTTGGATTTTAAAGGTAATTATTCCACTTTTAAACCCCATTTCAAAATGGAGTTATGTTACTAACCATACAGCTATAGAAATATCATTAGAAATATTTTATAGTCTAATCACAAAGAGGA